>JAHXMU010000014.1:3845196-4027645 GCA_019455685.1 Philornis downsi
TGTTTTACAGATGTATCTTTGTTCGTGTAGTTACATCTGTAAGTAAGCCACACTTTTCTCCTAATTTTCAGACTCACCCCATTAATTTTATTGACGGTATATTCGAGATATATAAAATTAGTTTTGACTTAGATGTCATTAACTTTTATTCAGCATTTCAAACGAGTACACACTTTCTTAGTTTTGATTTTGTTTGGTTCGGCTAACAGTCAAATCCGCTTTTTCTGACTCTTTGCTAATATTTAAGAAATGTGCATATATACTTCGTAGCTTTCAATCTGTGAACTCAACACCATTTGCCCTACCGGGAGGAAGTTCACTTCATACCAGTAACTTCAAGGTACTTTTGCTGGGAGAGGAAGCAAGCCCTTAGGAAATTATCTAAAGGTATATGTTTCTTATTTCAAAAGTGCTTTGACTAATACATCTAGGATTAGTCTGAGTTCCCCAAAGGGGCGCTGACTGTCGCAAATGCAAATAAAAATAGACCCATGTGTTATAGCACACTGTGAGTAAGCCTTTAATAGCGAAATCCACGATAAACTACCACTTTTGGAGGGCTTTTGTTAAAAATTATGCCATTTGTATCCGTAACGGGTTTCCTCATCATCAGATCTTTGCTTGTCTTTACTGGAGACTCTGTGCCTGCCAGTGTCTTTGTACAAAGACGTATCATTTTGGCAGGTAAACAAAAATGACTTTTTACCATATCGAACTATCGTAGGCACTGGTCAACGTGTCGAAATATTTTTCATAGATACTATCTCGGATTTCTATGAGTACTTAATCAGTAGCCGATTAACAGATCTGATAAAGTCTAACAAACTCTTGAAGAACAAATTTTAGTCTTCCACACAGCAGGCTCGATAGAAACGTAGTTGGATAGAGTTATCACACGACTGATTGCCCTTTATATGCATGATACGGTTAAGTTTTAATCATTGGTAATGCGGTCTTTTAGTCAAATCATGTTTAAGAGACTGAGCACGACCATTATCAATTACGCCGGCTGGCCATCTCCACCCGCAGCTTTGTTGTTGTTACCTGGTGTTGGCTTTGTGGTCTGATTTGTCAATTGATCTGCCTTACAAAATTAGCAACTTTTAAAGGGCTTAAAATTTCCATCCAAATACAAACTAATCATACTGTATAATTTATTTTGTGTTTCGAATAATACAGCGATGACGATAATACAAGATATCAAACAACAGATTTGACACAAGTTTATTTAGGAGTGTTCGGCTAGCAATCCACTATAATATGTAATTTACAACAGGCAAATACACATTTTTATGAAAATGTAATAAAATGTCTTACCAATGCTATGATTGTTTAACTTCCAAATGTATTCTATCTTACACCTCTTCATGAAGAAGAAAACCGATGACTGCTTTAAACTTCTTTTTAACTAATGATGAAATATTTTACTGAAAACTTAAACGCATTTACACGCAAAGTTCGCTTAACTTTTGAATGTACTTATATTTAATAGACTACTGGCATTTCCATTTCGTTTTCTTTATCTTTCTTTCCGTAGCACGACAGAAGGCCGATAATTAATGCCGTTTAACCCATTTCTTCATTTTCCTTCTGCTTTGTGGTCATGTTACAGTTCTTAGATTACTACTTTTGTTATGAAACCACAGCAGGTGATTCTGTTAATTATTCAATTTTTCCTTTTCACTCTTTTTGGCTTGACGCTTATGAGAATAAATAATTCTCACGTCCAACGCATTAAATATCTACGACTTTGCACGTAGCCATGCCTTTGAGAAATGCAGTAGAAATGACGATAAGAAAAAAATAAGAGTGTGGAAATGTACACTTTTACACATCATTTTTTAACATTTTTATCTGGCAGAAGGCTGGCAATCAGAGTGGCAGGATAAGAAAGTCCTAATAGATGGAATACAAATGAATGGGCTAACCTTTTGCATAATATTGTAATGGAATATTCAAAATTATGTTTCATTAGCAAGAAATGCAGAATCGGTCATGTTAATACTCATGAATTGCTGTGCTGTGGTTCCTCCTCTAGAGACGCAACTTAAAGCTGTGTTCACACAGTACATCCCTTGTACGTGTTGATTGACGTTGTCGAATACGTCGTACATCATTTTCCTTCAATCGGTTCGTCGCTGTAGTGAAAGCGGTCAGTTACTGATGATGGTATTTTAATCGTTCTTGCCTTTAGTTTGAGTCAAGAGCATAGACGTAGCAATGGCGTGCTAAGGGGGCTTCGGCCCACCCGGAACTTTTTTAGCAACATCCAGGGTTTTCAGATTAGGTGCATTGCAAGAATTTAGACCCTTCCAGAATGAATTAATGAATAAATTTAGCCCCCTCCCCCCCTAGAGGGAATCTATTGCTACGTCAATAATCAAGAGGATAAGTATAAAAAATATCAAAAGCCGTTTGTGAACGAAGAGTTGACACAAAAAAGTAAAATTTTTACTCATCAAAATTTTACTGAAAATGGTTACCATATTTCACCAATTTTCAAAAATTTCTTACAAATTAATGGTACTACTTGCAAGGAATTGTTGTTACAGCTCGAAGTAATCTAATGATCATTATCAGATATGCAAATTCCTAGAGAAACCTCTTTTACTCTTCTTAGGTTTTGTCTCCTTATACAATTACGCGCCGGTGTTAACAAAAATTGTAAATTTTAACATCGAATTTCATTTCTATGCTTCATCAACCGAACGTCGCGATGCTCAATCCAACGACAAAATACAACTTTTTTTGATACGAAAATTTGGTCGACGCTCACCGCTCAATAAGCAGACGATTTATTGCGAAATATCATTTTTGGTTGTTATTAATAGAGTTGAAACTCTTAAAAGTTTAGTTGAAAGGAGGCCAAATAATTGCCGCCAATTAGGATCAGAAATATTAATTATACATTACCCGTTAGATATCGTGGCAGGCAGCACATTGCCATGCACGCGATATGCAGGTAAAACCTAGTTAAAACGGTACATGCCTACAGGACTTAATCAAAATATGGGCTGGAAATATTAATTTTTCGCAGGATTATAATGGGATTCACTCAAAGTCTGTATGCAAGGTATAGGTAATTTCCGATTAAAACTATGCTTTGTGGAAGATATAAAACGAAACTGAAACGGGCTATATGAATGAGGTTATATCAAGGCACTGACAACTATGGGCATGTTTTCTATAAATTGTCAATAAAGTAAACTCCATGAAAACTGTGCAAAGTTTATACGTAAACTCTACCTATTATCTAATAAGTACTGTGGCTAGCGCAAGCGATAAAGCTAGGTTTGGACAGGTCTTTTCTACGGGACTGTATCGAAACATGATCCGAAACGGCCCGTTCTCAATAATATCGAACGGTCGAAACGAAGAGTGTACGCAAAACAATGCACACATACAATAACAATACCGACTTCTGGAAGCAATGACACCAAACTCGGAGAGTTCATTTGTTTAAAAGCTATACCTGGGAACCTGTCTTGGGCAATCCATATGTAGGTGCTAACACCTGTTTAAATTGGTTTATAATATATAGACAGATACATATTTACAGACAGACAGACGGACATCTGATTCTAATCGGTCGTTATATTAAGTGTGCAAATAAGTTCCCGTTGTTTGCCTATAGATGGCGCCAGCTGTAAGTGCTATTCGATACTGTCATACTATACGTCAACCTATACGTTATGAGCCAAGTTTAGGCATATGACAAACATACCGCTTCGACATAATACTGATTTTCTTTTGACGTTATATTATTTTGGTTATATAAATATGTGCGATTTTGAGCCAAATAATCGTCATATGCGGGAAGTCTCTATTTTATTCTTTCAATCGAAGAAAACGGCGGCTGAAGCTCATCGAGACCTTCAAAACGTTTACAGAGATGCTATTTTAAGTGAAACAACGTGTCAAGATTGGTTTCGTCGTTTTAAAGATGGTAATTTTGATGTTGACGGACGTTCGCGTGAAGGAAGACGAAAAATCTTCGAAGACACTGAATCGATGGCATTGCTTGATGGGGATCCGTGTCAAACGCAGGTAGACCTTGCTTCGGTATTAGGAGTCAGCCGCCAAACCGTTTCCAAGTGAATGATTTAAAAGCAGGGAAATTGGGTTTCTTATGAGTTGAAGCTAAGGGACGTCGAGTGTCATTTTTTCGCCTGTGAACAACTGCTTTAGCGACAAAAAAGGAAGAGTTTTCTTCATCGTATTGTAACGGTTGATGAAAATAGGATTCATTACAGCAATTCAAAGAAAAGAAAGTCATGGGGCCTACCCGATCATACTTCTACGTCGTCGCCTCGGCCGAATATTCACACTGCGAAGGTTATGCTCTGTATTACGAGCTGTTGAAACCAAGCGAAACCATCGCTGGGATCGGTATTGACTTCAATTAATGGGATTGAGCCGGGCTCTGCATGAGAAATGCCCACAATACGCGCAGAGGCACGAAAAAGTGATTCTTCAGCATGACAACGCTCGGCCTCACGTGGTCAAGCCCGTTTCCATACCTGGAAACATTGAAATTGAGAGTCTTACCCCACCCACCGTATTCTCCAGATATTGAGCCATCCGATTATCACTTGTTGAGTTCGATGGCACACGGTCTGACTGACCAGCAGTTCCACTCATATAGCAACAACAAGGAATGGCTAGATTCGTGGATAGGCCCAAAAATTAACAGTTTTACCATGGCGGAATTTGAGCTTTGCCAGAAAGATGGGAAAAAGTACATAGTAGCTAGCGATTGGTAATACTTTCAATGAATCATTTGTAAACATGTTTTCATAACAAGGTTGCATATTTGTAAAAAAAAAACTAACAGTGAGAACATAATAATGGTGTTGTTATTGGCCAAATAATCCCTCACAAGCAAAGGTAAGTGGTCAGTTGCACTATCATGATGCAGAAGCCATAAAATTTTTTTCCACAATTCCGAAGGTTTTTTTCGTATTGCTTCACGTAAACGGCTTATAACTTCAGGGTAATACTTCTTGTTTACCGTATGACCTTGTTTTAAGAACTCCTGATGCACTACGCCATGGTAATCGAAGAAAACAGTGAGCAAAACCTTGACATTTGATGGAACTTGGCGTGCTTTTTTTGGTTTCGGCTCTCCTGGAGTCTTCTATTGGGACGACTGGGATTTGGTATCGATATCATTACCATATACACATGATTCGTCGCCAGTTATGATCCTTTTAAGTAAATTTGGATCATCGTTGACGTCATTCAACAATTTCTGAGCTATGCTCATGTGACGTTGTTTTTGGTCAAAATTCAGCAGTTTTGGAACGAACTTCGTTGCCACACGCTTCATGCCCAAAATTTCCGAAAAGATTGCATGGCATGAACCAACCGATATGCCGACATCCCCATCAACTTCTCTAATTGTGATTCGACGATTCTCCATAACAATTTTCTTCACTTTCTCAACATTTTTATCGGTTGTTGATGTACTGGGGCGTCCAGAGCGAGCGTCGTCATCCACATCTCGCTCTTCTAAAAAAAAAGCTTATACCACTTGCAAAAATTTTTTGCGACTCAGAGTACTCTCACCATATGCCACTGTCAACATTTCAAGTGTTTTGGAGCACTTAGTTTCATTTTTTACACAAAATTTGATGCCACTTCTTTGATGCATTTTTTTTTCGATGGCAGAAAATCGCCGAACACGCAAAACACTTGTCTTATTTATGCCTCTCAAAAAGAAACTAAACGTGTACCAACATAAAAAAAATAATATTCGAAGGTCGAATATACGTAGCCTGCGAAATAGGAAATTTTGCCCATATTTTTTGAATACACCTCGTTTAACTGCATAATGTCGTTGATAATGATAATTCACTACCTAATGATGTCATTCGCAATGACAATGGTTGTAATAAACTGAATTCTGACATAAATGCTAAAAGTATGTTTGCTTTCCAGAGAGTTATTGGAACACGTAATAGATCCAACATTTATCAATTATCCAGCTGCAGTTGCATCAGAAGCGCAAAGTGAGATCCCAGTGAACAGGGTTGTCCTGATATCAAGGAACTAGAAATGGAGGTCTTGTCGCATCGTATTTTTGTTGTAGCGATTTGGAAGTGAAAACAAATTAAAAAAAAACACCGTCACCACCACCGCGATGGCCTTTTCAGTGGAATTTTGGCCAATCACTTTTTGACGTAGAGTTTGTGTTCTGGAGCGCTTGAGTCCATCTACACTACGTGATCCCGACAAAGCAATTGATGCATTTTTATGTGCTTGACCATGTTGATGTGGGCATTCAACTCATACGATATACTCCTACATACATATATTCTTGGTTCATACGACGCTGACACTCTCCATTAACGATTATGAGTCCACGAATCCTTAACCTGACACTTAACAAAGCCTTCCTTAGGGAAAGATGGAGGTTAAATTGAAAGACTGACAAATGTCTTACAATCATAAAAGTATAGCCATAAATGGCAGGGATGTACCAAATTCACCTGTTCAGTTTGTGTTCAACTACAAACAATTGGGGAATGCTGCACTACTAAATAGTTTTTTATTTTTTATTTTTTTTGTATATATTTTAGTGTCGAAACCCAAGCACTTTTAATTACCCTATGGAAGAAATGAAATGTGACCATCGCTTATCGAGATCAAATCATATAGAATGCGTAATTTTTGTGCTCTAGAATTCGAATTTGATTCTACTCCATACTACACTTTTCCAGCATGAAACGTACTTATGAAATTTGGAGTTAAAATTGTGAAAAAGCGTTATTTGAAAAGTACGGTAGGAACATAAAATGCATCTCAATTCCAAACAACATGGATTCGGGGAATTAAAAACTCGTGTTCAAGATACCACAAAACGAAAAATTCCTATATATCATTTCTGTCAACCTATCATCCGTGCCAAAACTTGTATTGATGACAAAATCTGGTATTAAATTTTAAATGTATCAAGGCAAAGGAACAAACGTCGCAAAGATGTTATTAAGGTCCGTATTTGGCAACGGGTATGATCCAAGAATTGGGCCTTGATTTGTCTAATTGTCTAAATATGGCTCCTACTCCCTAGATATATAACATGTAATGTTGGATTAATGCATCAATGCTAGTTTTAGAAAGATCCCACGTAAAGTGGCTTGTTCTTGAATTTTTCTTCTATGCTTTCGTAAACCAAATAAACGCTTCAGGTTAAATTCTAAAATTTGATCGTATCATATTTATCACCTTTGGCAGCGATATAGGTTTCTAAAGTAAAGAACGTTCATTAACGGCATCTTTTTTTTCGAAATTTCAGCCACACATTTTTTAAGAATACTGCGTACTGCAAAAATTTGAGCACCGGATTTCATTTCTGGATTCATTCCGATGAATACACTTTTTTACTGGTCGTATATACGCCTAATAATTATCGCGAAAATTTATTTAAATTCACAGGCACTATATTTTTAAAGAAAACGCATCAGTAGTTCAGAAAATGGGTGTAGTGTATAGCGGACTCTTAAAAACTAAGCTGGCGTCAATGCTTTAATGACGATTTTAGCAACAATCAACAATATAAGCTTTTAGTTTCATTTTAATTTACGTTCTTTTGTCGTAAGCTTTGCATTCATAGGAATTAGATAAACTTATTTCAGTCCTTGACTTTGTTTTGTTTGCTCTCAAAACAATTGCACATATTTTATTCGCTGCTCTTTCCAAAACAAAATTGAAATCTTCCCTTATATCATACTATCACGAAAATCGAAAGCCATTACAAATATTTGTTAAGCTCCTAGTTGCACGCTTCCATTCAGAAAGGGCAAATTATTTTAAAGCATTCTCAAATATCTCCCTCTCCAAGAAAAGGCCGATAGAGCAGATGACAAGTAAAATTATGATGTCTGCTTTTTAAATTCTAAGGACACACAACACAACACAACACAACACAACGCAACCTCGCCCTCCAGATGAGCCATTTATTTTCGTTGATTCTCTATGGGGCACATCCAAAGCAAACATAATGTAATTTTGATGAAACTGGCAAAAGCTTAACAATGTTAGTTGAAACAAATTCCCTTAGATCGATTGACATTACAGTGGGATTGGGAAACCAGCAAATTGAATATTGACATATTTTGTGGGGGGCGATAAAATGAAATGGCATTTAAATTAAAGCGGATTTGTGATGACATCAGAATATCGCATTGGCAAAATTTGGCCAAAGTTATGTGATAAGTATCACAAATCCCACCTAAGACTTTAGTATCCCATTTGGATTAAAATTTACATAACAGGGTATCATTTTTATTTTATATTTTTGTGTCATCGTTATTAAGGTCGATTGGTATGGATAGAAAAATATTATACTCGTATAGATGATGATATAATGGACAATGAGATGTTATCATACCGAACAAATGATATTTTGATGTTAAGACGTAAGCCAAGCAATTTGATTCAATTCCAAAATCGCTTGTTTATCTGATTAAAAAAGGCAAATGTTGATAATGAGGCCTTGCGGGCTCAGTTGTTCCGAGATTAGTTGCACGAGTTTTTGATCCAGAATATATATTTGGAGGTGAGGCAATCATTCTCTATGACAGTGGTTACATTACTCTTGACCATCACTATGCACACTGAGGTCACTCCATGAAAAAAGTGCTCAGAATTCAATTTAAAAAAAATTGATTTAGAGGAAGATTACAGGTGGCATCGACTTATCAAATATTTAGTGCGTCAAAAAGCAAAGCTTGTTTTACGTAAAAGTATAAAAAATAAGAAGTGGTAATCTTGGAAATTGTCCTCACATTTAGTATGTATAAGAAAGCCAGCGAATTTTGATAATTCTTTTTGTTACTTTTTGATAAATCACACTCTTAATACAGATTGAGCATTCTCAGACTATGCAATATAATAAAACAAAGGAGGAGGAGAAGACTAATAGGTCTAATTGACGATCACTTATTAGATACTAAAATGAACTCAAACGACAAAAAAAGAACTTTATTTATTTATTCCATGCGCAGAAAAGGGAAGGAAAGACGATAGCTAGTACAAAAAAGGCTATACTGATCGGCATCGTATAAAAAGTTTTAAGTAGAGACTCGACTTCTGCATGGAAAATAAAAACCGTATTATAATACAGCGAAACGACGATACTTTTAGCCACCTACGATAAATGAATGGACGAAAACGATATATAGTCCATATATAGTTAAAACCAATATATAGTTAAAACCAATGGACAGGCGCAAAGTCCAATAAGTGCATAGTTGAATACATGCGATATTATAGCAGATTTATGCCAGCCATGAAATATCTTTTTGAAACTTTGGTATGTAATGCAACTGAACCATATTACAAAAATTATAGTCCGTAGAGGTTCCAAATCTAAATTGCGATGGCTCTTTTGTATGAACGCTAAAACAGAACATTAAATTTTAATGAAAGTTCATCCCAACCAAGCTTGATGGGTACATTTATATAGGGCTATATGATCCGTTTTCAACCGACGTCAGCCTTGACTCAATCATATCATATAGCTGTGCATTTTAGATGCAAAAAAAGTCTAAGTTTGGACTATCAATATGTAGGGCGGGTACATCAAAACATGGATCGATGCCGCCCACTTTCAATAGGGTTCGAAATGTACTTTGATAACAAATACTTTGATTCCAAACTGTCCTTTATTTCGACTTTTGGCCGAAAAGAAAATGTACAGCCGAAGATCTACATTGGAAATTCTCCATTAAACAATTAGAAAGACAATGAGAAGACTTGACTTGAAGATTTGATCGGACACGAGAGCAGCCATTCACGTGTTCAGCTATTATCATATCTAGTATGTCAAATTTATCGTCAGCGTAGTAAAATATGAAGTTTTTAACAAAACTCGTGCTCAGAACGTACTACTAGGCCGAACTTTCGTTGAGGGAGCAAGAGAAATGTTACCACAACGTCATTACAGTAACATATAATAATCAGTTCGCGTTTGGTAGATGCCCATGACATGACATTTTGATCTTTCACAAAAAGTCATTTTCGGTGCACGAAATATTGCATTTGACACTTATGACATTTATGTTCTCTCTCACGCATCAAAGCTAAATTTCGAGATCAATGTTTTTTGATGCCTGAAGATGCGCGTGATTCGTTCAAAACTCATATTTGGTTCAAACGCAGAAAAATGTGTTTTGATTTTCATGGAGTGTATTTCGAAAACTACTATTTTTTCACTAGTATAATAACAATGCTCATAGAGTGGTAAATACCAATTTGCATGGAATTCGTCTCAATATCCCATTCATGTAATTGTCATCTCTTTTTTCGTTATAAGTGATGCAATAACAACTACATTAACTTTTCTGAGGAAGGTCGAAATTCAAAAATTTGTTGCAGAACAATAAAATTTCAAAACCAATTTGTCTATCCTTAGGCAAGGTGCAACAAGCCATAGTTCTCATTCGCGTATATTTATGCAAAGCTTGATTGAAATAATCCCACCCCTTTAACATTTATTTGCGGAAGCAGCACTTTGATTCCAAACATGTCCTTAGACAAGATGACATCCTACCGTGCCACCTCTTCAATGTCTTGGCAGGATACTAAACGGCTAAAACCACGTTTGGCAAAAACCCATACTAATTAGAACAGTGTTGTTATTACTGTAATATTTCGAAAATTGTAACATGGTACTACAACCTTTGTAGTACCAACACTGAATATGAGTCAATAATCCGGGCTATTAGCTTCGACAAACGAGATTTCGTCTCTGTCAGGAACGCAACGATTGAAAAATGTGTAAACTATTACGATTCTTCCAGTATCTCTCAACTTCCACCGTATATTGCATTCAGTTGACAAATAAATGGTAAAACTTTTGAAAAATTCTGACAAATTCCTAGTTTTTTTTAAAGATAGGTTAACTACTTGCATTGGATGTTTGCAAGATTTTTCGTTTGCACCTTATTTGTCTATTTTTAAACCTATGACAACGGGATGTCATTCGTTGAAAATTTCGATTTCGCCTCTATCTGTCCATTTCCACAAAGAAGCGAATGGGAATACAAAACGACAAGTTTATAAAGCATTTAATATGACAATTCTCGGTTTATAAACACAATTTTCTATCTTGTCTTATTAGATCTCTTATCTAATCTATCTAAATCTCTAGATTTAAATCTAATCTGGATCTAAATCTAATAAACCAATTGTAAATTATGATCAAAAAGACATCTTCTTTCTACTATTTAACATCTTTTATTAAATTATCGTAAACGACACTGCAGTCTATCGGCGCCTAATTGTGGCGCAGAGTCCAGTCAGTGCCATCTACTAGTGAAGATAGATAGAGTTGCTAAAAATACAACTGAGAGAAGGGAAATTCTTACACAATTTTCGACATTTAGTGTGCGGAAAAGTTTGGCAAGCGTCAGCTGGCAGCAACTGGCAATAGGCCGTCATTTAGTAAAGATGCCGTCCTTTTTCCTTCTAGAATGGTCATAGTCAGAGATATTTCCACAAAAAAAAAGAACAAAAAAAAAGCAGGCTGGCCAGGCTGAAAATCAAAACTTAGTGGTGATAAAAATCTAAAAGAAAACGAAAATTTATTTAAGGATCTACAACGACCCGAGGGGAATCATAGCTAACCCTTAAAACTAAATTTAAAACTAACTATAGCTAAATCTAAAACTAAAATTAAAGCTAAGGTGAAACTATTTTGGAAATCTCTGAGGCCGCGGCAATTTTAACAGTCAAAGTCAGTCGTTAAAGTAGTCAAGACAATCAGCAATTAACTGTGCTGACACGAAGAAGTCAAGTTGGCGACCACTACAACCGAGAAACAGAAGGAAAACACCTTATTTTGGAATTATTTCTGAACATTTATGCAAAAATTTTAATATTTTTTCTAGATTTCTTAATCAAAAAGAAATATGAATTGACTCATTTAATTATTGTTTCTGATAAACGTTGATGTTTATAACGTTTTTTGAACACGAAAAAAGAGAGTTAGTATGGAAGGCTAATAAGAAAATGTGAAGGGTAAGTGGTTTCTGAGGATAAGGCAAAAGAGGGCTATCGTAAAAGGGGTATTCCGTAGTTGACGTTTTGGAATATTATAGTGCGTGAGTGCTCGCCTCGGTGTGGTCGCTGACCATTCCTTAAATAAGCATCCAGGACTTTAAATTGTGTGTGTGTGTGAGTGAAACAATTTTTTATTTTATTTTACTGCTCCCATAGATGAGTTTGACCAAAAAGTAAAGAGTAAAGCTGGTTGAATTTTTTATTTTCTGTCCTCTGTCTGGGGAAAATGTTGTGGGCAGTAACCGCGTCACAAACCGTGAGCTTTAGCCGGAACCAACGCCAACAGCCAGCGCCCGCCCGCTCTTTGTTCACCATAATATGAGTTTTACTTATACCTTTTAATGCTCAGGTAAGCAAATACAAGCGTACCTTTATTAAAGTTTTTATTATAAGGAAAGCATAAAAATATATAATATAATCGCAACTAACCACACCTGTTTACAACACCTTAAAATTCTCTTGTATTAAAACTGCTTACGCGGCAGTGTGAAATAACGAAAGAAAAAGCTACAGAAATGCGAAACACAAATTCAATCATCCTCATTTTAAATGGGCAATCCTTCATCAGGGTTTTTTTTTTTTTTTGTCACCGACACACCCTTGTTGCACTCCATTAGCGATGTCTTCAAGTAATTTGTTCTTTACGAAGCCAAGTTATAAATGCTTTCACTCTCGCAGGAAAACAGTGCCACAGCAGTCAGAGCATAAGATTTGTTAGCACCACATCGTATGGAATGAATGGAACAATGCATCTGTGCGAAAATGCGTATTTCATGGCAAGTGGTTTGTCATGAAGAAGACTTATTTTTTAAATTCAAGATGTGGCGACGTTTCGAAAAGAAATTCGAAAAAATCGTAAATTTATTTAGAGGTACTATTTGCGGTAAGTATTTTATGACAGATGAAACTTTCATAGAATTGTTTGGCATGTCACCTATGAAAGGTTTAACCCTGCATTGTGCCTATAAATTACTAAGCTGTATTACAAAAATTAGCATTATATGAGGAAAGTACCCCTAAAGTCTAGCCCGATTGTATAATATCAGTCCTCTTGAGGTTATGGAAAATCCAAGTCTATATTTGTAAGCCAAGTCTATATTTGTAAGTACTGCTCGAGGCGCTCGAAAGAATCATCAAAAATTGTATGCATTTACGGCCAACATTTGAAAGTATCAAGACTTAAAATAGTCGTTTCGTATAATAGATATTACCCTATAAATTTGAATTTTTTATTTCCTTTAATTTTTGGAAAAAATGCTTATAATGAATCAGCTGCACAATGCGGTGTGATATCTTTCTTGTTCCGTGGGTTGAATTCCGCTGCCGCAAACTGATCACAAATATAACAGGCAGAGTTCCAAGCCGGAACCTATTTTGCCTTCAGCTCAAAACTGCGCGCTTTATCGCCTGAAATCGGTTGAGAATAGCGGCCGAATTTATCGCAAAGTCGCTAGTTATTACATGCTAATACTGTAGTGTCTTCATCAGATGCTTTTTGTAAATACTTTACATATAGAAACAACAAACACTTAACAAACTAAAATGTGTCTTCTCGAAGATGAGTTATGAACTTGTTATATAGAAAAGTGTGTTCGTAGAAACGTTTCACATGAAAAAGTATGTTCATAGAAAATGTTCATATAGAAAATTGTCTTCATACATACCTCTCATATAAGAATATGATATTTTTCATACACAAATATATATGTATTTTCGAAGTATTACACAGAACTTCAGCGGAAAATATACTCGGGATAATAAAAAATATGCTGTATTCGAATAATTTTTAGAAACAAGTATACATGCAACTTAACAATTTTCGAAATATAAGTCGAAACAAGTGAAACTTCGGAATTATATTTTAAAGATATTATTTTACGAAATATATATAGGGTGATTTTTTAAGATTTAAGTTTTTCAGGTTAGCAGCTCTGGTTGGTAATGGCATCCAAATGTCATCTGTTAAAGTGAAAAGTGTACAGTATACTCTGCCATTTCATCACGGAATGGCTAACAAACGAGCAACGATAGCAAATCGTTGAAATTTATTATCAAAATTCGTTCTCTGTGACAAATGTGCATCGTTTGATACGACCATTTTATGGTCGTCATAATCGACCTGCTGAATCAATAATTCGCGCTGTTATCTCCAAATTCCACACCATATTTACTATGTTGAACATAAAATCATCGACTCGCATGCGTAGAGTGCGTACCGAAGAAAATATTGCAGCCATAGAGACCAGTGTTAATGACGATCGTGAAATGTCAATTCGTCGCCGTTCTCAGTGATTGGGCATGTTTTACCCAACCACAAGGAATTTTTTTTGCCCCAATTGGCTGAGTTGAACTTGGTTGACATGTGGTTTCATCAGGACGGTGCAACATGCCACACTGCTCGTGAAACAATGGATATGTTGAGAAATGAATTTGGTGAGCAGCTTATCTCTCGAGTTGACTCCCCAGATCTTGCGATTTAACGCCTCTTGATTATTTCTTGTAGGGTTTTGTCAAGTCGTTAGTCGATGTGGACAAGCGGAACACAATTGAAACCTTACAGGATAACATAACACGCATTATTCGTGGAATACAGGCCGAAATGCTGGAAAAAGTGACGAAAAATTGGACCTTCCGAATGGACATTTTGAGACGAAGCCGCGGACAACATTTACATGAAATTATCTTTAAAAATTAAATAGCAAAGACCAATTTATCGATTCCAATAAAAAAAAATTTTATATATGATGGAAATTTGAGTGTTTTATTCGATTTTTAAGAAAACTACGATTAAAAAAATTAGACTACATCTATTTTAATAAGAAGGCTCTAAATTCAGTTTGCAAAAAAACAAAAAATTTCCAAATTTGTTTGCATGTTTTTCGTCACCAAACAATTAATAACCTGCAAATCTTCCCATTATTGCCATCCCCATCGTTTATATCTTTTCATTGCGTGTTATAGTGTAGTTGTTCCAATATTTCAAATTTAAATACGATGCATTTAAGGGCTTTATTTTAATTTAAATTTTAGTAATAATATCGAAAATGTTTCTGCTTGAATATAGTAAATATATGTTTGTCGAAATTCAGCCGCCGATCGAATAAAATTATATACGACGAAGCCAAAAATTTTTGTTCAGCTTGGATCTCTGGTGGCCAGTGGTCCGCTAAATAACGTCTTCACTCTGCTGTGACTTAACATGTGTCTAATATGTTCAGAACTTTATCTCGAACATCGATAATCTGCAGTTATCATGATTTATCCATCTGGTTTCAATGAGGGTAGCGATTGAATTCACATGAATACTGTTCAAAGTACATGATATAGTACTACTTTCGGTTGGAACGAATTTGGTCTTCAAAGCATGGTCTCTGATTTCCTCGACCAATCACAGAAGCGAATGCAGGTCCCATTCATACGTTCACCTATTATGCATGGAAACGAATAAGGTGACAGACGGGAGGCAAGAATGGTTAAACCAAGAATATATTTTATGAATGAGGTAGAACCAGATTTTAGGACCAAAACATATACGAGGCAGTTTGATTTTCCAACCACTAGCAAATTGCCTATACAAACGGTTTGAAAATATGTTTCTGGTGGCGCGGATATTCCTGTGATTCGCTGTTCTAATATAAAACCGGAAATGCACATGGCTGCTGCTTAGGAACACGTTATATTAAGTAGAACAAAAACGCACATCGTCTAACGCAAAGAAAGCAAATAAATTATATACACAACATATTCTAGCAAATCCTACGGTAAATTTTGGAAGATAAGCGTCTACGAGAAAGGATACTGTAGAATAATCAATGATCCAGCTGTTAATAATGCTTGATGTGAAATTAAGTGATGAAGGTGAGAGCAAGAGGAGAACTGCCAATAAAAAACACTAGTTCAAGGAGAGGATATAACTTCAAAAAGGAAAAAAACCTATTTTCCTGAATTCTCTGAATGGGATACTACAGAGTTTTCTATTCACTGAATGGAACCTACTATTTGTTGATAATTTCGAATAGCAGATTGAGAGTGTTTTGTTAGACTTAACTATTATTTGACTACTATTTGTACGTCTACACATTGAGGCTGGCTTACGAAGAAAGATAACTTATATGGTAGCTCGAACCGAATGACATTCAGGTGGAATTGTGCCACGACCGAAAATTCTACCAAACGTTAACAACAACAGATTGTGGCACGAGGATGCGAATTTGTACTATGACGGAAATATAGTCTCGATTACACAAAGTGTGTTGCAAATATTGTCAGATAATTATTTTTCATCTTTGCTAACTCCGTAACGATATGATAACATTTTATACCAAACGATGGCTGGACTGCCCACCATGCGATCTCTTCAACATACTGGCGAATATTATGAAAAAATGTGTGCAGAATCGTCATTAGAGAGTGGGTTCTGGGATTACTTGCAAGCTCAACCCCATTATAATAATAATATAGGAAAAAACGGAAATATTATTAAAAAAAACTTCATTTTGAACTTACGGAGAAAACCCAAAAATTTAACGTAATTCATTCGATAATGGACACGAAGCTGTCTAAGAATACGACGTTGAAAAAAATAAAATTGTCGAATCAAAAGGCAAAAATTATTTTTATCATTTTTAATATTTCTTATTTCTTTGACATTAATATCTCGTCTTTCCCATTTACGAGCCTTTTCAATATACACATATCGTATCATCAGTTCCTTTTCAGCAACAAGTAAAATAATGGAACTGGTATAAAAAACGCAACATTTTCTACACAATAAGACAATGATATTCAAGAAAATCCTAAACGATGAAGCGCCGTCTTCATATTTACTCAAACTTTAGCCTTAATGTGTACATGTACATACTATATACACACACAGTCTCAGGTACATGGGGGTATACTTCTATCTATTACTGTTGCACGTCATACTTATCCCCGTTGCCAAGCATTTGGTGCTTTTTTCAAGCTGGAGCATGAAAACAAATGGTTGGAAGACAATAACTCACATTCCACTGAAAGCCACATATAGCCACGATGCCGACTTGGAAGTCAAGTGGAGCCAGAATGTGTCATTTATCTCAAGTGAAAAGAAAAACAAAACATAACTTGGGTACTTGTAGGTTACTCTGAATACTCTTGGAGCCTTTTATTTCACGTTTTCTTACTTCTTCATTTGCTTTTGCTTAGTAAGAAAACAGTTATTATGTTGAAACTTCAGGTTTTATTAGGAGAAAATGACTGACAGACAGTAATTCCCAGGTGAACGCGTTTGTATTTTAAAATAAACAACAAAATGCTGAGGAGCAAAATATTGTAGATTTCACACTCCTTTTCAGAAAATAAATAACAAATGTGCAAGAAATGATGAGCAAGGTCCTATTTTCAAGAGCACAATGATGCAAATATTTGGAATTTTTAAGATTATTAGGCTAAAACAGAATTTTCAAGCTTTTAAAATGGCAGATATTTGGGAGTAGTTTTAAATGACAAACCAAGCTATAACATCATGTGGATAATGAAGTACAGCGTTTAAAATATTCACTTCGAAGTTTTTATAACACTAATTTAGTGTTGTCTAGATCAATTACGGAGAAATTGGTTCATGCTTATATTATGCCTGGTATTCTATATTGTGTAGAACTATACAGAGGCACTAACTAAACAAAATAAGAGGAAAATTCAGATGGCGTTTAATAGAGTTATAGGAAGTTTGTACTCACTGATGCATCGTGTTCATATAACATCATCGGTTAAGCGTTCCTTGGGCTGTAGTTTTAAAAATTATATCGATTTGAGATCTTTGTTGTTATTTTATAAAGCTGTTCGACTTTGTAGTCCTCAATTTCTTTGTAATTCGTTTAATTGTTAACATTTTATTTGTACTAAGCAGCTGCTTATTACTAAAATAACCAGGCTCATAGGTCGTGTTTTTGTAGTAAGAGTAGCATGAATTTACAATTTACTACCAAGCCATTGAAAATGTTTTAAATTATGTCCCGATTCTTACAACACTTTCAGACTTTCCAGTAGAATTTCGTTTTCAATTAAGTTATGGCCAGCCGTTATTACATAGCCATTGTCTTATATTTCTATAATAATTTATTAAGTTCTAAGTTAGTCTTTTTTCATATTTTTTGTTTTTAATAATCATATTATCTTTAAAATCATATTATATTTTTATAAATTTAATATTTAATTTTTTTTTTAATTTATATTATTGAGCAGAATAAATCTAATATATGGATTGTTGCATATTGTAATTAACATACGTATAATTGGCCGGAAGGCTTCAAATTACAAGCCAAATAAATAAATAAAAATTTTAGAAATCATGGAAAACCACTACTCCTCAATGTTCACCATTGGGGATTCTCTCGGCGGTGTTATTTACAGAAATAAAGCATAACGGATCAGACGAATCCATCCAAGAAAGTTTTTGCTTTCTTTCTGTGTGAAATTTATTTAAAAGTGAGACGTCGGAGCAGACGATAACGTCCAATAATGTCTCAACTTATTATTGTTTATTCCTTTATGAGAGGATTATTTTTAAGGGAAAGACCGTTTCTTTCGCTTGAAAAAGTGTTTGATCTTTATTCGTTGATCTCCAATTAGCGAATGAACAGAACACAAAATGAACATAAACTTAAAACCAATAGTGTTAAAATATAAGTAGAAAAAATTAGAGTTCCGTTATCACCACTGCGATTTCGGAGTTATTAGTTTTAGTAATTTATGCTCAACAACAAAACTAGCAACAATGCAATGACCTAGCAAAATAATAATTATGCCGGAGTTTTACGTTAGTGAGTATTTTCCATAAATTCAAGTGTTTTCAGTTTACTCAATTAAGAATACTCTAGAAAAACAATGTCAGTTGATTACTAAAACAAGCAAATTAACATAAATTGAATTCATTTTGAAATTAATAAAATGGATGAATGATTAAAGAAGTTTAATAAAATGGCCACTACAAAATAAATGAATAAATATTTCTCAGGCTCACTTATGTGCGTCGTAGATGTCTTTTCAAAATAGAGATTACTTAAATTTGCCTGGGATTATCAGTATCCCATGAGAATCGAATCTAAACAAGATCCTAAGAGCAAGTTCCTATTTCGCCTGTGGAAGTTCATACCAAGTTCACAACGATTAAAATCTTTGGAGTTTTTAGGATTTTTAGGCTAAAACTTAATTTTTTAAGCATTTAAAATGGCAGATATTTTTCATCATCACTCATGTGCTTCGCAAAATATATGAATATGACTTCTGATTCTTTTAATTTTTTCGTGGAAATTACTTTCATTTGCTTGGACTTATCAGTATCCCTACTCAGCAATAAGTTTTGAGAGAATTTGTGGCTACTCTATACACGATGATCTAATCTAAACACGGGAATGGCATAAACATTGCGCGAATGAATTTTAATTTATAAATATGTTGGTTTTTCAAGACTACTTAGGTAGGTGGTATAGGGGCTACCAATACGATCACAAGATGTAATGAAGATAGCAAAGAACAAAAACCTTGTATAGGGTGGCGCATAATTAATGTTAACGGCGACTATATTGAATATGTTTTTGTGCATCATTTGGTTTTAACTCGTGAACCAATTGCATCTCATATGGGAAAAGATGTAACATATGTAAAATTCTTTGCAAAGACCGCCTAGACATCTCTAACTGCTGAGAACGTCGCCTGGTGGAAGTTTCAGGGTTTTCCTTAATCTTGCTTGCACTCGAGCAACGGTCACTTCATTTCGAACTGCACGAGGTCTTCCAGCACACGGGTGATCACAGACAGCCCCTTGTTGTCCAAAACGCTAAACCAATCGGTAAATTGTTGGAGCGGTAGGAGCATTTCGAACATGAAAGAAATTTTGATATGATCTAAATAATCGAATGCTGACTTTCGAAGTAAAATTGAACAACTTTGGTTCTTTGTTCTGTGCTGAGCCTTTCCATCATAAATTTCCCAAGTATTATTTAGTTAATTCTGCAAAGGGACGAAGAAAAAGACTAAACAAAAAATGTATTCACTGATCAAATCTTAACGTTCTTTATGCGCCACCCTACATAATATTTTCTAAGCGATAATCATAAATATGGCCAGAAATAAAATTTCTGATAAATCAAATATCTTAAAAATATGGCAAATTTCGAAAGGAGGAGAAATCTGCATTGAGAACCCTTTCTGGAAATATAGTCTGCAATTACAAATAAAGTAGATATAAATATCCCCGATAATACGGTCCATTACAAACGTGGCTATTGGCAAAGATAATATTTACGTTAAGCGGACCAAATGCTAAATAAACATAAAAGTCTCTCACAGTAAATTTTGTTTTCAATTTAATGCCAACGCTTGTATAGCTTTTGTAGAATATTTCAATAAAGGCTTCTTTTAGTGCATCTTCTCAAAAAATTGCAATACATCCACTAAAATGGGGTTTACAATAATCAAAATTTTTTGATAATGTTGTGCAGAAAATTCGATCGAAGACGAAATCTGCATAAAATGAGAAACTTAAAAAGTTAGAATTTTTAGGTGACACCATTAATCAACAATTTTCATCCATTTTCCCTGCAGAGAAAAAAAGGCCTTATGATACTATTTCAAAAATTTACATGCCAAATACTCGTCCCTTCAATAGAACCAGAAATAAATAACTGACCGAAAAAGTATTGTCTTATACCGTATCAAACTTTTATGAAAATACAGGGTGGCGCACCAATTGCACTGCAATAAAAAACTCAAATAACTTTTTTTTAATCAATGTATTTCATTTATATTTATATTTATTGTAGAGAAAATTTAATTTTATTTTATACAACTAATTGATTTTAAAAATGATAGACCGTAAATGACTTCCATGCTCATTCATGCACTCGTATGCGACATCTGATCAGAAAATTATTCATTGCGAAATCGCCTCCTTGATTTCGTTTCGTACATCTCTTGCTTGACATAACCCTTTAGAAAAAGTCTGGTGTAGTTGGATGAGGTGACCTTGGGGACCAGTGGAAAATGGTGTTTCCATAACCGGTCTGGCAATGTAAGCAGTTGCTTCGGCTTGCTGGAATCAAAAGTTGTTGAAACAGATACGTCTTCATGCCACTTCTGGATAAAAAAAACTACTTCAACATCTTTAAGTTAGTTGCCAATTGCCAGTAGCACGATTCGTGCGCCGCCCTGTGTTAAATTGTGGTTTTCGGCAACGGCTTTAATTGGAATAAGAACACACACCTGCAGCGCTAGCAGAATGGTGGTTGAGGAGGGTTACAGATTTTTTCTAATGCGTTTCCAATGAAGAAATTTAAAATTTCGGGTAGTTTAATAAAAAATACAAAATGACTTAATCTGTACAATATTGTGCTGGATGAAGGTTTTGTACATTTTTCTGAAACGGTACTAAAACCAGTCGTTGTATGACCCAAAAAAAAAAATCCGGCATACCACATCTTTTTAAATAAGCGAAATTATATTTTTCCCATTTTCGCCAACATGAAAATAAGTTATTTTTATGTTTGCTAAAAACAAACCAAATAGTAGCACATTTACGTATGTCGCTGACATTATCAACCATTACCGTGGATGATACCAGATAAATTAATGAAATATAATTCAGTCTCTCAGTCATCATCAGTGGTAGAAATCATTTATTGTTTATGAAAATTCTACTAAAGTGTTGGGTTTCTAAACTTTTCTAATAATGCCTTCTGCGAGGAACGTTAATGAACTTTGCGTCCACAGGGAATAAATCTGACGTGACAGTTTGAACTTTCTGAACACTTTATAAATACGAATAATAATAATTCAACACAATATCAAAAAGTCAAATACAAATTCGAGACTAAACAATATTTTGTTTATTACTAACGATGCACTCGATAGACTACTCTAACCAATTTCTTTTAATTAATTTTTCTTTCTTTCTGATTCTTTTGATGAGAACTAAAATACCAAAAATTACCTAAAGATTAAAATGCATAATCGTGAAATATTATTAAAAAACGCCAAGTATATTACCTATTCAGATGTCTTCAAAAGTTGTTCAAATTTAGCTGCTCCCACCGACTTTAATGCAAAAGTTGCGTTCGATAGAAACGGATGCTACAGCAGTAGCAAAATGTTGGGTACAGATTTTTGTTCGCCTGTATCTGTTTAATTAACACAAATTTATTGCGGCAAACGTGTTGAAAATATTTAAAATGACAAAACAAAACTTCATACTCATGGAGCCCTCCTCTCACCCTCTCTCGCAAGAATTTTCTTTTTTGCTTAAATAACGATGCGAACGGCACTGAAATCTTTGACGGTTGTAATAGCAGTAAATAAACACAAACTCACAAGCAATACAGACAACAGCAACGCCAGCATAATATTACTTATGTTCATAAGAGTACATTTTCATTCCTTTGACACCTGACTGCGGCTGAGATGAAAACAATTGAAATTCACAAAGCCTCCCAGTGCTGAATAAGGATTTTCGTTGGCCGACCTTTCATTTGGAAATGCCAAGTAAAGTCATTGTTAGAACAGATAATGTCAAAGGTGACATTCGTTTGTTGGGAAAGAACACTGAAATGAATATTATATTTGCAGAATATGAAATATTTGTGATTAAGCTCGTCTGCGAGTTGACATTTCTTACGACATTACACAAAAATGGCAATAGATCAAATAGGCCAAATGAGTTTGTATGTTTATTAGTACATATACTAGTGTATATGTGTATATTTGTACCAGCGGGGTAATTGTGGCACACAAAACATTCGCATTTTGTGGGTTTAAAACCGCCTGTCTAGCAAAGCTGTCAGCTGATAAATACCTGTCATCTGAAGTATTATTTAGTTAGTGAAAGCTTTGCCATTTACGAATATGGATCGTTTAACAACCGAAGAACGCGTAAAAATAAGTTAAACTTACTACAAAAGTGGTGATTTTATTGCATGAGAAGTTTTTAGAAAGCGCAATTTCTCGTTTTGGTGACGTCAATTGGCCACCAGATCATGCAATTTGACGCCGTTACGTTACGCGCCTATTCCCCAAAAGTAACGCCCGAAGTATGCGAAAAAGTGGTCGCAAACCACCTCAAAAGGAACCATTGCTGCAACCAATCCGGAGGCTGTCATTTAAGTGACATTGTATTTCATAATGGTAAGGTTCAAGCATAATAATGAAATGAATGTTTCATCGAAATCATAGTTTTATCTGTGATTTATTTAACTTTATTTTTGAAACTGAAAAATGGATAACTCAGTACATACATTTTTCATTTTCCTCAGCAGCCAAGATGCACCAAATTGGCCCTCATTGGGTGTCAGAGCATTAACTTTAAAAATAGGTTTTTTCACTTTCCAACAATAAAGATTCAGATTTTGCCGAACTAATCCAACTAATACTCCAAACCAATTTGTGGAAACGCAAACAAGTTGATACGCATTTTGTCTAACTGTTGACATTGACAGATATGAGATTCATTGCTAACAACTACATCAGGATATACAAGGAGATAATCCAGCTATTCAACCGCCCGTTCGTTGGACTTACCGGACTCTACAGCTTTAACTGACGGAGTAGTAAGACCTTCAATATATATAGTCAATATATAGAATAATCATTATAAACAACTGCAATAAAAACAATATTAATAGAATACAAGCTACGACATGGTTTGCTAAGAATATTGACACAGAGTTGTAGGTGGGAAATGAGTTTGTTTGTGGTGTTTGGCAGAAATACTGTATTCGTCTTGGTTGCACAGGGAAAGATTTTTTAGCTACACTTAGTGAAACTGGTAGATAAAATCAATATCTAAGTTTTAGTTTCAAAGCGAGAAATAAAAAAAGAGAGCAGGGATCAGATTTTTAAGTCAGGATCATGCAATTTCAGTGTCCTGCAGTCAAAACTGGAGTCACAAGCATCCCACTAGTCCATCTATATCGCTTTGTTTACAATGAAATTCTCTCCCTCAAATTTCATAACATTGAGCAGAGTCATTGTCGTTGTGGCAAACTCAATGAAATGCTATATTAAGAAACCTATCCTCATCATACAGTTATTATGTAATCATATTTTTTGTATTATTCCTAATGAAATCAAAACCAGGAAACATTCTTGGAAGTACCCAAAACATCAGTTATTTTTATAAGGTATAATTCTGAATTTCTTGTCTAATTCAATTGGTTGCTTTAAACCTTTCGCATTGTTGCATCCATTTCCCCCCAACAGCTTCGTTAGCATTATTTTGGTTTGAAAATCTAAATAATCACAAATTTTATACTAACAGCATGAACTCTGGAATGTGGCGCATACTGAGCGCTGCCACTATCCCACGCACATCTGTGGCATAATGGAATTTAGACCGCGGCCACTCCCACCTGGAACGTTGAGCGAAATCTAAGTTTCATAAATAAATTTGAAAATTCTCTTCTGTTTAGTTGAACAGGAAAATGTTAAAGCTATTAAAATGCAACAAGCTGGCAGTCAATGCTCTGGCCGTCAGAGATGGTGTTGTTGTTATAGTTTTTTTAGGGTGCTGCAACTCCTGCTGTTATTTGGTACCTGAGGGCGTTTCACGCCCGGGTGGCATTATAACACTCTATTAATACAACTACAACGCGAAAGTATTTAAAACCATGTGAATGTGTGCATTTTGAAGAACGTCTATAGTTGGGTAATAAGAGGGTAATGTGATAACCAAATAGTTCTGCAAATATTGCAGCAAGAATACAATTGTAAATGTAATATGATCGACCATTGCGCGATAATTATTATCACGCACATGATCGCGGATTCTACCACTGATATAAAAACTTTTGCGAAATCAAAAATTACGCTACGAGTTTCTTACCCTAACGTTCGAAATCTTCATTAAACCGTAGGCTCTTCCAGTAAATGTAATAGTAGAATACGCTTAAATTGTCCAAAAGTGAGAAGTGTTCAATTCAAAGGATGCAAGAGAATTTGTTTCTCTAATTCATCTTAGCAAATGCAAATCTTCACTGAATCCAAATCTTGAGGCGACCGATTCAATCCCTTCGTGAGGAAGAATATAATTTTGTTTTTCCTTTCTATATGTAAATTCGATAATATATTCTGTTTTTAAAAAATGCAGTACGTAATTGAATCGCCGAACTTACTACTTTTTAGAAGTATTTTTGCTTTACAGACATGAAATTGAATGTTTGTACTCTGTTCCAAACGCACATCTAAACTACACTGCCACGCCCCTCTTCTCCAATCATAATCTAGCATTGTACCGGATTATCTATTTTTCGGTTTCGAAAGTAAAGTTAAATGAAACACTCACAAAGTTATGATTTTGAAGAAACTTTTATTTCATTATAATGTTTGGACCTTTCCATTATGTACGAAATACAACGTCATTTAAAAAACCGCCTCTGGATTGGTTGCAAAAGTGGATGCAGTTTTCAACCGCTTTTTTGCATATTTTGGACGGTGTCTCGGCGATAACTTGACTAATGTCGTTTTTCAAATGCTCCAACGTTTGGGGATTATCCGCATAAACACTGTCTTTGACGTAGCACCACAAAAAAGTCTAACGGCGTCCAACCGCATGATTTTGGCACGAATTGATATCGATAAGACTTGAAATTACACTTTCTGAATTGAAATACGGATTATCCGCCACACTTTCACTTACAGAAGCGATATTATGGGCATTGCGTACATTGTGATAATGAATATGACGACATCTGTAACGCTTCTAGTCTCTTCAAATAATGACCCCGTAATGCACGAAAAATGCCCACGTTTGAATCACCACTTTTGTAGTAAGTTTAAACTTTTTTTACGTGTTCTTCGATTATTGAACGATCCATATTTGTAATTGGCAAACTTTTTGCTAAATAAATAACACTTCAAATAACAGACATTTAACAGCTGACAGCCTTGGCAGACCGGCGGTTTTGAAGTTACTAAATGCATAACCCTGTATAAGAATGTGGTGATCCTTATAGTAATATACTTTAAAATCGCTCCTTCAACGACCTCTTCGAGTAGTCGACTACTCGATAAGTCTGGTAAGTATCTCTCAAAGCGTGATGTTCGGAATTGTCGTCAAACTGCAGATAAATTAATCGAATTTGGAAAGCTCACCCTTATATCGTTCAGGGGATGCAAGGGAATTTATTATTTTAAGATGATAATGGACGGTTATACTGTTTCACTGATTTTTGTTTTGAACTTGGCTTGAAAGTCAGTTCATCAGACCGATGTTCCTGTACTGAATACAATTCCAAATGCATATTTATTTCCTCGAGATGCAGAAAAGTAGTATTGTTAGAAAATTATCATATTAACTAAAGGCATTAAGGTTTTTAGAAGTACAAAAAGGGGAACTACTTAAAGGTCTAGGGATTACTATTGTTAAACATCAGTTGTATCCCTTTCTTGCATAATTACGCTTTTACTTTTATTACTCCATTACCCTCTTTAAATCGCCTGATTTTGATTACACCACAGTTGCTCTTTCTGTACCTGATTTAAAATTTGGATTGATTTTAATTCTGTTTTTTATTAAGAAGATAGAATTCAATACAATAGAATTCAACAAAAAACATGCAAATACCACTGACGTTTTGTGGCCGTCTGTCGGTATAAGCAATTCTAATATATTTTCTTTGTTTTAGCAATTTAATACAGATAAGTGGTTCTCTTTAGGACCACTTTCCGAAAACCCCTTGCAAACACGAAGAATTGGTATTTTTTTTTTCGTTTTAACAATTTTTTAATTTTAGAGAATCGGAAAAATCGATATTGTATTGAAGGCAGTTGGTGAAAGGCTAAATTTTTGAGTCCAAAATTTGACTATTTCCGTGACATACTCTCGGTCTCCGAGGTGTGGATATATTTGTACTTTTGTGATTCATCATTTATGGACCTCCCGAGTACTCTCCTACACCATATTAAGGCTATTGCCTTTTCCAAACCCTTTAGAATCTCAAAAATTTTGTCTTCTTCAATATGTCATCGAAATAGACCAGTTTTTGTGATGAGCAATAGAAAATGATTGGTATCAGTTGAAAACCATCGGTAAATGATGCTCTTTAGTATCCAAAATCTGGTTATAACCGCCAATTGGCATGGAATAAATATTGCTTATCCCCAAAATTTGATAATTTTCGTAATAGGATGCTTTATTTCTGCAAAATATGAATTTTCATATCTTATCGATTCTTTATTTGGTGGCTACTTAAATATCTTTGATATTCCTTTCTTAAATCCTCTCAAAAGCTTAGCAAAATTATGAAAAATTATGAAATAAAGACAAATTTATGTTTCTTATTTATATGTAAATAGTTAATAAAAAAGGTAAAGGTCACAATTTTTCTCTTTCCGAATTGCATTCGCGGCATTTACAAGTTGTATCATTCCTAGAGAACAGCATTTTGCTTGGTACACGTCGCGCATGTACAGTTCTGTTTACGCGCAAAACAAATAATCGGAATTCAATTCAAAACGGAGTACAGAACTCGGACATACACACGAACTTGTTTTAAATAGAACGTTGCAATGGTTTCCCTACCACTTACGTTGAAAAGTAATTAAAAATTGTATCGTTCCTAAGGAATTACCCTTTAGTCGACACATGTTGTGTCAGTACATTTCTATATTTTGTGAAAATTAATAATCGCATTTCACTCTAAAACTGAGCAACGAGCACAGCAAATTTTAAAGTATCAATTTTCTGCAAGAACTAATAAGTTGTGCTAATGATGACAAATGCGAATATGCAGATGTAAAATTGTATATTCATGTACAGCGATATTTTGGAATTTCAGTGCAAAAGAAGACTCAAGCGATAGGTATTGAAGAGTTCACTAATTTCAGATGGTTGAAGTTTGCTTAATAATAATATTTTTTTTTTTTTGGCACAAACAATTTGAAGACTTGAAGAGAACTTTCGAAAATTTAATTGTAGTTTCCAAATTTGTGGTGAATTATTTTTCCAGTACAGCCTAATTCATACGTATGTGTTGACGCGAATTAAGCAGTAAGGAAATTCGAATTTGGCGGACTATTATTTACTTGGAAATAACTCTTTGCAGAAATTCTCAAACGGTTTACCAATTCTGATCTTTGGACAGATATTTCGCTTTTAGCGTGAAACGGGGGATTTGATTTTATATACGGCAACTGCCGACATGAAAATCCGATCTCAAACAAATTCTGATACGATGCAAAACGTGGCACTGCGTCCAAGAGCAACTCTGCAGCCACTTATAAAGCATGCTGTCGGACACCACAATGAGGAGAAAGAAAGAGATAGAAGCTAACTTTTAGTCGTGGAAAGATCATGAAATGACTATGATTGGAATCTGGTCACATATACCTATACATATGTAGAGCTTGTTAATATGGGAGAAAACATGTATAGCTGCCAGATCCAGACAGCAGTACAGATGAAAAATTCCATATAGATTTTCGAGAAAATAGCACAAAAGGAATCGGAATACCATAATAGTCATGCTTTGACATCTAAACACGATTATATGAATACACTTCCAATGGTAAGAATATAAGACTTTCATGGTCTTAGTCTTTGCCATGTGTGCGCATCAACTATCACTGCAGTAATATTTTGCCCATTACTTGTAAAGTTCTGTCGAGTGTAATAAAAAGTCCATACTATCACACCTGAATGAGCAGTTTTAATGCAGATTTAACAATCAACAACTGGCCAGATATTTGGCAAATGATGAAGAAAATCTAAAAAGAAAGAGTTTGTTAAGTAGCAACTGTGAAGCTGTCTTCGATGTGGAAAAAGTTACATGGAGCATATCCTGAATTGATATTCCTTCGTAGCCTATAATTCATTGTGCTATAATGTTCACCGACACGAAGACTTCTGTAAATATGGCCAAAATCTTATTGAGCTAGTTTAAAAAAACTAGCTAAAAACATAAAACGAATCTTTAGGCAAGGCTACAGCCTATAGTGCGACTTTTGGAACACATTTTTAATTACGAAGAAAGATGCAGAAAGCTCAAACAAAGACTACTCGCTTTGAGATGTGGAGATGTGGATATGAACAGCTATAAGATTGGAATATTAGACGATTTCGCCCATCTCGGATCAACGGAAACTAGAAAAATGTTATTGCTTGCTATCTGATAAATAAAAAAACCTCTCCCGATTAGCAAATATCCAACTACGCAAGTAATCCCCCCACCTGTCTTACTGCACGACTCAAAACCCTGAGATATAATCAGTTACACTTCGCAAGCGCACCAGTTACAATTCGAAAAATATAAGGACCCACCGTCATCATTATCTTCAACATCGACGTGGTTGCCCGCATCAAAACACAGTGATTGTGTTGGCAAGGTAATGTTGTGTTGTGTTGGGCGAAAATGCTGCGGCAGTAAGTCTTCGGTTACGAACTCGATTAGCGATACTTAAGAGGACGGCCGAAACTCCGTTAGAGAAGAGGCCTTGCAAACATCAAAACTTGATGTAAGGATTTGGAGAACGAGCGTAGAAGACCAAAGCATTAGAAATTATTTTTTACTCCTGCCTCAAAGATTTAAATTTTCATTCTAGTTCCTGCATAAGTAAACAAAGTAGGTAAGCACAACTGCCACTTTCTTTTGTTCGATATTAGTGAACCCATGCTGATCTATTGTAATTTCCATAATGCATAATCGTAATGATAATCTCCAGTTGGTAAAAAATAATGCAAAATGCCTGGAAGAAAGTAAACATTGAACTTCAAGTTTTCCAGCTGAAGACTCTCTATCCAACAGATAATTCTGGCAATTACATTACACTCCGTTCCGTTCCGTTTGCTGGAACCTGTATTAAAAAATTTGAATATAATATGAAGCAAATACGAAACAAATCACATATGAATATTCCTGCTCCATCTGCAACTACAAATGTGAATTTACCTTCAACTGATGTCATCACCTATGTCAAGGTAATTCAAAAAAATTCTGTAAACACCTGCGACAATGAGCAGCTCTCAAATGTGTATCAAAGAAAACGTAACTACGCAAAACGAAAACACGTTTCCGGTTCAAACTGCCAGAGTTGCACATATGACAAGATTTACTTTAGTGACAACATTCTGTGCATTGCAAAGTATGTACAAAACACTCACGTTATAAATTTATCTTCATTTACACTCTGTCAAGATGCTCTCGATGTGAGTTCGGAATTCGATGCTCTGTTCTGTTGGCATAATATGCAAAAGTATGCCAGGCAACATTAAACCCGATTTGTGTTTGTTATTTATTTTGCTAACAGTGGGCGAATGGATAAATATGCGGAGAGAGGCTGCATAATTTAATACCTTTTTGTAAATTTTTATCATTTGATATAGTAATTATTGGTGCATGGTTTTGAAATAAAAAAGCCTATAGAAGATGGGTAGCCGTTTACGCTGCGGAATCCAGAAATTATTGTGTTGTTGAATGCAGTCGAAAATCTATATAATTATTTTTATTGAGATACATCTATCGTTACGATGTTTAGAATAAATTCAAAAATTCAAATTAAAGTTTACAAAAAGAAAATGTTTTTCAAATTACACCACCCTAAACAAGGTAATTTCAAAATGTACATTTTAAACACAACTATCTTTTTCTTGGACTTTTAATGTTCAAAAAACCACTTGTCTGAGCCGACGTACGCAGCCTCGCTTTCATATCCTGCATCAAATTAGTTTCGTGCTCCTCAGAACGAAATTCCGAAAAAGTATACCAATCGATCCAAAATCGTCTTTTGATTTGACAAAATGTTATCCATCCGTCTGTCTATTTGCTTACCTGTCTGTCTGTTCGTATGTTCTTATAGACTTATCCTCATCCTTAAAATAAAATCCGGTACCCAGAAAAAAGCACCCGGAAAATATAAAATTTTCACTGGTTGTATAAGAATGAGTAATTATCGCGACTTAATATCACATCCGAAACTAAGCAAATTAATCAGTTCTTAATCGGCTAAGTTACACCAAATACAATAAATGTATGTCGGGAGTGGATCTTCTCTTAATGACAACCGCAGGATTTCTTATATTTATAAGCGTGTTGAATCAGTGAACACAAACTACTTTCACGTGGGTTTACTACTGCATCTCTACAGAATGTCTAAGCTTTCTTTATCCAAAACAGAATATTTTCATAGAAAATTTTTTTAAGCGACATATTTGAAAGAGCCATCAGTCCACACATAACATTTGCAGGCGAATTTTTGAATGAACCTCGGATCCAAAACTTAAAGTTGTATGGATTGATGAAAAATGTAATGAAGGAAATGCTTTTTCATTACCACAAAAACTCTGATGTAAATATGGTCAAGAATAGACTTTAAAAAAGTGATTCCGTCCACTGACAAACCAATGATGAATGCATTAGAAAATTTTGGTGAAGTCGGCCAAGTTGCTTCTCGGAGTGACGATTCTGAACGATTGTGATCAGAAGCCGTCAAAAATTATATTAAATCGCCAAAAAAATAATTGTAAATATAAAATAAAAAAAATTGTGCTAAAATTCTCAAAAAAAAAATAATAAAAATATTTTAAAGTCAAAAAACATGTTCCAAACAGAAATTAACATTTAATAGTTTACTTTTACAACAGGGAAGAAGTTACTAAACACTGTGGAACAATAGCTGTGTTTGTATAGTACTCGTATCTTCATGATCCAAATAACAATAATGGACTATACTGCAGGTTCTGATTATTCACCAACTTTATAATTACTGTGATTCTAGAAATAATCATTTCTTACAATATTGTTGCATAAATTTAACGTGTATCTTGTATTTGTTACGAGTTTCTTGGTTTAGTAGATAGTACTGGATACATTTGATAACCAGTAAATTTCAATAGACTGTTACATATTTTAAATATGGTAGTTTTATGAAGTTGCTGAACTCTTAGCGATATATAGAAAAGATTATTTTCCTTGTCAATTTTTTTGAAAGTATCTACAAATTACTTTAAATTGATATTTACTGAAACATTTTAAGGAATTTTTTGAATTATCTATAAGAAATGAAACTAAGATTTAAAAATAGTTGAATAATGCTTTAGTGAATCATTGAATAAATCTCTGTAAATTTTGGTATAAGAGTGTATGATTATTCAAAGATAACCAGTTTCAAAATCTAAAAATATATATTGGAATAAGAAATAAGAAAGAATTTTGAAATATTTCACCCTAATTTAGAAATTTTTTAAAATGTCTGTAGTTGTAAATTTAGAACAAGATAATTCTAACCCATTTTGCTTATTTTTGTTCTATTTTTTTAGAATTGGAATTCAGTAGAATGTATTTGTAAGTTTGTATAATATTTCAAAACTTAACAATTCGTCATCTTAGAAATATTTGGAATTTCCATGTATTTATTATGTTATGTTAATGATGTTAATGATTAGGATCATAATCATAATAACGAATATAGTTGTAAAAATATTTCTATAATTGTTTTCTCGTTCAAATGATTAAAAATTTCTGTACTTTAAACTTGAATTTATTCACATATTAATTGATAGACTTTAGTGGAAGACACCCTTCTGGGAATTTCTGAGTCCTTTGCATGAAAAATTTTTGATATAAGACACAAATGAAGAATTATTTTAACGGTGAAAATTCGGCGATAATGTATTGAAAAGGACCGTAATTCCGAAAACCATAATACTTCCGCAACCGTTTACTCGTAGTAGCAGTTTTGCGATGGAAAAATTCAGAGAAACATGGCTAAATTAATGAAATGCAAATTCAAACTTTCAAGATATCAAGTTTTACGGAATTCAGTGCACTTCATTCAGAAAACTTATGAACATTTGTAAATATCTTATGTTTAGTTACAAAAAAACCAGACTTCGATAAGGTTTCATGCAGGGCATACTATTCATCATATTTTCTTTCATGATAGATGTATTTCTTTCCGCAAATATTAAATTGAGAAGCTTGTCAGTAATTCTTTGTAAACTTTTTAAACAAACTTGCAGAAAAGCGTTTTCAAAAGAAAAAATATTTAAGAATAAATTCATATTTAAAAAATAGTTATTACTTCTTTCCATTTCATTTATTGCACAAATAAAGGCCAAATCTAAGTCAAATTATAAAAAAGAGTGTCCCAACAAGAACGCAAGATTTACATTTGGCACCATTCGAAGTGCCATCGTTTGACATGTAACCAGTTTTCCCGTGCCTAGAATTGAAGAAACGAATGTGGAGGTCATGTGGTTTCAACAAGACGGCGCCATATGTCATACAGCCAGAGAAACAATTCAATTGCTGCATCAGTCATTTCCCGGTCGTGTTATTTCGCGTTTTGGAGACCAGAATTGGCCGCCTAGATCGTGCGATTTAACACCATTAGACTATTTTCTTTGAGGTTTTTTGAAGTCGATGATTTACGTGAATAAGCTGACGACGGCTCAAGCCTTAAAAGAAGAAATTGGACGCTGTATTAATGAAATACCGCAGCATTTATGCAAAACGGTCATTGAAAATTTCATTAAAACATCGCGTTTGTACCAGCAAAGCCGCGGCGGCCATCTACCCGATGTGTTGTTCCATACATACGTCTACTTTACGATACAAAAAAATTTCACGATTTTTTTTAAATATTGTGTTTTATTTAAAATTTAAATCTTGCGTTCTTGTTGGGACACCCTTTATAACAATAGTTGGGGAAAAAATGCTCGCTGAAATTACTAATATATTAATATATATTATGTTAATATATTACTAATATGTTAACCAACAATTAAAAACATAAAGAATAAAAAAAATTAAATCTTCATTAAATCCTTAGTTCCCAAATGTTAAAAAGCAGCCTATTAAAAATGAAAAATCAAGAAATTGTGAGAAAACTGCAAAAGAATTATAATTTGGTGGCGGGGGTTCTATTGAGAAATGCAATATTTGACATATTGAATATCTTTAATTCAGTCGGAAGTGCGTTCAACATACGGATGACTCTCACATAAATTAATTAGCTGCTTACTTCGACAGGAGCGCGAAAAAATGAAAAAAATCTGAAGAAACAAACTAAATAATTTGTCATAATTTGTAATTTGAAATTTGTAATTAAAAAAAGTAGATTTTTAACAGCAGTTAACAAAATATGCAAAAAAAATTAATTCTAAATTGATTAAAACCATGTGGCAAAACCCGAAACAAGCTTGATTAAAGTGAATATAGAGTATGATTGTAAAAACTAAAGCAATATCAAGGTTTAAATTTTTATTTGTTGCTCGGAATACAAATACAAAAAAAATGTGAAATTTTCTAAAAAAATGTTAGATCGAAATTAGGAAAAATTGAAGAAATTAAAAAAATATGCTAAAAAGCATTTAGCATTTAAAAAAAATGTGGCAACTAAAAAATGTGATAAAAACGCAAAATATATGCCAAATTAGTAATACTGTACTGAACGTGAGTTTATGAAGTTTTCACTAGATTTTTCCATTACTCGACAACTTATTTGTCAGACGCATTAAAATAATCGCTATTCAAGCAAAGAAATATATGTTAAGATTCGAATCCTGATCACATGCACGACAGTCACTTATACTAATCATCGTGTCACTGCTAGTCACGCAAATATACACTCCTTTAATTGCATACAAAAGGAAATCCTTTTACTTTTCCTGCTACTCAGCCCGTTTTGTGATTGCATGACTTCCTATTGTTGGAGAGCGCCAAAGATGGACACCAGCAAAGAAAAAATAAACAATATTTAATAATATTTCTTCGATGACTACAAAAACACTGAAAATGGTGGCCAAAAATGTGAATAGTGTTCGTGATTCCAATACTGAAAACCCGATTATGCACAATTTTGGTTTCGTCGATTCCTTTCCATTGATTTTAAAGTCAAAAATGCATGCCGATGGAAGGTCAATTGCGGAATAATGGAATAATGTAGAAACAATGAAAATCGTAAAGTCCGACCGTCATGTAAGCACGGGAGCCAAACATTTAACAAAAAACCATTTAGAACCACTTGGAATAAAAAGCAGCTCGTTGTATGGACAACACACGAGTTAAAGTAAAAACGAGTTGAGCATGGACTGAATTTCCATCTGTGATTTACTGGTGAACCGCAACAAAACCGATTCATTTCTGAAGCGGATGGCGATTGGTGATGAAAAATGAGACTGCGCAAACTGTGGGCAAGACAGTATTGACGGCTATTTTGCGGCTACTCCCACACAATTGGACCGTCTGTAGGTGGCAAGAGCCAAGAGTATGCCAGCTTTCACCAATAGAAGAGGAATTATGTTGCATCAGAACAAGGCTACGACACACACATAGATAATGACTAACCAGAATCTCCGGAAACTTAGTGGTATAGTTGGCACCAAGTGATTACTACCAGTTCCAGTCTGCAACGAATGACTTTAGTGGTGAAAAATTCGCATCAAGAAAAACTTGTGGAAATCAACTATCGCAGTTTTTGGAATTACCTTCAAAATGGCATCATTCTGACTGTGCAAAATACAGCTTTCAATGTCATTCAAAAATTATGGCTTTCTTTTTACTACACTGTATATTTAGTACACATGATTTAGTTGAACTAACTATTTTACACAAACCAAGTATTATACAATAACTTCTCAAAGCAGTAGTTTCAGTTCGAATTGCATGTTCATTGAAATTTAATTGTATTTAACAAAAACATTCGGATAAGTCGTGGAAACTTTTCTTTTCCCCTCATAAAAATGAGTCCACAAGCTTTGATTTATAGTTTTTAAAAGCAAATAACTTGCTAAGTCTTAATACAATTCAGTAGTATTACTTACAAGACTGTTTTGAATCCAATGGTGTTGAGTTTTCGTTATAGACCAGCCTGACCAGCGTAGAAACGAGAAAGAGGCGGAACAATAAAAATCAGAAAAATGCACATCGTCTTGATTTCATTTAAGTTGGGGGAAGACAAAAGCGTGTGAAGAAAGTAAAAGTAATTGTTTTCAACCATATACAGCCTGTGTCTTGCCCGCTCCAAAAAAGTTGTCACCAAGGTCACGATAACTGATTGGATCGCGCATGGATTAATAGAAATATGTTGTTTAATATTTAAGGTTTACAAACTCTTTTAAATTATCCCAACTTTATATCAGTTATTGGCATATTATGGAAATGTGTCGATCATCTTAAGTGAATTTTATTCAAAATAAATAAAAAAGAGGAATTCAATGATTTCACTTAGATGAACCTACTGAACGTTTCTGAACTTATACAAGCTTTTGTTTTATTTCACTCACTCCTTTTGTTCACTTATCAATATAAATTATTTTCTCTAATCATAAATTAAACAAAATGTTCAAATTTAAATGTCAAATTTTCATATTTAATTTTTATTTTTTTTTCTGTCCCACTGTTTGTCACGTATTTCTAATTGTACCATCTCGGTGCTGTAAAAAACAGAGCCCCAATCATACGTGTTTGGTTTCACTCTATTTGGGAGCTTTACTTTTCTGCGAAAATTCAGCAAAATCGAATGTGGGAGTCACTCCTCAACCAAAATCTCCCTATACGAGTATGTGTATGTTTGACGGATATTGGCCTGTATAGGTGTATTTGTTTGTTATCCATGTATTATTTTTGATTTGAGGAAAATTGTTGCTTTTGTGAATTTTGTTGGTAGAAATATGTTGTGCTGTGCAAACATAGTAGTGCCTCTGAATAGCTTTTATTAGATTCCATGATATCGATGTTCATTTTTCTATTTATTTTTGTATTGACTGATACCTACGGAAGAATGGTGTTGCTCGAATATCAGGCCAAAATGAAATAGAATGAGAAGATTCTTTGGTGTAATGAAAACTTCTTGACAAAAATGTTCGACTTTTTGATAAACTAGCAAGATCCGATGCTTGGAGAATAAAACTTTTGTTTAGTGTTGCTGCGCAATTAAATACTATGAAAACTAATTTTAAAGTTTATTTGTTCAAACAGAATTTTCTTTTTTTAATATACTCGTATGAAAAAGCAATGCATGTTTAAAATTATTAGGACAATTTTAGTATGATGTGGAATTTCTATCATAATTTGCTTAGGGTCTGCGATGAATTATTCACCCAGCATACTAACCTAATCATTTGGAATAAGATTTAGCATATGTTAACATTTAAAAATGTCACAAATTGTTATTTAGACTGCTGCAAGTACAATTATTTAAATAGCAAATATATTAGAGTTGATTATCGTATTTATGTAGCGCATGTAAGAACTTTAGTCTTTTGTGGCTCTTCACCAATTCTTCACACTAATTTAATCCGATTCTTCCTGTTTGAAGCAGTATTTTGCTCATAATGTTCTGCTCGACATTATTTGCTTTATTGACGATGGAGTTCAGATACATAATATTATCCATCACTTCAAAATTATAGTCGCCAAACATTGACGCAGCGTATCAAGCGAGTAAATTGACTTCTTGCTTGTTGAAACGAATGAAATTGTTTTAGCAAAGCCAAAGCAACTTTTAGTGCCTGCATCTCTATTATTAAAAAGACTTTAGTAGCATCCTCTTTTTGGTCGAATCTTAACCAGCTTTAAAGTCATATGGTTAAGGTGCAAGCAGGCCGGACAGAGCAGTCTGTGATCCTTCATATAACATGCTCAACAAATTCTGTCAAAAATTCTGTCTCACTATGATTACCAGTCTCATGCCAAGAAATACCAAGCTCATTTTTCTTAAACATTTTTTGCCGAGTCGAGTTGTTGAACTCGAGTTTGTATGAGAAATGTCGATCTGTTTCGCTTTACCAGTTCTAAAACCAAACTCATAAGGACCAAGTAGCTTGGGTAGAAACTGATTTAGTCCCTTCCACAACTTACAGGTCTCCACCGGTCTCTGCCCTACGATCAACGTACTTTAAGTTTTGGTAGAATTTTTTTCCTAAACCTCTTACCCTGTAATTTTCTACATCCTCGCTCTATTCATTTCTCAACAATTCTTCCTTTCGACTAAAAATTCGGTCCCCCTATAGCGTTTGCTGAACTTTATTTTCCTCCAACACAATGTAGAATTCTTCAACGTACCGGGACTTTGCTTTGCGACTGCTGTCATCGAATGCTGTTACTACTGTGTTTTAGGAATGCCAGAATTATAAGCGTTCTTATGTTTTATCGGAGTGGGTTGAGAATATTTTAGGCTATGATGAAAATAAATTCAATTTTTCCTTGGAACGTCCGTTAGACACCTTTCACGCTTATTTAGTAATTCTTCCTGTGATGTAACTGTAGTACACTCGACTATTGCGATCGAATTTGTTTTTTTTTAATAGCATCTTTTAAATATTTAACTCATGTATGGACAGGTTAAAGCCAAACAAAAATAAATTCGTTTAAACAATATTTAAATTAGTTAAATTTTTGTCTATCAAAGAAATTACTTCGCCTCATCTTGCGTAAGACAATGGAAGTTCAAGTAAATTTTATGAATTTCTAAATGTAAAATCGGTTACAATAAAGTTAATTTAATTGGAAAAAATAACATTTCAAACATAATTGTCAAAAGGGAAATGACACACTAGTATGCATTTTCAAAGTTAAAAGATTGAAAGATTCAGCAGTCAGTTTGTAAACAAACAAACGTCAGTGAAGTGTAGATAACATCATCTAACACAGAAATATAACATATAAAATTTCTACCAATATTTTGGATTCAAGCCACCGTGCCAATAAAAAGTACAGTACAACATACCAGTAACAGTGGTCGCCAGCAGAAAAAATTTAGATTTTACACTTCTTATGAAATAGATAAGTCAAACATACCTTCCATTCCGATTATACCGTTTCTAAATAAAATTTTTGAAAAGTATAACGTTGGGATGTCTCACATATGAAATTACCGCCCTTCATCCTAATTACTTTGTTAAATGGTTTCATTTTCTAATTGAAATTTGCTCGTTATATTTCCATAGAATTTTCTTCTACAATACAAATAAAAATCAATTAAATTGTACTTCTTACATCATACGTTATATTAGCTATTGTATACTCAGAAATTATTGCAACTTGAATATGAACTATTCTAAAACTTATCTCAATGGCTTTTTCTTTAGCTATGCAATTGTTTAACACGTAATAGTTCTGTACACATGTAGTTTTCGCCCAGTTGTTGGGAAGACTTAAATTCACTGCTACCCCATTTGTGTATTTTGTTCCACCCTCTTTATTGTGCTACACCGACCACTCCCGTTTATCTGACTAAAGGATAACTTTCAACCTATTTTACACACTTTGACAAACAATGGCATAATGTTCTTTGCGTTTTATGGTTAATTTGTCATCAAATGAGTTTTACAATTGGCCACATAGAATTTTTTTTTACCGCCACTTCTCTTTTAATTCGAATCCATGTGGTGGTTTAATAAACACAAATGTGTTAAATGAATATTGTAGCCAATTTCAATGACATTGGCAGCTAAATTCAATGTGGAAATTGTTGATCTTGTGTTAACAGCGTCTAAAATACATGAAAATAATAAAATTAAATAATAACAAAGAAGAATAATATTAATTATTATTGACATTAAATTCAATTTAAATAAATTAAAAAAAAATCAATTTAGTATAAATCAATAACTCCTACATTTTTACTACATAGAGACCAGATCGATGGTATTTTTAATATTTAAAACATAAACAGCTCGAATATTTGCAATGGTAAAAGTTTCTCATTTGATGGAGTATGGTGGAGTATTATGGAATATTACGTAAAATATATGTGGTATAAATTGTAGAATTCAAGCAGCTTTCCTTTAGTAGTAGTTACTTCTGCAATAACAAAGGTAAAAATCCTTATTCTTTGCAAAATAATATTTTTGCCTACAATGTAAACTAGCATGATTGCCAAATTTTTGCCTCAATCATCAGCGATAGAATGAGAAAAGTCACTGAGGGGACGTAATGGGAGGTATCATTACCCATTTTTCGACCTCCAAAATAAAGTGTAATGAAAATAACCACAATGTGAAACTAAGGCATTTGCATGTGTACCCTTTGATTAAAGAATAACTTAGGCCTGATCGATAAATCACCAATTGGGTGTCTTTATAAAATTTTGAATGTACGATCAAACAAATACCGGGTTATCTATTTTTCGACTTCAAAAGTAAAGTTAAATGAAGCACACATAAAGCTATGATCTCAATGAATCTTTTATTTCATTAATTATAATTGTACGTTTCCAATATGTACGAAATACAATGTCATTTAAACGACCGTGTCTGAATTGGTTGCTGCAGTGAGGTTGCCTTCTGAGGTAGTTTTCTAAAAAAGACGATACAATGACACCTCTAGACCATAATGCGCAGCAAACAATCCCTTTTTCCGGATGCCACTTTTTTCCACAATCACTTCTGGGTTCTCCGAACCTCGTATGCGACAATTTTGCTTACTGACGTAACCATCGAGTGAGAAATGAGCTTCATCGCTGAAGACAATTTTGTTCGATTGAAAGCTTTCGTTTAAATCACTACTTTTGTGGTGAGTTTTGACCGTTTTTACATGTTCTTCGGTTGTTAAACGGTCCATATTCAGAAATAGTAAACCTTTCACTAAATAAATAACACTTCAGATGGCAAATACAGAAAAAAATACAACATGCGCTAAACGCAGATGCCTTGAATGTCGCTAAACCTGTTCCCTAATTATCTCAGCATTAAAGTAGCAAATTAAAGGAATATTTGGTTAACGGATGAAGAGATAGACAGAACTCATAACAGAACATAATTTTATGTTTGTACATCATGTGGCTCATTTATTTGCGAATCTGGAAGACAATTTTTGTTAGAACGAATCCAATAACGATTCAATTCAATCAAGACTATCCTTCTTCACGCAGCCGTTGGACATCAAAACATCTTCGGAGATATTGAACATATTGTAATAGTGTCCCTCTCTATGCATGCCTCATTTATTTTCCTGTTAAAGGACATGTTACATCTATAACCATGATAAGAGCCAAACAATGCACAGAATATGAACAATTTACTAAATTAAAAATTGCACTGTGTTAGTTACAAATAATACAACAATCACAATGTGAGCAACTACAATCATACATCAATCCCCCTGTAGCGATAGGAATGATTGGTCATGACTCGTTTTGTTGACTGCCATCACATAAACGGAGAATCGCCAGGACACAACCAGGATTCGATGTAATAAATTGTGACCATATTTGCTTAATATTTGACGGCTGACATTGAAACACAAATATGAAACTATAATATGGAATGTAGAAAATGGTCAGTCGCCCAGCACAAACAACAGCGCCTGCTGCCAATCGAACAGACGAAAAATCTGTAAACCACAGTAAGAGGAGAAATACAAACAAACATAACAGCCATGACAATTCATCAAAGAATCACATCACAATTCCTACCGAATCAATCACATACACAAATTGACTTTATTGGTTTTTGTGGAATGCACAGTGGGTTTGTTAAGGGCGTTTAACTTACTCTATGGATTATGTCCAGGCCAGGTTATAAGCAAAAATTTTCCAGAAAAATCACTGGCGTTCCAATATATCTCAGAGAATCGCTTTTGTACTGGTTTAAAAAGTGATTTTTCTCTGTTTCAAAAGTAAGTCCTTCCATTAAAATTATTCTAAAGAACTCCCATGGATACCAAAATGATTTTCTATTCTGTTCATCACAAAATCACATGCACACTAATTCTTGAGCAGTGTTTCAGAACCACTGAAAGACCAGCATAAAATAATTTCGATAACACGCATGTACGCATTAAAGCCATTGGTTTCAATTCAAATTTGAACTAATTCTAGATTCCAAGAGCATAATCCTTTCTGGAAGCGCTCCGTACTAAGGTTTTTTTGTAAGACGAAAAGTAAAGTATTATTGTCAGAAAAGAATGACACTTTTATACTCTCCGCCAAAAATATTGATGGATAAATGAAACTAAAACTTTGTGCCTACGACGCCTTCATAGCTAAGTATTAATCGATCTTTGTGTGATGATAAACAATTGATTCGATGGATTGCAAATACATAATGTATCGGTTGATTTAAAACAATAAACGGTAATAACTATAGAAAATTGAAAATAAATAAAAAAAACCGCTTATATACAAAACAACAAATTTATCTCATTTTTCTTTCAGATATTTATTTATTAAATTTATTCACTGTGCTGTAACAATGTCGCTCTGGGCTATCTGTTTTATTTTGCCAGCTTTGCATAAAATATAATTGGCTTCGATGTAATATTATTTTTGGCATTATTTGCATTAATTTCAATTACAAAAATGTAACAAATTTATTTTTGTTTATCACACAGTATCCAAGGAAACCATATGTGGCCACGTTCAGCGCAAATGGCCATAATGTCAAAATTGCCATTACGAGAATCACCACTCACCACATTGGTGTGAAACAACATTGTGGCAAAATGTTCATTAAGCCTGTTGTAGTCGGAAATAAATTCCTGGCTTTTGTTTTCTTTTTTTATTTTTTTTTTTTTCAGATCAATCATCAATTAAAATTCTGATGAATGTATTTTATTCCTCCTTTTCATATATTCATTTTCGTTTAATTGGTTTCAAACTTTAAAACAAATTTATTATCTACTATTATTGTGTGCGACAAATGATTTTTTGTATAAATTTGTGAATATTACATCTTTACCCAATATCTATTCGAATTTGTTATGAGTTTAAAATTAAAAAGGCAAGAAATTCTTTTAGCTGGTTTGGAATTTATTTATTGAAATTTCAGGCGTAAGTTATGGTTGTTTATCACCAAAGAGTTGTCGCGTATTTTAAGGAATAAATGTTGAGACCAAAGGGCACCACGGTGATTGAACAACTTTTAACATACCTTAATAGATTACAAATATACAGGGTGGCCCAGAGTGAACGAAGTGGTGTGAATTCCTTATAACTTTTTTATTATAATTTTTTTTTTCTTTTCTTTTTAGTATTTTGTAAAGAAGACTTGGAGAATTTATAATGGAGCAATACACAACTGAACAACGTGCCCAAATCATTTAAATTTACTTTGTAAATCAACGGTCCATTGTGTTGACTCAGCGTGCATACCGTCGTCAATTTAATGTGCGGGTTGCACCCTCTCAGTCAACAATAAACCGTCTTGTTGCAAATTTTCGAGAACAAGGAGCAGTAAGGAACCTTCCTGGTGCTGGCAGACCACAAACGGTGCACACGGATGACAATATTCAAGTGGTACAGGAGAGTATTCAGGAGGATCCACAAACATCAACCAGGAGACGTTCGACACAACTTGGCATCTCAAGAGGGTCGCTGCAGCGAATTTTGCATAACGTAAGAATGTTTCCATACAAAATTCAAATTGTCCAAGATTTGAAACCGACAGATTACCAGCGACGACTTGACTATTTGGTGAAAGAATAATTTCGCGTACACGCAATTTTAATTGGCCTCCGCGTTCCCCGGATTTAACCGCTCCAAACTTTTTTCTTTGGGGTTATTTAAAAGAGAAAGTTTATGTTAATAAGTCCAGGACTATTGACGAATTAAAATCCAATATTCGAGACGAAATTAACAACATAACAGCGGAAATTTTGCGAAAGGTCATGGAAAATGTGTTGGAAAGAGCACATTTGTGCAAAGCAGAAAATGGCCACCACTTGCGGGATATCATTTCTAATAACTAATCTAAAAATATTCCCCATAAATTTACTGTATTTAAAAAAAAATTAAAAAAATATGTCTTAAATAAAAAGTTATAAGCAATTCACACCACTTCGGTCATTTTGGGCCACCCTGTATCACTCTAGCAAGCTTTCAGATTTAGTCATTACCGGAGACAAATTATAGCCTTTACGTACACCAGTATAAGCGGTAACTGCTGCATCGTTGGTCCTCTTTCGATAACTATAGATAAATGCAATTGAAACAGTTTTGGTTTTTCCAAATCGGTTGATGGAGATGGACCTATATTTCGTTCATTGCCAGACAGGTTTTTGTTCCGATGGTAGTAAACATCGCGACCATTTGGAAAACTTTTTTCTTATGTCCAGATTAATGCACTGCTTGTTTATTTCTTTATAATTGCAAGATTCGTTGCTGGCAATGGAATTTCAGTAAAATAAGTCCATAATTGTAGGCAGATCGCCAAATACTCGTCATACAAAGGCCTGGTGATGCCTTCAAGCGATATAACGCTATAAAATTTGATAGAGGAATTTTACAAAAAATCAAACAAATGAGACTATAAGAAACCTGCAATCAATAGTTGAGAAATAAGGCTGTTTTTCGCTGGTTGTTGACGAGTGGAGCTATATTTCAAATTTCAAGTATGCAAATGTCACGCTGAGAAACTATAATCCGGTCCAACAAAAACATGAATTGTATAATCTTGTATTGAAACAATTAAAACATATTGGAACTGCGATCTATATCCAGAATGTGATGGACAACAAATTGCAAGAATTTAGCGATAAGTTCGACAAAGATTTGGTAGCTTCCACACATGATGGAGCAGCGACAATGAAGAAATGTTGAACGTACTTGTATATACTACCAAAATCTGAATTATGCTTAAATCACGCTATACAGTGGCGATTACAATAATGCGATGACTGTCAAAAAAATCCCACGATCTCAATAAAAACGCCTCAGAGATAATCTTTCAATTGTCGATAATACATATCAGAATTTTTTTTATAGTTTTTTTCGGATGCCCGCTGTGTTAAGCTTAATTTGTGCTTGCACCATCCCGTTTAAAAACAACAAACTATCGATATGCTCGTATGATTGTATTTGATGGAGAAGAATCGTCGTAGCACTTCTGAAGCCATCGCTGACTGCAAATGGTATTTTTTCCTTTTAAAAAGCATTGTCTACTTAATATATGAAAGTAGCATAATTTGAAGTACTAAATACAACCTATCATATCGTCTGAAATATTGATTTTTATCCAGAGCTGACTTCTGTATTGTAGCTAAGGTTTATATTAAGCGGTTCACACATTGGGCACCTTGTCAAGCACAGTGATTTTGCGAAGCATTTGTTTTTGTACTTGTTATTAAATATGTGAAATTTAAACATATTGTCTGGCAGATATACATATAGTTCTTGTGGCAAATATTTGCAAACTGAGCATTTCTTATCTCAAGGAAAAACTAACTTTTACTTCTAAAATACTACTGAAATACTGGACTTTAAAATATGTGGTTATATTCTTATGGACAACCCCGCGTAGACAGACAAAAGCCAAATGCTTGAATATTGTATAAACATCCAGGTGTTGGTTTTTAATTTTTTGGTGTTCTATCTATCCTTCCACCCTTTCTTAGCTAAGGACAAATGTATTTTAAAGTATATAGCTTCGAATTTTCCAATGTAATACAAATATGTACAAATATATTTCGGTAGAAATATACTGTACATAAATATATACAAATTTTGATTATGATCAAAAACATCCAATCGATATCTACTCGTATGCATCTTTTGGTATTTTTGACTCGAGGGAATTACGAAATAGAACAGATTTCATTATAGATAACATTTAGTGAAACTCACTAATATATGTGTTTCATGAGTAAATTTCATTTCTTATAAAGGGCGACAAAAATTTACAGCTTTTTAATATATTTAGACTTTTTCCTTTAGTGATTTCTTCGCATTATGCAATCTATATGTTATTAGGATGTTTCAAACCCAAAAATAATGTTATTAATCACGTCGTTAATGTAACCCTGAAGAAAGTACATTTTCATCTGCAACGATCTCTACTAAATTTAACTGAATGAACTAAAAACAGGACATTTAACAGCTCAAACCCTGCGTTCTGAAATATATTTTTTTGGTTTAGTTAGAAAAGGACGTAAAACTTGAATTTATTTGATTTTGATTTGATTTATTTATTAAAATCATCAATGTTCAAATAAATTGACATCGTAAACTTCACAACTGAAGTGGGTTGATTTCTTTTATGTCAATTAAATCAATGTAATACGCATACATTTTCAACTGGAAATTAATTACCTTCAAAATATGTCGATACAACTGAAACGTACCTGAAAATAAAAAAAAGGTTAAAGATTATAAAATGTATTTAGTAGAAAAGAAACGGGATTTTAATTAAATATTTAATTTGTGAAATTAGAATGTAAATGTGTAATTAGTTGAACATGATGCATGTCTGCATTAATTCATGCTAATTATATACTTTGTTATGTTTCATTACAAACACTATAGAAAGCGATAAATATTGGAGAATGCCAGAGTTTTTAGTAATGTCACCTCCATTACTGAGGACTAAACAAGACTAATCGTTAACTTCAAGCAACAAAATACCCTTAAGGCTTTGAAAAGTACTATCGTGAATGTAGTAAAAGTTCTAAACTATTGGCATAATAATTTTAGAATAATAGTAGAGGCAAACCTAGGTTACAGTTGTTTGAGTCCCAGTTGTCGCAAGTGAGGGAAATTGGTCCAGCAGGAAAATCATATGCAATTTTCAGTATTTTTCGAACACCTTTTTATTTCTTACTTAATTAAGAGCAACATATGGAAGCATCTGATAGATACCGGAAGGAATCATTATCCTCACTCCAACATTTCTATCTTAAATCGATAACGGGAATATTGAAAACCACTTACATACACCTTGACCCGACGTCCTTTTATCTTGTTGCAAAAAAATAATATGAATTAAAGCACAATAAAAGGAGCAAAACTTTAACTTTTTGGAGTTTTTGGATGCTAAGTCGGTCAAATTGTATGTGAGGAGTAGCGTGGCAGTGCAATGCTTCTTCGTTCGCAGTTGACGGGACCTCAGTTATTCTGAATATAAGGCAAATGAATGAAAGATACGAATCAGCGAATATATAAGTTAAATAAGGTAATTTGTATGGTGTGTACCAGAGGGGGCGCGGTCATTCTACCGATTTTTTTCACATTTTACCCAGCAACATAATTCACAAGAACTTAACTAACTTCAATCTACGAATTAAGGATTACAGTGGAATATCAAATTGCGATAAATCGGCCAACTTGTATGAGAGATACCAAAATAGACGTGGCAATGCCAACCATTATCGTTTTCAGAATTTAGATAAGCTAGCGCATAATTTATTGCAACTGGAAGATATAGAAGTAAGAATATTTGGATTAAATAGGCAATTTGTATGGGATGATCTTTGCGGCTAATTGACTTTCTCCAAAACGTAAAATTACGCTTTCTAGAAACTTCTCATGCTCGTGTTATGTGGCTTGTGGCGCTATCTTGTTAAAACCACATATCGTCCAGTTCATATTCTTTAAATTTTCTGCAATAATAAATAAAACTTTGTACTACAACAGACTACTTGTTAGAAATTAGAGAGGGCGGATTGAATTTCGGAAAATAGGGCAGCTTGCATAGGAGGTACTAAAAGAACTGTCGCGATAATGTCTGCTTTCCTTATGAGACCTTGCTTGAATATTTGTCAAATTTTTTTAATTGATCGGTTTTTTCAAATCTTATCAGGAATTATGAAAACATGCAACGGACAAAAATTTAATTGAGTTATAAAGAGAAAATTGAATTTCGAAATACTGGTGAATTTGTGTAGGAGGTGCCAGAAGGGATTGATCGATATATCCCATATATGGGGAGAGTTCCATAAAGATTCACAGAAGTTATCACGTCCACCAGCCAACCAGCCAGCCAGACAGACGGACATCGCTCAAACGACTTAAAAAGTCTTGAAACGGATTTGTTCCAAAAATTACTTGGTAGTTTAAAGACGTCCTTTTGGATGTTACATTTTTCCGTAGCAAATGATATATATCTTCTTATAAATACCAAAAGAAACTATATTTAAAAGCAAGTAGTAAGAAGAGCTTGTCCAGAGGAAGAAATCATGATTTGAAAAATTTTCCACGTTGCGTTTTCTTCCTTTCCATACGACACGGTTGGCCTGCAGGCCAGTTAGATCTTAAATTTAATTTCCATGAAAGAGGATTATCTAGTAATATTTATTTCTAATTATATTGTTGGAGCAAACATGTTTTTTTTTTAATTTTAATTTATAGGCTTAGAAATGTCCTTCAGCATATATTCGCAAAAATCAAATGGCGATCATGCGTGTTATCTTCTAACCAAGAACACAAGGCAGCGAGGTATGAACTAAAATCGAATAAATATAAATATACTTTGAATAGACATACTCCATCTTCCCTTCTACCAAAAGGTGTTTTAACACACCTCCTTCTTCAAGGAGCGAAGGAAATGTGTGTCCATTAACAGAAAAAAAGAGGGTCGGTCCGCTGTTTATTTATTATACAGCAAATTTTGAGAAAGCCTGTTTTCCAGTGTAGAAAAAACCAACATAGTTTTCATTACATAATACTAATATGATTCGTAGTCGATCGGTATATATATCTATTACCTATATTTCAGGATGTAGAATAGAGTAATTTCTGTTTAGAATCAAAGGTCTTTTGAAGTCGTAAGAGAACGGTGCCACTGTTATCTATTTGTCTTACTTTGCTGGCGACTACAGTAAAAAAGGTTTTAAAATCGCAGAAGCTTTAAAGTGTCACTCACTTCTAAGGTATTCACCTTACTTCTTATAAGAGATAAAAGAAACTGTCTCATATTCAGTATACTTTCAGGAGTAACTAACATATATTCATTTGAGATATGTGTGATGAATACCGAAACAACTTTCCTGAACTTTATTATTGATGTGACGCTAGAAGGTTCAAATTATAATACAATAATTTGGCGGCTGAAATAGTTTGCTATATAGACTGTGCTAGATATGTCAGATCGGCGGAAAAACTTTTGGTCTAGAAACGATAGCAAGGGGTTTCAAATTCCAGTAGACTATTGAAAATCAGCACTCGCTTTCAAATTGGTACCAATTTTTTTTGTTTTTTTAATTATGCAAGAAGAGAAATGTACTGTGTCTATAAAATATTAAGCATCATATCTTTTCTATATGAATAAAAAATATCCAATCGACTTTATGTCCGTAAGTGTACTGATAAGGAGCTCAAGCATAGTAAACCCAGCGTAAGGATAACAAAATAATTTAATAAAAAAAAATTAAAGAATCATAATTTTATAAATTGTACAGGCCTGAGTAGGATTTAAACTGAAAATACTATAGTTGGTTCTTTGATATCTACTTCTGTGCTTAAATGGCTGTAAGCACAGTTTTGACTCTCTGCATTTTCTGAAATAACCATCAGCATCAGCATTTTGGGCATCTACTTATTATTACATCTGCTCTATTGATATAGTGAATGCTACCGATTTTTGGTGTATGTTTATTAGCTTTGTTATCCTATATTAATTATTACTCGGTATCTATAAAGCTTAACCGCTTTTCAAATTGTTAATGTTTGCCTTTATCTCACTGTCGTGTGCAATTTTTCATTATTCCAACTCCAGTTTATAAAAGTTACAAGTATTCACTTATTACAACCGCGATTCAGTCTTTTATCGCTTTATTTCCGGTTTCCGTTTTAAGCAATCGCAAACATTTCTCACGTCATTGTTCCTCTCTCTCTTTTAACTGATGCAACCAACAAAACTTTCATTTGGGTTTTGTTTTATTTCCCTTAGTTATCGACTAACTATGACAGTTAGTTTTACTAAGAACTTCAGCTTGTTTGCTACTTTCTCTTAGCACACCTTATGCTGTGTACTGCCAAATGTCCTCTCTCGGTGTGGAAACTGCGACCACTCGAAGTAACAGCAACGTAAGGACTCTTGCAACATGATATGATGGAGGCAGTAGTATTGTTTGCGGGGAAGGTGAATGTAAGTGCTGTTTGTTGTTCGTCTATGGGCGCTGTTGAACTTACGGTTGGCAAAGAGTGGTTTTTTTCTCGCTGGATGCTCTTCAATAATTTTGCCTTAACACCGCCTTAAGGTTTCTGTTGCCAGTCGGTAAGAAATATAACGAAGCTAGCTTAAGTTTACTCGCCCATAAAAATTAATAAAGAAAAACTGAAAAAGAAACAGCTGTGCATTTTCTTCATTATTATGTTTTCTTTTAGGGCAATAAAAAGTTCATAATAATGATTTAAGTAGAACTGAAGATGAATTGTGGGGGAAAAAAACTACTTGGAAAGAAAGAGGAACATTTGCCGTAAGGAAATAAATAATAAAATAGCTGGCGTGGAAATAGTTCAACGTTAGGATCAGTTAGGATCAAATGACTGCAAGGAAAATCGACCAAATACGACAAGTCGCTGCAGTGGAAAAAAGACACAATAATTACAATATATGGACTTTACTAATGCCAGAATGATCATTTCGCTGAACTAACTGTAAGGTGTCAAAGATTTCAAACAATTTGCCAAAAAGAAATTTTGTAAACGTAAAGTTTGCTAAAATAAAAATCTTAACTCTATACTGAGCTAAATACTCAAAACATATAACTGAATGCAACTCAAGTCTACCTCAGCGATTTCCTCAATACTTAAAGCGATTAAGCAATGAAGATGTTGATAAAGGAAACACAGACAAAAGAAGTGCAGAGCTTTGCAGAACGACCCCAGTAAGCTGCAACAGAAATGTTGTGTGCAATTGCAGAAAGGATAACTCTGCATCGACAGCATTCAAATAGTATTTTTTAACAATTTTTGCGTTTAGCTCAGTTTCGACGAGAGCATTCGTTCGTATGTGGGGCTGTAGCGGATACGTTGCTTCGGTATCTGGTTTTGGGAATTGATCGTATATTTAGACCATCTGAAATGTTAATCTAATCACTAGTTTGATCTTGTATTAAAAATCTTTTCAGAAATTCAAATTCCAAAATCGTCAACATAAAACTAATTTGTTCCAACAATTCAATAGTCTCTCGGTTATGTGCTGTGATACGAATCGCTAATATTGACTCAGACTATTAATGGTTACTTCGTAAGCAGTACCGCACATTTGATGGCGATATGCTGGCTTATTGCAAGGTAAATTGGCATGACGAAAATATTCTCATTTTTCTATGAAACCACGTTTTTTCTGTATTTTTCGAATAGCCATGCCCACAATTAGAGAGCTGCCATTAAGAAATGTGTGAACCGAGATGGTCCATTTGGTCCTTATCAAGCTATGTTTATCGCATATTGCTTTAATAAATGGATTAGGTTGAGTCTTCATATGTGATCTTTTTTTACTGGGCAAGTTCTGACACCAGTATCACGCCAATGCTTCAGAGATAATGGACAATGTTGGGTGGGCATATTAGAAACTTTTTTTTTCAAATAAAAGACCCTCCTTTTTTAAGAATGTATACAAATTGAGGTGATTCCCTCTCCACATCCATCAACTGCTACAGTATAATGTTTTTGTTTAACGAATAAATACTAACAATCTTACAGTAATTCTGAAAAATGTCTAATATTCTAAAAGTGGATTTGGTTCATACAAGAACCAAGTTTATTCATAAAGGTTCAACTTGTCCCATAGAGGTAAATACGATGTACGAACTCATTGCCAACAAATATAGAGTGTCAAATATGTCCTCTTCTTGCACATTAAAAAAATAAATAAATAAACTGTCCACTATTCCAAATGAAAGTTCAGCCCTTATATGAGAATGTTATTTTGCTACTTGTTCCATTTAGTCCACTTGTGACACCAACAGTCCATAGCGTAGAGAAGGACATACCGATTAATCACCGGCTAAGGGAACGTGTTTGAAATTCATTCTTCTCGTATGTAATGTATCTACTCAGCCCGTTTTCTAATGAAAATAGGTATTTTTAATATTTTGTTTTCAATAACCATGCCCGCTTTTAGGTCAGTCCTTTGAAAAAGTATACATGGAATGTTTTCTTTCTAGTATCTGAACAAAAAACAAATTTTTATCTATCCCATGAATGAGTATGGGAGCGCTCCTGGAATTTTGTGAACTTACGCCTATTCTATCTATTCTATGACTCAACGAAAGTGACCTACTAGTCTAATGATGATTTGTCCTAGATTTGTCAATTACTAGGCTGCTTGAAGTGTTTGGCAGTACACGAAGATAGGTGGTTATACCGAGGTTAGAACCGATGAGCAGGCACATGATTGTTGTACCCATCTTACGACATCTGGTCCACACTACCATCGTACATTGTTTGTAATTTACCTATCAATTGTAAAATTATTGTTCATTCATTATTCAGATTCATTCTTTGTTTGGGTGAGTCTTTTCGTAGATTTACCCAATTTCAAGCATAGCTTAACTATAACTGTGAGAAATTCATAGGCTCAATTTTAACCTCCTAGATCTAGCGGTACCACCTTAATTGGCATGAAACTAGATAGACAAACGCGCTTAAATTTACATAAATTTTTATGCCGACCAAGAATGAAGTGAGCCTTAGCATTGCTAATTGCTGTAGGAATAGTAACAAACTTAGTATAAGCATAAACATCTCATGATGGTGGGTATAAAATCAATTGACTTGTATTCGTGACTGGAACTCGTGATCATTGGCAAATCGCTTGATCCTACCTTGCCACTTAGTATAAATGGGCAAACCTAACATTGAGAAAAACAAAAAATAAAAATTAAAAAAAAACAACAATAATTTGAGGCCATAATTCCCTCATCCGTAAGAATATAAGATCTTATTCTATCTAGTATAACATTATTAAGTTAAGAACCTCGATACGCAATAAAAAGCTATTGATCAAAAATATATCTTTGACATTTGACTGTTCCTTGTCGACCATGGGCCATAGACTTTCGTTGTGATCAAATCATCTTCTACTTCTTTCTTACATCTGGCAAATTCTTTAAAACTAAAACTTTATTTTCTCAATTTAAGTTATTCAAACATTTACATTTCCTATGAAATCACTTAAGGAAATTGTTCACAAATTAATTCTGCACTCCTTTGTATTTAAACTGAAATTAAAAGTTTCCAACACAAACAATTTCCCCTGGGTGTTCTAGTTAACACCTATCTCTGCCAGATGATGGTGGCGTTTTATTAAAATGTTATTACCTTGGCAAACAATTCGTGTTTTGTTGTTGTTAATCACAGCTACAAACAGAATCTCACAGTCCAGTACGGACTTTGTCCTTACCGCTATTTGGCCCTCCCCTGTCGTGGCAATTGTTGTTGTTGTTGTTGTTATTATTTACCACAAAATTCTGTTCATTTACTTTAATTGTATAGGTAAATGTCTGAAAGCCAATAGACACTGACACACAAACAGGCCCCTACCGCGTATACAAGGAAACTGTTGCACACATAAGCAATCACCTAGCAATGTTCCCTTGTGTAAGGAACAGTTCCACAACGTTGTCAGTCATTATGGCACGTTAACGGCACAGAAAAATAGAAATAAAAAAGATGCTAAAAACCAAGTAAATGTTCGCATGTGTAGTAAATGAATGTGTGTAGACGTTTATGGCCCATTACCAGCATGTAAATAAATTTGTACATGCAACACATACGAGCATACTCTTCCGAATGCACACCTCCTCTGCACCCTTTCTCCTACATGTCCTGACAATAAAAACGGCTGTAGCTGACGTTATCTATGGCAGACAAAGCCGTATTCAGAAGCACAACGGAAAAATGCCGACTGCCTTTAATCCACATAAATTTATTAACATAATATGTTTGTGTAATAGTGTGAAAACACCGTACATTGTGGGTGTATCAGTGGGAGCGGTGCTTAAACCAGTGATAGCATGCAAAGTTCCATGGGCTGGGATATTGATGTAAATAATATTTGGTTTATTCTTTAAATTTAGACTGAAGAATATTAATGAGTTTAATTTATATTTTAAATCCTATTATTTTCCTTTTTTCTCGACTCTAAGGCAGCCGCATGGCGATGAGAACAAATTAATTATTTAAATTCGCTGCATTCAATAATTGGATGCTTCGGCTGTTAAGCTGCGGGGGACTGAGAAAAGCACAAGCTCAGAACAAATTGTGTGAAGCGCTTTAAGAAAAACTGAGACAAACATTTTAGGAACTAAATTTGAATCTGAGCTCCAACTATTGACATTTCAGTTAATAGTGTGTCGTCGCAGGCTCAATTAAATAAATCACAAGTGGCGATTGCCATGGAAAATATTATCAACTATGCCACTTTTGGCGATAAGTGCATTTGCAAAAAAATGTCAAAAGGACGAATATTTCGAACTCATTTTGCAGAAATTTCTATTTTTTTACAAAAAATTTATTGCAGTCATATTTTGTTCGAGCAAATGCTTTAAAGCTTGATTATTTTTAACGGCAAATCTTCCTACATAGTGAAATAAAATCCACAATTGTAGCACTGCCGCAAATCCCACCTAAAACAGAAACTGGATTGAAAGGGCAGTGCCACGTCAATTCCCTAATTGCTTCTCAATGCAATCAGATTTGCTCGATAAACTAATACCATTAGAATTTAATAAAAATGTAAGACTTTGAAACAGTTTTTAAAAAGGTCGTAGCACATTCCATTTTTAAGACTTGCATATGTAACAAATGTTATATTCACATCTCCAACACTTTATGATATAGCTTTGTTTCAATCTTTTCTTTATGTAATCCATATTACGGCGTTTGTTCCAATAGTGTAACAGAATATAGCATAAAATAATTTCGTGCCTGAAAAGTACATACCATTAAATTTTTACTTTAGTCCTATAGCAAACATTTCCATTACTTTAGAACAATTTTTCAAAGGATATATTAATTTCCATGATGATTTTTTAAGATTTAAGCTTTTCAGGCTGGCAGCACTGGTTGGTAATGGCGTTCAAACGTTATCTGTCAAAGTGAAAAGTATACTCTGCTATTTCATCATGGAAAGACTAACAAAATTCGTGCTTTGCGACAAATGCGCATCGTTTGATACGACCGTTTTATGGTCGTCATAATCGACTTGCTGAATCAACAATTCGTGCTGTTGTCTCCAAATTTCGCACCAAATTTACTTTGTTAAACATAAAACCATCGACTCTCATGCGTAGAATGAGTACCGAAGAAAATATTGCAGCCGTAGCGACCAGTGTTAATGACGATCGTGAAATATCAATTCGTCGCCGCTCTCAGCGATTGGACATGTTTTACCCAACCACAAGGAATTTTTTTTTGCCTCAATTGGCTGAGTTGAACTTGGTTGACATGTGGTTTCATCACGACGGTGCAACATGCCACACTACTCGTGAAATAATGGATATGTTAAGAGATGAATTTGGTGAGCAGCTTATTTCTCGATTTGGCCTTGTGAGTTGGCCCCCAAGATCTAGCGCCCCTTGATTATTTCTTGTGCAGCTATGTCATGTCGTTAGTCTATGTGGACAAGCCGAACACGATTGAGGCCTTACAGGATAACATAACACGCGTTATTCCTGGAATACAGGCCGAAATGCTCGAAAAAGTGACGAAAAATAGGACCTTCCGAATGGACATTTTGAGACGGATACCCGGACAACATTTACATGAAATTATCTTTAACAATTAAATGGCAAAGACAAATTTGTCGATTCTAATAAAATATGTTAATATATGATGCAAAATCGAATGTTTTGTTCGAATTTTTTTAAAAACTACGATTAAAAAAATCAACTTTTAGTAGCATAAGTAACTAATTTTAAGAATCTTTTGTATCTGTTTAGATTCAAGAAATACGGCCATTCAAAATGTTAAATTGGTTAGTGCCGCACGTACCCTCCTCATAATAACTAAATATCTATATATTATACTCGAACATACTCGTATTTCCTTTAATGCTAGTAGCATATGCACCAAACTGCCTCTCTATCCTTTTACCAGATCAAATACAATCAGTAAATCATTCCTAGCGACATAAATATATTGTGAAAATGTGACGGCAATCGGTTTCTTAGTTTAGACGCTAATTCGGAACAAAAATATAAACATCCACGCATGTCAATACGAGTATACAGCACCTCACAAGAGAAAGTTTACATTTGTCTAGCTTACTGTATGAACGCAACGCGTCCGAGAGGCTCCTGGGAAGCCAGTCGTTATAAAGCGTTTCTTCGGGGCGGAGCGCGCATTGCACGTGCGAGAGTTTTACACAAACGTTGACTTGGCCGCTGTTGTGCGTAACAGATTCTGCAATATTCGACGTTTTCGCCAGTTAAATAATGCAAGCATTCCCCTCAACCATTATTCCCGGCGGTACTCCACTGGAAAAATAAAACCCGGGCAACCAAGGTCGAAAATACGAAAAGCATTCAGAAGCGCGCAAGCGGATTAAATGTGCATAGATCAAAATTACATCACATATTGGACAAAGACCTAACCTGCTCTCCTACAAAATTCGAACAATTGTTCACTTTCGCTAACAGAAGCGATATTTTCGGCAGTGCGCACATTGCGATGAAGTACAGGTTGGACCACATTTCCAGATTTCTCTTCAATTTTCTTTATAATCGTGCCAATTCCCTACACAGTAGATCAATTATGACGATCATAATCACCCCGTAATGCACGAAAAGTGCCTACTCTTGAATCACCACTTTTGCAGTAAGTTTGAACCATTTTTATGCATTCTTCGGTTGTTAAACGATCCATATTTGTAAATGGCAAATCTTTAACTAAATAAATAGCATTTCAGAGAGATATTCAATAGCTGGTAGCCTTGACAGACCGGTGGTTTTGAAATCATGAAATGGATGACCTGTTATTAGGCAAATTTTTGTTGCTGAGGCTGCAAAACATGAGTGCCGTGAAAACGAAAGTCTATATTTAGGCGGTGTTGCTTTTAATACATTTTTTTTTTTTTTTTTTTTTTGATAAAAGGTCGCTCCACTAAACTTAATCATTCTTCTGAAACACCTTGTAGAAACCTTCAATTAAATGTAAAGGTAGATTATTAATTAAAAATGGTTTCGCCATTTTAAATTAAAAGGAAATAGCAATGAGTGAATTGAGATTATAAAAACCGAACCTGGTGAGTGATGCCGTAACCAACGCTTTAATAAATTCTTGGATAGATTGAGGCCCTCAAGTCACTTTTGGACTAGGTTAATCAGCTGTAATAGGTGCTTAGCACTATAACTAAGCCGCTATCCCACAACGATGTTTCTCATAAAATCAAACGTTCGCTTTTCAGTAATATATTTTTCCATACACTTATTTAGTACTGTCATATGTTACAAACAACAACATGAACCATTTTTCTTTTAAATCTTCAAGCTAATTTGCGCTCCAGGTTCTTAAATCGGAGAACAGCTGTCTACTAATCCCAAGGATATGCAATATTTTGTTCCTATTTCCTAAATTTAAATAAGGCCAATCTATTTTCCTCTATGGGCAAAAAATATTGAAAATCATTTTTATGACATTTTTTTTGGAGTTTATATTTAACAAGTGAACAAATTAATCTGTCATTTAACTGGCTGCATAAAGAATCGCACTTTGTGACATTCGCCGTAATTAAAATTCCCCTTGCGAAAACTGAAGTGCTCTCATTTTTTGGTTTGTTTGTTATATAAGTGGAATTAAATTAAAATTCCAGAGCTTTTGTAACAATTTTATTCACACAAATTTGTATGGTCCAAACTCCAGGCAGCAGCACAAATTGCAAACATAAAAGTTGAAATTTAAAATCCTGTTTTTTGTTTGCGGATGTCCTTAGATGTAGAAAACAAGTCGTCATTTGCTGTGCATTTAATGTTCAATGAAGGTAATAAGTAAAATCTTTTAAATTCTGAACGAAAACATAAACAAATGAATTGTCGTTGGGTTGCCGGGCTCATGGAGTTTTAGTCGCTATGAATCACTTCGACGGGAAGCGTCGCGCATTTTGCGTGCGCGCATTTTACGAGAACTCTCGTTCATATATTGCTACCAGGCGACTATATTGTGCTGAATATGGACTACGGCGAATTAGTGAAGCTCCGAGTGCTAATTTAATTAAAATATGGGTAAAGCGTTTTGAAGAGACCAGTTCAACATTTAAACCACAAGCAAATGGTCGCCCAAGAACATCTAGGACCGAAGACAATGTTGAGAGAGTTATGGAGTCAGTACGAGGAAATCCACAAATGTCGACTCGCAAGAGATCGTCTGTCTTACAATTATCGCGATGAAGTTTGCAACGAATTTTAACATTGGATCTTAAACTACATTGGATCTTAAACTGCAATTAACACAAGAATTGAAAGAGTCTGACTTCATAGCAAGGCTCGCATTTGCTAATGAAATGCTTAATCGATTTTCCAATTTTGACAATATCCTTTTCTCTGACGAGGCTCATTTCCTTATGAAAATTGTAGTTACTGGAACAGTGAAAATCCCAAAATCAAACACCAGAAACCATTGCATAGTCCTAAAGTGACGGTATGGGCAGCAATCTCTGGCAGAGGAATAATTGATCCTTTTTTCTTCGAAAATGCGCGGGGCCAAAACGTCACGGTTAATACGGAACGCTATGTTGAGATATTGGACGGATTTTTGGCTCCAGAAATTGAAAGTTCAAGAATAGTGAACTCCAGATCTTGGTTCTAACAAGATGGAGCTACCTGTCACACATCAAATGACTCCATGGCGGTGGTGAAGCAGATGTTCCCTGGCAGACTGATTTCGAAAAGAGGTGATATCCCATGGACGTGGGGGCCAGAATTGACGCCTCTTGACTTTTTTTTTGTGGGGATACCTCAAACACAAAGTCTACAGTAATAATCCAAAAAACACCGTTCAGCTCAAGGAGAATATCCGTGGTGAAATGACGGCCGTTACACCAGTATTACTGAAGAAAGTTTTCAATAATTTTCGTTTGCGGTTAGAGGAGTGCCGTCGTAGAGAGGGTCACCATTTAGATGATGTTATTTTTAAAACATAAGCTCCATTTATTACTCTACAATGCCTTAGATTTATTTTAACCATACCTTTTGTATTTATTTTTTAATCTATTTTTTAAATATGCACGTTCTATTGCGCCACCCTGTACAATGCACGTTTCTGCTAATAAGAATTTGGAGATAAGACGTCCTTTTAACGAAATATTATAAATGTGAATTATGAAAAGAAATACTCCTCATGCTACTCATGATGAATACATGCCAAACAAGAAAAATTATAATCTCTTTAACTGTACTGTTACGATTCAATTACACTTTTATATTTGATACAAACTGCAACAAGTGCATAGAAAAGGCAATACAATTTCGATGAATGAAATTTGTATTAGTACAACAAATCAAAATAGGGCTACATAAAAAGTTATGGTTTTTAATATGACGCACTTGTAGCCATGCTAACTGGCAGTCTTTTCGCAATTAAAATCTGCCTGCCTGATGAATACGAAAATCCACTCCAAAATCTTTGAACATAACAATTTCCGAGGTGCTGTTGACTTTCTTTGTCTTTCACCTAAGAAATGATGACAACAATGGGCAATAACAATCTTAAATGTTTTTAGCAGATTTCAAGGGACTCTAAACTTAATCTAATCTTATCTTAATTTCTAGCCCCATATGGTTCATTTTTTTGTAACAGGGAAGCTGGTACTCCATTTTTAAAGCGTATCCCACATTTCATGACTCCTTCTCAACGTTCGATATGGCTGCAGTTATATTTCACTGTTTTTAACCAATTATGTCTGTCATCGCCATACATGAGCAGCATGTAACTTTTGATAGAAGCTGTGCCAGTCATATTCATTGCAGTCATCTCCATTATTATTTCTTTAGCGTGCCCAACTCCGACCAAGAATAAAAAGAACGCCTTAAGCTTTGATTCGCTTAAACCAAAATTACTACCTTTATTTTATTTAAAATAATATTGAATGGATGAATACAAGTCTGAACGGATGTTCTGCTAACGTGCAACTGTTCTGTCTTCTTTTTAAAACGAGGTCTGCTGTAAGCAAATCGTCTTTAACGTAAAAACCAGTACATGTTATTCCGTTACATTTTGATGAACATTATTACCGCCTGATGATTAAGTTATTGTATTTGAGTTTTTTTTTTTGATTTGCACAACAATCATAGTGTACACCATTATATGGTTATTCGATTATCAAACGGGTAACCGCCACATCTCCATAAGTATGTTGGAGCGATATAGAATGATAGGCTACTGCCCTCTGTAGGAACTATTTTGAGGTAAAATGGGCCCACATAAAGCCTACCTTTATCGAAAACTACGTATCGGCCAGTGACATCCACAATTTTGGCGAAAGCTTTGCATTCGACGAAAATATGATATTGGGTGATTTATTCATAGATACTTTCATCAAAAATAAAGAAAAATCAATTTTATCTGATAATTCTTTATCCCACAAAGAATTCTGTACGTAGTTTTTTAAGTACTATTTCTAACGAATGTTGATCGTAATTGTGCCTAACCTGAGATTTTGATCTCAGATTTCAATCTTCGATGATGCATTTCGAGTGGTATTTCCTCAATCGCAACATTCGGACTTTACTTCGTCCCAACGGAAAATTCTAGAGATGTGATACAAAGTAACCGATGTAGTAAGTTCGTTGGTCCAAAGGATGAAAATAATTGTTACTCAAAATTTTCCCTCAATAATGCCGCGAGTTCTCGAGCTGTAGTTCCGCTTTCTTGGAATCGAATATCCGACTTTAATTCTAGGCGGAAAATAGTCCAACATCATGGTGTGATAACTGGCAATTATTAAAGTTATTTTTCGGCCGAGCTTATTTTAATAGAAATATGGATTGATGATCCCACCAGTTCACAAATCATACCAAACCGTTGTTTTCTTTGGATGCAATGGTAGATTATGTAACGATTCATTTTGCTTTTCAGCCCAAATATAGCAATTTCGGGTTTTGACACATCAATTAAGCCGCTAAATTTAAAAATAAATTTATTTATTTAAGCTGTCCTATAATTTAAAAATGAAACGGAAACTATTCGGACAATCGGCCGGCTCAATTCTTCATCTAAATCAAGGTCATCACGTAAAATATGTCTTGTTGTTGCATACAACAAATCAAGCCGTTGAGAATGGCGCTTCATTATGTGCTTTTCAGCCCAATTATAGCAATTTTGATTTTTGACACATCAATTAAGCCGCTAAATTTAAAAATAAATTTATTTATTTAAGCTTTCCTAGAATTTAAAAATGAAACGGAAACTATTCGGAAAATCAGCCGGATCAATTCTACATCTAAATCAAGGTCAGCACGTAAAATATGTTTTGTTGTTGCATACTACAAGTCAAGTTGCTGAGAATAGCGCTTCATTATGTGCTGGATGTGGTATAATTAATATACGAGCCCGTATTGCGGCAAATAAAATTTCAAATTTTTCTACGCTATACCGAAGTAACCGCCCGACAGGCCAGCTGTTGATTTTCCATATCAAGAGTAAATAAGACACAATGATAGAGACCCAATCGTGTCGGATAGAACAGCTTTTGGTCTAACACTTGTATGCAGAGGGTAATATACACATTTCGGTATATATTTTACATATACCTGGAACGCCTATTTTAAACACAGTACAGGTTGCGCTTAGATACCGATTATCGAGCGTGTATACGTATTGTCAAATCCTCTTTGAAGACTGATTCATGTTTGCTTTACTTTCGGTCGACAGTAGTTCACGCCGCTGTCGGTAAATGTTCTGATGAGCTTGACCTGTCTGCGGAAACTAAGAACCTTAAAATATTAAAATGTTTTCCCCGTATTCGACCAAGTTTTCATTAATGTTGTTAAAGCAGTGAAGATTCGTATCATAACCTTTGATTTTTACCTCTTTGTAAAACGTTCCAACTTTTCTTTTATCACCTTATCTTCCCACACATTCTCTCCCCCTTGCGTTTACCAATATGATCCACCTTTCTTATCCTCTGTTTATAGTGATTCCTCATAGAATGCGTTACATTATTATTTAACATGACATTATTTTTATGTCATGCCCAAAGATCTCATTTCTCCCCTTCTTAGAATTACCATCTAAAACTGAAGAGTGCTAAAATTGTTGTTGTTTCCAAAACTCATCTTGGATCACAAAATGTCGTTTGCATTTCTCAGTGAATTTTGCAAAGCCGCCTGATATTTTTCTATTACTAATCCGAAAATTTGTCAGACAAATTGGATCCAATAGATTCTTTGAAGATAATTAAACGATTCCATAGGCCTAGTAAGGGAAAAAATTCCCAAATAGTATGGTTGCCACTTCTTTCGGTAGTCTCGGTCACAGTGTATTTTTTCGGAAAAAGCCAAAATATTGTCAAATGCATACTAAAAATTGTGTGTAGTTTATGTTTTATATAAGTAAAACCTAAAGGTTCAAATAGGGCCTGGAGAAGAACACTGTGATGTTCATAGGCAATACCATAGGGGTTTTTTGCGTTGCTGCTCACACTTGCTGTGATATATTTTTATAAATACCCTTTCATTTCTATGAATTCACACCACATTTTCTGCAAAAGTTAATTTCATTCAAATAACCAAAATCAAATAGCAAAAAGTATTATATAATTTTATTGGAATTCATGCAAAATTAATATCGTACAAGTATTCTTCTAAAATATTTGATACTGCATTGATAGTATGTGATATAGTAGGTGTTCATCGTTTCTACTTTTTTGTAACTTTCACCATGAATTCAGTTCAGATTGTTGTTCATGATATTACACTAACAACCATATCGGAAATCAGTCTGTGTTAAACAGGCGCAATATAAACCCTTTAAAAATCATACATCTTCATGTATAGCTGACGAAAAGAAAAGTTTTATTAATATACTTAAAATGTTGATAAATATACTCCCTAAATCCTTTCCATATAATTTCTAATAGAAAACACACTTTCTTTATTTCATTTCATAAAAGCACTTCCTTCCATTCCCCTAAGAAACAAAGAGGTCCCATTCCTACCATCTATATCCCACTTTAGTCATTAAATCCACTTCATTTGTAGTCTATTCGTGTGCGTGGCAACCAACTACCGCCATTAAATCATCATTAGATTACACGAAATTGACAAATTGTTGGGTAGGAAGTTTCTTTCCCAAACCACAAAATGTATACCAAGCCAATACATGACACATAAATACACACGCCCAGGATTCTTTCCCACATGACCGCATATTGACACTTTTCCCCACATTTCCATGTCCTTCGTTTATTAGGAAAAACAACAAAAAAGGGAAGAATTTTAAAACACTGGTAACCATACACTGGCAATAGCGCACGGTAGCCTCTGAAGGTGCTAAAAACCATACACGCACACATGAGGCGTGCCAGATACAGAAAAATGCACAATACATGGCACATAAACAAAAATGATCAACCGCAGAAGAAAAGCATCTGGAACGCCTTCGAGGAGGCCTATTCAGGAACCAGAGAAGGGTTTACAAACATTCCATCTACTTGCCAATTTAAAATCCTGTTTCTCTAGCCACAAAACCTTCAGCAGCATAAAGCATAAACAAAAATTTCAAATTTTGATGTCGTCTGAAATCGTGAGACAATATTCAACAAAAAGCTAAATATACAGGGTTGCCCATATTCGACGGACCCATCTGGCAACGCCATAACTTTTGACAGAGATGTCAGATCGCTTAATGACATACCGCGTTTGAAGCGTCAGTCCAAGCAGATTTTTACCATGGAACAATACACGCCACGCGAGCGCTCTGAAATAGTTGAAATTTACATTCAACAGAAGAAGTCAATTGTGAAAACTCAACGTGCTTTTAAAATATTAAAAAATGTGAGAAGTGCGCCTTCTAAGAACACCATTAAGCGTTTATACGAAAAATTTTCGACTGGTGAGACCAAGGCGATCGGCCGAGAATATCGCTGCCGTACGAGCCAGTGTTGAGAGGTCCCCAAGAACATCCCAAAAACGCCGTTCTCAGCAGTTGGGCATGGCTCGGTCCACTTTACAACGGATTATTCGCGTTGATTTGCATTTGTTCCCGTACAAAATTCAATTGACGCAAAGATTGTTGCCTGCGGACAAGCCTCGTCGATTGGAATGGGCCCAACGAGTCATCGAAATGGCCGATGATGACGAGCAATTTTGGAACAAAATTATCATGTCCGATGAAGCCCATTTCACATTGAATGGGACCGTAAATAAGCAAAATTGCCGTATTTACGCCACTGAAAATCCTCAGGAGATTCAAGAATTGCCTCTTCATGACGAAAAAGTCACAGTTTGGTGCGGCGTTAGTGCGAAAACGGTCATTGGGCCGATTTTCTTCCAAAACGAAAATGGCCATGCTGTTACCATCAACCAGGAGCGTTATCGCGACATGATGACCAATTTTGTGATGCCAATTATTCGTCGAAAGCGTATGAGGCAGTTCTGGTTTCAACAAGACGGCGCTCCACCGCACACAAGTCGCATAACAATCGATTTTCTGAAGAACTTGTTTCCGGGCCGTTTGATGTCGAAAAGTGGTGATTTGGACTGGCCACCGCGTTCGCCCGATTTGACGCCCGCTGACTTCTTCTTGTGGGGACATTTGAAGTCAAAGGTTTACGTTAACAAGCCAAGGACCGTAGAAGAGCTCAAGGACAACATTCGTGAAGAAATAGCCGCTATTCCGGCCGAAATGTTGGCGAAAACGATGGAAAATGCTGCAAAAAGGGCACAATACGCCATCAACGCCAGAGGCGGCCATTTGAGAGATATCATATTCAAAAATTGATGTAATCAAATCTACTTGGAACAAATTAAATGAATAAGATTGCCAACCGCCACATTTTTATTCTTTTCTTTGATTTTTTTTTAAAAAACATGGGTCCGTCGAATATGGGCAACCCTGTATTATATCAAATATTTTCAAAATATTTATTGTATAACAATAATACAACAATTTAATTATATAACAATGTTATTAATATAACAAATACGTTCTAAAGAACTAAGCCCAAATATGGCACAAAATAAATCTTTGGAAAAAAGAATATAATTGTCAAATTTGAGAACTGTAGAGGAAATCTAAAATCAAATAATTCACAAAATGTTGCACTGTTTGTATCCAATAGTTCACACATCATCCCCAACGGACACAATTAAAGCTGACTGACTTCAACATATTCTGCTGATGGTTTGTTAACCTGTAATAAAACTTATATTCTCTATTTTTCCAGCAGAGAAAATGACTATCATTTTACTACACCATGACTCATCTACACTTGAAGGTCTACAAACAGTAAAATATTAACTGCGATTTTCATCATATTGTGCGCAAGTTAGTTTTTGTAACCGAACTCGAAGTCCACTTAGAGAAATGAACGCACAAAATACACAAAAAATTGTATGGTTCAATAGTTACAACACAACACAAATATACACAACAACTATGTTTAAAATATTAAGGGGTGACGTCATTAGATTGCATACTCCGATGGGTTATAAACCTTAATGTAAAAATCTACTTATGCTTATAAGTATTATATATATGTGTATATATACATATACATATATATATAATATATATATATAAAATATTACACTACATAACTGTAAAATCTTCGAACGAAGGACAGTTTGAACCTTTTTACAATATTATCATTTATAGGTTGCTTCGATGTGTTCGACATTACCCCATCCACTTCTGCGGCTTTGTTATTAACAAATGACTTAACACTTTAATGTTGCTTAGCATGCTCTTTTTTCATCTTTAAAGCTATTCCCACTTTATTCGGCCAATTCCAATCAGGTCTTCCGATGTGTGTCATTGCCCACGGTTTATAAAACTAACCGGTTTTCAGCGTATTTATTTCTATCAGCAGGATGTTTGGTTTGGAAACAAGTAAATAGTGGATTCTTACCAACACACAAAACTCTCACACATTTCACCGCTTAACACAGGCACCTACACATACGTACTTCATATTACTAATACTAACGCAATACGTACGTTTCCTGCACAAAAACTCTCTCGCGGTTATTTTGGGCTTTATTTGTTTTATGCAAATGATGGGTTTCAGAGTGTTGCTATCCTTTCAGCTTACGAGAGATTGAATAAAAAATTCTACTGTGAAAAAAATCAATAAATGATACTTTAAATAGAAATGAGCGGAATCAGAAAAAAACTATTCCAAGTAAAGCAAAAAATAGAAGTGATAGCGATGTGATAATGGAGGCCTAACAATGAGTTGAAAATGCATTAAGGATTATGGAGCGAACGATTTTTTTATTGATATTATTGGAAATGTACATAGACAAAGTAATATAGAAGTGGGTAAAAATAAAAATGCCACAAATAGGAATACGACAATCTTGTTGATTCCTTATCACTAAAATTAATTCAGGCAATATACTATCGGATAGGTACGGAAGGATAAATCGTTAGCATATTCTAATAGTCCTCCATTGTGTTGAATTTTTCAAATAGAGAGCTCTGCACTACTGACTGTATTTAGTATATTCCTAAGTATACAAAATATAATAAGGTTTCTGTTATACGCAGTTACATATTACGTTAGTTAATAGCCGAAATTGTTAAAATTTTATTCCATTTTGACGATGGCAGCACTTTTTTGTAAAAAGTTCCTGAAAATTACTCTAGCGAATCGAAAAATGAAGTTACAAGATATAGCTGGCATCGCATATACATAAAAGTATAATTCACTACTTTGCACGAAAATTTTGACATGAAAAAAAAATTGGACACCGAATTTGTCAGCAGAGGAACAACAATTGATTTGGAATCCTATTTGTTTCAGTTAAAACACTATACAAGCGATTACTTCATGTGTTTTGTGAAAATGTTGGATATATGGGTCCATCACTACGTTGCTGAGTCGAATCGATAATCCTCTAAATAGAAGACCTAAAGAAAACCGTGGACGGCAATAAAAACAAAAATAGTAATACGTATTTTGGGTTCCGTCGGATATCATATTTTCCCATGGGAAAACATGCAACAGCAAACAGAGAATATGACTTCTGACGTTTTTGGATGTTCGTTGTGTTTAAATTATGGTTTGCAACTAATTAAGCGCCAGTCCTTCCATTAAATTTGATATTCCAACCCATTGCCCATGTTCCCATTTTTAATGGAAGTCTGACCTATTTTGTAAAAATTTCTAAAAAATTTCGGCTTTGCCAAGTGCAGTTCGTGACCTTGTCCCTCTTAATATAAACTCTAAATTTTCTGAAATAAAAATTGTTAATGCTTTTGAGAGAAAGTCATCTATACGTAAAATTGTGACCTAATATCTGTTACAGAAGGTTAATGAGACCAATAATTTTTATATTTTTCCTACGATGGTATCACTTTTTTGATGTAACTTTCAAACTTGTTTCGATATTTGATCATAGAAATACATTTTGATTCTACAAAAAATGTTAAGCTACAAACCCTGTTGGACATATGATTCTGAACGGGCATTGAACGCTGTACTTACAAAGAATTATCCAAACATACTCGTATATGCAAAATTAGAAATTATCTCAAGATGGGAATTAAGAAAAAATGTGTCATTTAATGTGAAAAATACTACTTATATTAAAGCTTATTAAGGACTCCATACACATGATATTACAACCAATACTATTTATACGATTAAAAAATTATTTTTTAAACTTTATCAGTGTTTCAAAAAAAAAAAAAAAAATGGTATGGGAATGCAGAATTAAAACAAGCCAAAGTAACACATAGTTCCTTCACATTATTAATGACCAAACGGAAAAATATCGTACTAATAACCCATACAGTTTCTGAAAAATTCTTCCAAACATGAAGAGCATTATAAACGTTTTTCTTCAATACAAAAACGTACGGATTAAAAATATTAAATTTGTGTTTCGTACACAATCTTCTTGTATACGAAATAATCAATTTTATTGTACAAAAAAATTGATCGGGTACTCAATTAATGAATGAATGGTTTATGTTTACTACATTCCGCTTTATTTCCTCTACGTTTAGCAAGGAATTTAGCAAAACCGCTACTAATAAAATTGTGAAATTATACTTTTGGTTAGTATTTTCATAGAAATAATTATTTTATAAACACGATCGTGGCATCCATCAAAGCCTTAGATGCACATTTGTTCTAATGAGATTGAAAACAACAGTTAGATCAAACTACGTAAAACTATTTCATACAAATGCAACAAAAAAAGACTAATTTCATAAAATTTCACTTGCATCGGACTAAGTTTTAGATTCTGGTGATTACTGCATAGTTTTTTTTGAATGGATAAATGTGGAAGTTAGTACAGATGTCATTAAAGTGCATCATAAAAATTACTAAAATTGTTTAAGAAAACTTTGATTTAAAAATAATTGACCTCTCAGCACCCATAAAAACATTTTCCATTTATATATAACTTTACCAAATAGAATATCCAGAAGAATGAATAGAATAGAATTTTATTCAAAATATATTTATCATGGAATTTGTAGAGAACACTTTTGAACATGTTATTTCAATCCAATTAAATGGCTCTCCTTTATAATCTCAATTCAGAGACTAGGACTATCCCGAGACTATTAAATACCCATAAAGCATAATAGTCATGTCCTAACGTTAACCCAATTTTCATGGATTTAACTCCATATTAAGATAATTTTACACGAATTTAACTTTCTTTCCTTTTCATGTTTGTATACTTATAACTTTGACCTTTTATGTTCCAATTAGTAAAATGTGCAAACGTGCTTCAATGGTCACTATCCAACATATTTCATTTGCATAGATGTAATGGTCTACTTCATACTGAATATTAATCCTGCGCCATGACCCTTGAGAGTCATCATGATTATGTGTTGAATATAAAATAAAACCCTTAACTAGAGCAACAAATTGCTTTTAAACCTCCTGATATTTTAATGTACGAGTATAATGCAAAGATTGGACTCATTTAAAATGTTTACAGGTGTATCATCAAATGTAGCAAAAAACTAATAATTTTCTGGCATTTACGAATGGCCAGTGAAAAAATATAGTAGATATTTAAAATAAATGTCAATATTAGAGCAGGGAATCAAACCGTAATCATAAACGTAATTGATGTCCAAACAATGGATTATATTTTGCAATCTACAAACAAACAAAAAAATATGCATTTTGAGATGGAGCAAGTTGACAATAGATGAAGAAACTACATCAAATTTTTAACTAAACCGTTCAATGTTAAACCTCGCCGTAACGAATCCAAAATCCACATTCATATAAGTATATTTTTGCACAATTTTTTGTAAAATTTTTTTGAATGTTTGGGATCGCTAGTCCAAATAATATTACGTTGAAAAAAGAGCAAATCAGACAATATTTAGAAATTCAGCAATTTTTAGTTTAATTTTAGTCTTTGAACTCCGAACTCCGAATACCCCTGTTAATGTAGATGGAAAATATTTTCCAACACTGAGTAGCAAAACGCAAGAACAAACAGCTAAAAGTGGAATAAGATTTGTAAGATTTGGATAAGATTTGTACATTTAAATACTATTTCCAGGTGACACTGATTACAGATTATAAGATATATGGCATCAAAGCTTTGCAATCGACTGAGAGGCCTAAGTGGAATGGACAAAAAATAACGAAAATTGAGTTTTTTGACCACAATAAAATTTTTGAAAAAAAACTGAATTTCTGACGCTACCGAAAGATATCTGAAACATATTTCGTGTCTGGTTTAAGACATTCGTGTGCTGAATGCTATCAAATATACTTTTCAAAATCTAGGTTTTTGAGCATATCTGCTTTGATGTCCCACTTTTGACCAAGATTTTTTTGTTTAAATGATCCTTTGAGGACTCTTACTTTCCATCCATTTTTTCTTCTTCCCAGTATACTATGTTGTTCGACAAATTATAGCAATTTGTAGAGCATTTTCCAGGAATTTCCAATAAAACTGATGAATCTCTGACATCTCCATCCATTTGAAATATTTTATAGATGCTTTTACTCAGAAACAGTGTTCAAGTAAATCTGGCATAGCTTGCTTTTTATTTTGAAGTACGAATAAAATTTTGGCAATATTATATTGAATCATTTAAGTGCTTTAAGTACGGTGGGCAAATATGCCCAAAATGGGAATACTGGTTAACACCAAACCAACACTTAGTATTTTTTTTTTACATTTGAATTACAAGTAATTGTTACAAACATATTACAGATCTTCATACTCACAGTTAATTCCTGCAATTCCTCTTTTATCCAACATATAAATTGGTTATGATTTTTAATTGTTATCTAAAAGTACATTTGAGTTCCGATACCCATTTATGTTGGAAATAAACATTCACTTGATCCACTTCTTGCCCGAAATATAATTAAAAACCTTCATTGAGATTGTTTGTTTTCGCCGAATCATAACGAAAAATTATTGCACAGTCTCGTTTCTCCATCTGATTCTGAGTTCAAACCTAGCGTAATTTAATAGAAAAAAGCTTGTTATCAAACTGGTAAAACGTAAAAATATCGTCCGTTTTTCAAATTAATAATTTTCAAGTAAAACAGAAATAAAATATTTCATCTACTGAATCAGAAGTTTATATTATACAGATTTGTAACGCTTGTAAAATTGTTAAGTTTTTTTTTTTTTTTTAATTTCGAAATCAAAATAAAAATTTTGCACTGCTTTAAAAATAGGAAATTGAACAAATCACAAGCCATAATAATTTGGGATGTCATTTGGTTTTTTGGCAATGGTCGAACTAAAACGAAGAATCAGAAATTTTGAAGCGAAAAATTGGAGACGAAGCGCAAAAAACCAAAACATTAGCCATTCTGCGATCTTTAGTCTAAAATATTGACACGTTTTATTTTAACACATAATTAATTTAAAAACATTATCAAATATTTGAGAACTTTGTACTTTGTATAATTTGTACTATAATTTTAATTTTCAATAGTAGAAGAACTTCTTGAAAACAAATTATGATATTTGTGAAACACAGTTTAATACATAAATATTATTAAATTATATTACAAATTTCTCGAAAGAAAAGGTACTTAAAATTAAAAAAAATATAAAAATTCGGACTTTTTTACAAATATTGACTGATGACTATAAAAAAATAAATGAAAATGAAACCAATCATCTAAATTCTTTAAAATGATATTCCACTAAAGTTTCTGCCAAAAAGGGTAATTTACGAAATCAGTTTATAAAAACGTTGCATCAAACAAAGCGTAGGAATCGAATTTTTTAAAATATCACCTTGAAACGATCATCATTAGCTTATTGAGATGCCTACGGGAGAATTTGCAACGAATGCGATTTGTACGATCTTTAGCAGAAGAAACGAATTGAATGCGTTGGCTAAGATTGTAGACATAATCGATCAAAATTATTTAATTTTTATTTTTCACCATTTTCCTTTTTTCGGCAAAAAAAAAAACACTTCTAACCATCAGCGGATGGAATGCAATTAGCAATAAATGGGCGGCGCAGAAAGCTGCATTGGTTTTTAAGAACTTTCAGCAAGGAAGTGATCGCAGAAGATCGAACCGTATGAAAATCTGTCTTACATGCGGTTGTATTAAATAAATTATATCTCTAATGGTGCAACAAAATGACTAAAGTATGACATCGGTAGGAATTAATTTATTAACTTGTGAAACTACAAGCCAGTTACGGACCAACTGTGTGCTAGATTTTTCACTTTGGAACACCTCAAACGTACTAAAGAACACAATTCAAATCAAATTGCCAATTAATATTTGTCAATTCCAACATTTATTGCTAATAACAAGCCAAAGATTTGCGATAATCATGGATTTTCTTCGTATTATTTCATTCGGCAAAAAAGTATAAAATTTTACAATTTCTTTCCAGTTCAGAAAACATCAGTGGCGCCACATTTCATCTCGAGAGAAATAAGGAAATGCATAAGTTGGCCGCTGCCTCTGCAGTTATACTCTGCGAGCATAACAAGCTAAACGTAATTATAAAATGTATTTAACATTCAGTTCACATAATTGCCAATGTTTTTTAAGAGAATAAGTGTTGCAATAAATATCTTTGAAATTATGTCCTAATAGCTCTGCGCTTATTGGATTCAACTTAAAGTTTCCTTGGACCCAAGACAGGATTTTGTTTATTTCTAATTTATTCATAATATCTCTATCTGTGAATATCTTTAAATATGCGCGACATGGCAAAATACTGTCGCAAAATTTCGTTCCAGTTTTTTTTTTAACAATAACAAATTTTTATTATTAAACTGTACAATACTGTAGAATAATAATATATATATTAATATAAGTTTTAATAAGTTACGTCCCAGCGTCTAAAATAGACATTATAGAGGCAAGTTGGCAGTAAAATTCAATATCTTTTACAATTATGTTACAGAAAAATTATTAAAATTTTTTAAAATTAATTCAAATTTAGTATACAAACAAAAGTTTAAATACGAATTCCTTCAACATTCTGCAGTAAGTGATTTTTCAACAAAATTTTTAATTGTTAGAATATTATTTGCGATTTTTAAATTTTGAGGTAAATTATTATACGCAGTTGCCTACCGTAAACAATGAACTTGACTTGCCCGCCATGGTTTTTAAATGTGGATTTCAAATTAGTATAGTATTTCACACCCCATATTCGATATCCTTCAAATATTACATTTCATTAATAAGCGCAAACCATTACGGAATGAAAAATTATTATGCATATGGTTTCCTATAAATCATTTGCAGTATCATGTGTACATCAATTTATTTCTGTGTCAGAATTTTGATTGATGTGAATTTGTTATTTCCATAAAATATTAAGCAGCGCTGCTCATGCTATACAGATTACAATGACATCTTAATTATCCTTGTGCGTTGAGCATAAATCATTTACTTTCACCACACTTAATTAGGCTCCCCCATTTATCCCAACAATAATCTAATTATTAAACTTTTATATTTCTTTAACAAACAATAATAACAATATTTACTCACAAACGTCGGATTAAGCAGTATAGCGTATTCCTGCGCCAGTAATTTTATGGTTCACAGATTGTAAAAGTTTACCGGCTGAATGAGAAGAAACGCAAAGAGTCAAAGAAAACAATGCACACTTAATTATCCTGAAATTACTGTAGAAAAAGAACTGCCACAACTATAATCCATTGCTAAAAACACAACACCTACACGTATATCCACACAATCCCACAGAGTATAGAAAACATTTGCTGGCTGACGTCTTTTATCCAATATGGATGTGCAATTTCGATCATTTTAATAACCGGTTCTGTCGCGTCTGATTAAGACTAGAGTAGGGTATTTTGGTATACGCAAAATGAGCAAATGTGTTATATTTTGAAAATTATAAAAATTCACACCTTTCTTCTTTAACCAAGGACATGCATGCTATTTAAAAATGGCCAAGTGACTCCAATGGAAACAAACATACCTACAATTTCGTTCAATATTCACAAAATACTTGGCATTTAAAAGCGTCAGCACTTCTTCATAAACTACCGAAAACTATTGTATGTAAGACCAGGCATAACACAAATAAACTGTCGGTTCACGAAGAACCGCTCTCTCAGAACCGCTTCTCGATTCTTAGACGAATCTTTCTCGGCTCTTTGCAACTCTAGAATGCACACAAATATAATAGAAAGAGAGAAAAGTATAGCATCAAGGACTAAACTTTTAAAGTGTTTCTTTATACACAGTATAGCAGTTGCAGTGCGATTCATACCCAACTGTAGTACCAATAGAAGCAAAGCAGTGGTGTTCAACGATCTAAGACACTTCTAAGAAATGCACATAAAAATAATTCTTTGGCAGGAGAAAAACTTCAATGGGAGCTCAACGATGCTACAGTTTCTCATAAATACCAACAAAAGATAGAAATGAATAAAAGTATAAGATGGAGAACAAAATAATGGCAATCCTTTGCTTGAAAGTGCAATAGTTAAAGTAGTTTAATTAAATAAAAATATACTACAGACAAGAAGTATTTTCCGAGCCCGATGTGAGAATGTGTATTCTGAATAAGAAGTATTTAAATCAAACACTGAATAATAATAAATTCTGAATTTTCATGCTTTGATTCTTTGGACATCAGTTTGCTTAAATTGTTTATACATCTGTTTAGCATTTTGAAAACATATCTAAAACTGCAAAAAGAGGAAACCATCATCATTAAGTGTGGACTTCTATAAACGAGACTTTAGTCAATGTGAGAGATTTTGGTTCTATAAATTGTTATCAAAAATACGAAGAGAAGAAAATAAATCGAAAGAAATGAAATAAATTATTATTTTTTCAATTCAACATTTTTGCGCTTTCAAAAATACGAAATTCATTCCTTTTTTAAAGTTCAAAAGGCGTTTCAAAGATAAATAAAATGTTTACGTCTTATTTATTACTGACTTGAAAAAAAAAATCAAATAACAAAATCAATTTACAATATCTATATGTATATTCAACGACAAGTCCAGTAAAAGCCTCTCAAACTGTGACGACCGGAATCATCGTTAAGCTGTAGATTTGCTTGAGTGAATCTAAAAATAAAATGTGAGATGCTATCCCATATACTCTTATTATTCAGGAGATGAGATGGAATTTGATTTTATGTTCTACTCATAATTTTCTGTAAAAAAAAAAGTTAAATCCAACAAAATTCATTTATTGCCTTGTTTTGGCTTTCATCAGGATTCTTACAAAAATTTTTACTAGGATGCCCATTAATTTTTTTAACAAATTATTTTCTTTACAATTCATTGTGGCAAAAAATTACAAATCATTAAAAAATAACCAACCAACGTGATTAATCTTAATTATTACAGAAAAAATGGACAAATAATTTTGAATTTATCACAACAGCAAATAAAAAGGAAAACAATTTTAATACAAGCAATAAAACAAATCCGTCACGAAATATAGAAACCTAGGGAGAGCATGGATTTCTGAGCAAATAGTAAACTTTATTAATACAGTCTTTTGTTATGCATTATTATTTGTTGGTTAAATTAAACAGCCTACTAACCACTGTGCCAGTTGTAGCAGCATGCAGTTAACTACAGCAAACAGATATATAATTTCTTATCTATCACAATTTAATGAAGCAGGAAAACTTCTAAACTATTGCTCACTTCCCACCACTTTTACGAAACATGAACTGTTCCATGGAATCCATATATTTTCGCAATTTCTTTATCACAGCACTAAACAATAACTTCATCATCATTTAGCTGCGTGGCAGCTGCATTTATATTTTACGATTTTTAACGTGCTTCTTGTGGCAGTTGCCAGTGGCACACATGCTATGATGCGGATGATGGTGCATAACGTTGCCGTTGAAGAAAAACAACTGCAAACATATTTATCCAGTTTAAGGCTTTAGAAGATTTCTGCGTTTCTTGCACTCACAATATGATTAGTTGCTTTTTAATCACAAATAGTTTATCTTTGATTATTTTTCAGGAAAAATTAGAGTAATTCATGTACAAATAATGTTGGCGTATAGTGAAATGACGGAGGAGCTATAATAATGCTGAACGTTGTAATGCCAGGTTCTGTAGATTGTATGATTTATTAAAGGAAAATCGAAGGCTTATTATTATATCAAGGAAGATGCGCCGTGTTTCTATAATTCAGTTAGATACAATGAGAACGTTGATGTTGAAATATATGGAAGTCCGTTTAGTAAACTATAGAAAAACTTAAATTTTGTCGGCTTATCTTTGTATGCTTACATTTTTCAAGTTTTATCATTTGTGACTCTTGCGGTCCATAACGTTCTTTAGGGTGAACATAAAACTAATTTTTTATAATACGAAGTGTGTTCGAAAAATAAGATGAATTTTCAAAATTCGTACATTCGACTTTCGACTTTTCTTATGTTGGTACACTCGTCTCGAAAATATGTTGACGGTTTTATCCATATAGCATGTTTAGTTCATTTGTGAGAGGCATAAATAAGACCAGTGTTTTGCGTGTTCAGCAATTTTCTGCTATCGAAAAAAATAGATCAAAGAAGTTGCATCAAATTAATTAATGTAAAAAGAATTAAGTGCTCAAAAACACTGGAAATGTTAACAGTGGTATACGGTGAGAGCACTCTGAGTCAAAAAAAAAAAAGAAGTTCACAAGTGGTACAAGCTTTTTTTTAGAAGGTCGAGAAGATGTGGATGACGATGCTCGCTGTGGACTTCCCAGCACATCAAGAACCGATGAAAATGTTGAGAAAGTGAAGAAAATTGTTGTGGAGAATCGTCGAATCACAATTAGAGCGAAGTTCGTCATGACTGGTGACGAATCATGAATATATGGTTATGACATCGGAACCATAGCCCAATCGTCCCAATGGAAGAGTCCACAAAAAAAAAAAAAAAAAAAAAAAAAAAAAAAAAAAAAAAAAAAAAAACACGCCAATGCTCTAACGAATCCATTTTTCATCAACCGTTACAATACGATGAAGAAATCCCTTCTTTTTTGTCCCTTAAGCAATTGTTCACAGGCAAAAAACCGACGCTCAACGTCCTTTGGCTTGAACTCATAAGGAATCCAAGTTCCTTGCTTTTGAATAATTCCCAACGCTTGTAATCGCTTGAAAATGGTTTGGCGGGTAACTCCTAATACTGAAGTAAGCTATACCTTCGCTTGACACGGACCTCTATCAAGCAGTGCCATCAATTCAGTGTCTTCGAAGGTTTTTCGTCTTCCTTTATGCGAACGGGCGTCAACAACGAAATTATCGTCTTTAAAGCGACGGGACCCATCTCGACACGTTGTTTCACTTAAAGCAGCATCTTCGTAAAGGTTCCGATGAACCTCAGCCGCCGTTTTCTTCGATTGAAAAAAGAAAATCAATACTTCCCGTATATGACGATTATTTGCCACAAAATAATACATATTCACATAACCAAAAGAATATGTCGTAAAAAAAAATCAGTATTATGTCGAGGCGGTATGTTTGCCATATGCAGAAGCTTGGCTTATGACGTTTAGGTTATGGCAGAATCGACTAGCACTTACAGCTGGCGCCACCTATAGGCAATCAGCGTGAGCTTAGTTGCTTGTACGTGTTCTATTTTTAAACCTACTGCTTAACAATGATTCTGAACGTTAGTTGGAGAAGCTTTTGCCGGGCTTCTCCATGTGCTCGTTAGATATGTCAAGTTAACCGCTGCTGAAAGAAATATTTAATGGTTACATCAGAGATCGTTCATCCCCATGGTAGTCGGATACACTAATCATAGCGTTTCCATTGTTCGGTTTTATTTCTCCATTTATGACAAATATAATGAATTTGATCGTTTGGCAAGTGGAAATTCGTAGTTTTTAATAACCGCGCCCACAACTAGAATAGTCCCTTAAAAAGTGCATAATTTCGGATGGGACTTTGCCATGTCTTTTTCCGTGTCAGATTAGTAGGTATGTAACAAATACTCTCTTTTCTTATATACACATATCGGCTGGTCCCATTTTTTTCGACCAAAAATGAGAATTATATATAGGATTTAGAATAGCTCTATTTTGTATCTATACAGCTCTATGAAATATTCCATTTAATTTTTGAAACATTTGTAAAACTGCAGAAGTTTTGTCCTATTAAACCGATTTCGACCAGTTTCAAACTCGGGCTACTTTCAGCTAGGAAATATATTTATGCAAAAAATTATACACTCTGTGGCAAATATTACATCTATTTTGACGTAAAATTCATCAATGTTTTCATTAAACCACTTTTTTTTGGGGGGTTTTATAGAATTTTTCTTCACACTATTGGTGTGCTTCCAATACTGGTCTACTGTAATTTTAAATCATAAACAAGGTTAAATGTCAAAGGCAACTGTTCAGAAAACCTGTTTCTCGAATTTATTTCGTTCTTAAAAATGTAAATATATTTCCTTACATACCGTGATGCGATACATATGAGAGCTTCTCACATTCGATGAGCTTACGTGCATTCAATTTTTAGACTTCGTATTAACCTCGTAAGTCCTTAGAACATTTTTTAACATGTGCACTGCAATAAAAAATCTAATAAAATTGTTTTACTTAAGACAAAACTGCCAGGAATTGTTGTACCCGAAAAGTGTTTCAACCTTGTAATACTACTGCGTTTACTACCGCTGACTTCTGATACAAAGCAATAAAGTAAAAACTGTAAGCTTAACATGTAGTTTCTTGGTTCTGTATACATTTTCCTCTAGTACTTCTTATATCATATCGTACATGACTCTCCAAATGATTTGCATGTTTAAAAGATCTCAGCCTTAAGGCCCTCAGAGAATAACCAATATCCTGTGCACTTCCTTGTCGGTAACCAAACACTGACAATCAAATCCACTCGATAACAGACAATCAGTAACCATGACAAAATGTAAACGGTTTGCCAAGGATAAACTACACAAATTCAAAGGATATGTTGATATGAATGAAATAAAACTACGGTAACGTTGAAAAAGTAACAACATCCTTAAATGAAAAAATATATAAGAAGTTGCGAAAAAGAACAGGGGAAGTCGGTGCAAACTGTCGTTGCTCCACCACCGCCAAACGACTGAAACAACTGCAGGCCAATATGTTACAACTGTTGAGTGTTGAAAGACGACTGTCCTTCCTACAATTTAAGTATATTCTCAGAAAGTTGCAGCATCTCTTGGAAATACATTTTGTGGCTGTTGCTGTTGATGTTGTAAAACAAAATTCCTTTCGAAGGATATTATGCCTGGAGGAATTGGTATGTGTTACTTGCTTTTTAAAGACTAGTTGGGGAAGTTCTGCAAAAGTTCGATGGCAAGTAAAAAAAAAAATATTCGTTGTCGTGATATGATACAGCTACAACCAGCGCTTTTATTATTTACTGCCAAAACGGTTGCATTCTTTCGAAAAGCCACATGAAATGCTATTATTTGACATCCATGACAGATTAATTATCTGTTGATTTTTACTTATGAGCTAGCTAATGGCATTCAATATTTTTAACTTGCTGCCTAAGAATCGCCATCGACGATGATTTAACTAGTTAAGTCTGTTCTCACATTTGCTTGAGGAAAAAACTGAAATGTTCAGGAACAATTTATTGCTACGGCAATATGATGACAACCGACACGTGTAAGTCGCAAAAGAAGAAAAAAAGAAACAAAACAAATTGGAAACTTTATCAGTCCCAATTACAGAAACAACTTCGCAAGGATAACAATTTGACAATAAACCAGAGAATTTTTGTTTAGAATGTGAATGATATTAAATTATGCTCACAGGAAATGAAACAGAAAACTTCACAGCAATTCTTTTAGGATAAATGGCAATAATAACTCATGATGCGACGAAACAGAAAAATGTTGTCATTCTTCGCGCTAAGGAGAGATCATAATTTTATGCCATAACGTGAGGAGGAGCACACGTTGCAGGATGCTGGATTCCACTGTTGCGTGTAATGAAAGCCTAAACGGAAGTAATAAGCAAACATCTATTTGTCTTATTTCGTTTCTGCTATTGTTATCTTATTATTTTCACAAAGACACTTTTGTTTTCCTTTCAGTAATTTGTTTTTCTTTCATATATTTCATTTTACGGCGGAGGCAACCCACAGAAGAGCATGGAGCAAAATTTCGACTGTTGGTTGATCTTCCTTCAGAGTCACTAGCCGTAGTGGGACGAAATGGTGGATAAAAAAGCGTGTGAAGAAAATTACAAAAAGGTGAAATTCAAAAAAAAAAAATGTCAAAACGTGACAGTAATTGAAACACGCCATCCACAAAGCCAGGGAAAGTATGCTATTAACACCTGTGTGAACTTCGTTTCAGTGAAGTTTTACTAGACTATCTGAGACTGGTTGTGGATTTAAAAATAATGTATGGAGAAAACATTGCAATTAAATCTAATAAACGAGGAGCCAAAGAAAGACTTCAGAATTAGAGATGAAATTTATAGCTTAGAAAGAAATGAACATAAATTTTAAAATACAAATTCAAGAATTCGGCGGGAAAACAACAAAAATTGCAGTAAAATATGATTTTCTGACAAACGCCAGAAGTTCGAATATTGTTTCGGGTAGATTATAGTGAACGGAATAAAACACTGTTTTCACATATTTTACGTTGCTATCAAGAGTTTAAAAAGACGAATGACTTCCAGATATTCGAATGAAAATATTTTACGAACCTGACGTCTGCACATGGTAAAATACTAATATAGGGTGGCGCATAAGTTACGTTAACGACAATATTGAATGCGTTCTTGTACATCATATGGTTTTAACTCGTGAACCAATAGCATCTTATATGGGAAAAGATGTAACATATGTAAAATTCTTTGCAAAGACCGCCTCTAACTACTGTGAACGTCGCCTGGCGGAAGTTTCGGGGTTTTCCTCAATACTTGCTTGCACTCGAGAAATGGTTACTTCATTTTAGAACTGCACGAGGTCTTCCAGCACGCGGAAGATCACAAACAGCCCCTTATTGCCCAAAACGCTAAACCAATCGGTAAATTGTTGGAGCGCTAGGAGCATTTCGAACATGAAAGAAATTTCGTTATGATCCGAATAATTGAATGCTGACTTTGAAAGTAAAATTAAAGAACTTTAGTTCTTTGTTCTGTGCTGAGTCTTTCCATCATAAATTTCCCAAGTATTATTTAGTTAATTCTGTAAAGAGACGAACAAAAGACTTAAACAAAAAATGTATTCACTGATTAAACCTTAACGTTACTTTGGCGCCACCCTATACAATGAGATCTTCACCAAATTATTATATATTGTTTTTTATTTTTGATTTTATATTGTTGGGTCGGGTTACCAGCAATGATATAATTTAGAGACGTCCATTTTCCAAGCTAAATCTTTTGAACTGCCCAAACTGGCTCTGAGATATGTCTTAAATAACGTTTACAAAATATATGTCAATTAATACTTTTTAAATGGACATTTAAATTCATAAAAATAATTCCTAACTTTCCTTTTGACTGGAACTTGCGCCGGCGATCTCGTAATAACTATACCTTTAGCCGGAGGAATGATACGGCGAAAAATGTGACACTCACAAGGAAGCGTAGAAGTTATCGAGTATTCTTTGTACAATTATGTTGCGTTACTCTTTAACTTGATTGGACGATGTCCGCCTGTCTGGCTGGCTGACTAATGGACACCATAGCGGTTGGAAGCCTTTACTAAACTTGGCACAGCCTAATATTTTGCCAGATCGTAATAGGGCATTGTAAATGGACTATATGACCCATTTAGTCAATACATCCTTAGATTCATATCTCTTGCATGATTGCAACCTATTTAGTCAAATTTGATACATACTGAGCGTCTCTTCTGGCACTTGCAATACAAAAAGCCGATTCGACCCATATATTCTAACTCCAAATCTTTTATTCAGTTGTATCAAATTCGATCAAATTTTGCGCATATGATGCGCTAGGTAAATTGAGTTCAGAAAATGAAAATGATCGACTTTGCCATGCCCATCCTGGTACATCCCATACAGATTGGCACTTTTATCGAAATTTAATTCTCCGCTGAAATAACTAATTTATAACCTCAAATTAATTAAATTCGTGTCCACTACATCGCGCTACGCTGTCAAGTAAATTGTGGAAAAAATCGATTGTATTTTCCATACATTCATTCATATTTGCTTAATTAACCGGCTAGTTAGTTGGCTAACTACATAGAGTAGACTAACTTTTTCCCTCTACCGAGGACAAAATACAATACCTACAAAATGCGGTTGGCAAAGAGCGAAAGTTTTTTTTTGGTACTTTGTTCTCTTAATAATGAATGAATGAATATTTCTAATTCAAGTTATGAACTGTCAAGCAAAAAGTACATTTAAACGTATAAATTGAATTGACCGAATCAATACCTATAAACAGATGGCATTTGTATGAGGATTGTGTATTTTACCAGCTCGGTTTACCATTGAATGCTTAACTAAATAGCTAGTCAAATAAATATACCCTTCTACACAAAGATCACATTATTCGTCATATACGACGATCCTAAGGTTTTCTAGCCGTTTAACACCTATACTGTTGATAAGGTGTCACTTTATGTAACTTAACAATATACTAGGAAGAAGAAGCGGCAAATGTTATACATACTGGACTTCATGGAAGCTCCATGTATTTAAGGAAACACTCTTGTAACGGATTTTCCATTTAGTGGTTTCAAAACTGCCGGTCTGGCAAGGCTATCAGCTGCTATTTAGGCATCTGAAGTGTTATTTATTTAGAAAAATGGTTTGCCATTCACGAATAGAGATCGTTTAACAATCGAAGAACGCATAAAAACAGTCAAAACTTACTACAAAAGTGGTGATTCAAACATGGACACTTTTCGTGCATTACGGGGTAATTTTAAGAGATTGGAAGCGATACATATGTACTGAGGCCTGTGCATCAACGCAATGTACGCACAGCCGAATGTATTGCTCTGGTTCGAGAGAGAGTGTGACGGATAATCTGAATTTGTAGATTTCATGGCGTTTTTAACAATTGGGCTCACCCATTATGGCGTATTTTGCATTTCGATTTGCACCTCCATCTATATAGAGTCCAATTCACGCAACGATTAAAGTCGGCTGACCATTCACAATGCCGAAGATGTGCTGATTGGGTGCTACAGCAACAGGTTTTTAATGCAGATTTTTCGAACGACATTTTCTTTAGCGATGAAGCTCATTTCTCACTCGTCAACAAGACAAATTGTCGCATCGAAGAACCCAGAAGTAATTGTGGAAAAGCCATTGCATCCGGAAAAAGTGGCTGGTTGGTGCGCATTATGGTTTCGTTGTGCTACACATCCCATATTTTGTCGAAAATGACTTTAGAGGAACCGTTACCGTCAATTCAGAGCGCTATGGCCATATGATAACCGACTTTATTTGAAACTTCAATCAAAGATTATGAACTGTATGGTAAGTGGTTTCAATAAGACGGTGCCACGAGCCACACAGCACGACCGATTTTGACTTTATTGCATGATAAGTTTCTAGAAAGCATAATTTTGATGCTGTTATATTTTTACGTCAAAGACCGTGTTTACGCGGATAATCCCCACATTTAAAAACCAACATTTGTCAAGTTATCGCCGAGATATTGCCCGAAATGTGCGAAAAAGTGGTCGAAAACTATCTAAAAAGGATTCACTACTGCAGCCAAACCAGAAGTGGTCCTTTGAATGAAGTTGTATTTCGTACATAGTGGCAAGGTCCAAACATTATAATCGAATAAAAGTTTCATGGAAATCATAGCTGTTTGTATGTTTTATTTAACTTTATTTTTGAAACCGAAAAATGGATAACGAGTTACGTTAAGTAAGCTCCGCTTTTAATAGAAGAAAAAGCCGATGTCAACGCTCACATTGGAAATAGCATATTGATTGCTTTCACTAAAATTCCTAAAATATATCGGGTTTCTCCAAGGGTTTACTGAGTTAGACCCTTTCAAAATGACCTCGGATTATAAAGCGTATGACATGGCACTTCGTCCTAAGAAACTGGTTCCCTAATATCAAATAACTGAGTTTTCTCAAATCATGTTTTTTTTTTTTGCAGAACTATATTTTATATATTTTATAACGTTTCATTTGATTTAGAGTAGGTTTCATTCAATTAAAAAATAGTTTAATTTCATTCTGAAAAGATTTCATCCAATTTTCATTTAATCCAAAAATACTATATATCTTACATAATTTAAAGGGTTGGGAGTTTCTGGAAATAATCTTAGCAATTTCCTCAGTAACAGCAATTTAATAAGCAGTGAGCCAAAAACAGACTAAAATTATCATTATGTTGTTATTGAACTATGTATGACACATTATGATAAATGCTGGGTCAGATGGTAGCATTCAGCTGTTCTTGATTTTCCTTAAGCTGTTAATACAGGGTGTCAAGGTTGAAAGGACGTAGCCCACGAACGGCCGTTGACAAATCAGAAATATTATGGCAATTTTCGTCAAGCGAACCACAGATTTGTTTTAGTCAGCAATGACCACAACTTTTTATGAAACCGCTTTAATATACTACCTAAAATATCAAACCATTTGAATATGATCCATTCACGTGTGCTATTGATGTAGGAGCACTTGTGTAAAGGATGGGTTAGCTAGAAAATCAATTCATATGATTAAATTATTAAACCTCAACAAACAATTTATTTTATAGTATAAACCCAAGTTTCCATTATCCATAACAATATTATAATGCATGACAAGCATATATAATTGATACATTATAGTGAAAAAACTACTAAAACTAAACTTATTTCTAAATTCATCGCGTTTCACTGGTTGGTACTTTGACACAGTAACTTCAACTCATATATATGTTTGTAAGTAAGAATGTTAGTCCACCGATACCAACTCTTATTTATTATTTATCTTACAACGAAAAATAAGTATTTCAACCCAGAAATAAGGGCACATCACTCTAATGAGGAAAGGCCAAATAAATAACTTACTCTATTTCACAGGATTACATTTACGATAATTACACAGCGACGTACCTGCAAGCAAAGAAATAAAGACAAATTAATGAGGAACTTAAACAGCAAGAGAGAAAAATTAATTGGGAAAGAAATATATTCGTTTACTTTCTTCACCAGATATATGATGAATATTAAGTTCTATGGGTATTAATCAGATGACTTACGCTAAGGTAAAAAGTGAAACAATACAATATAATTGAAGGCATTTTACGAGGGCGGTGCAAAACCTAGCCGTCCTAACGTACAGATGGTGCCAGTAGTTAAAAAAAATATCTTGGTATAAAGTGGCAACCTCATAAGACATATGTTTTAAGTTTCAAGGAGCACTATTGTTTAGTACTTTTATTTAAGCCATCAAAAGTAAACGTAAATTTATAAGCATGGAAAAAATTGGTCACAGTTCCGTTCACAGTTCAATATTTCCATTTGAAAGGTCTCAGTTCAATTAATATTAAAACCGAGAGAGATTCTACTCTGGGGAAGTCTGCTCCTTCGTTTACGACTGTGAAATATTGGGGAATAGAGTTTAAACGAGGCCGTAGTGGTCGACCAATTGATGCCAGGCACGATAGAGAAAATCCACAAAATGGTATTGGATGATTGTCGGCTAAAAGTAAATAAACTAACTGAAATAATGGGCATTTCAAAAAGTGCTATACACCACATATTGACCAAATATTTGAAGATGAGAGAGCTGTGCGCAAGATGGGTGTCGCGCTTGCTTTCTATAGAACAAAAACAGTGTCGTAGAGATGTTTCAGTAGAATATTTGGCGATGTTTTACCGCAATAAATCCGATTTTTTGCGATGATTTATAACTATGGGTGAGACATGGGTCCACCACTTCAAAGCAGTGAACTGGAATGGGAGAATCGTGTCCAAAGAAGGCGAACACGGTTCCATCTGCAATCAAGGTCATGGCGTCTATCACAATTATAACCTTCATACCAGGAAAGATAAGGTTCTTAGCCATTTAAAGTTTGAGAATAGATTAAGGTCGGTTAGACCCAAAGGCCTCTAATCATTCGCTGTAGCAGATAAGATTATTATGCATTATTTTTAGATGCACCAGGTTATGAACTTATAAAAAAATGGACGATTTTGGCGAAAAATAAAGCATTGTTTTATTAAGAAAATGCTTCAGTTCACACACCCAATATTGCGATGGCCAAAATTAATGACTCTCTCTCGGACCATTTCCTATTTCCAAACTTGAAGAAATGGCTCGGTGGTAAAAAATTTGTCAACAATGAAGAGGTGGAGCCTGCGATTGACGGCTATTTTAAGGAGTTTGACAGCTCTTACTATAAACATGGTATAGAAGCTATTGATTGTCGCTGGAAAAAGTGTATCTAGCTAACAGGAGATTATGTTAAAACATAAGAAAATTTGTCCCAACTTTTTGGTGTCTTCTTTGTTAAGTTGGCTAGTTTTGGGACCACCCTCGTATGTTGTCATCTTATTAAAGAAACGCATTTGTTTGGAAAAAATATTTCAGCGACTGGTGAGGTTTTTCTTAATGGTGGTGTTGCGCGAACATTGAGGATAACAGCGAGTAGAAAATTTTGATCAATATGGAACTGGAACTGGAATACGGAACTAAGTGTTGGTGGTAATTTCAGCTAAGACTCATTGCATCTTCTAAATCAAATTATTTGATATAAACATGATAACCGACGACAATAAATGAATTAATGAGATAAATTTACTTCTATATTAATTCCTAATATCAGTTGTTAATTTAAAACTTGACGAATTGCATAGATAGGCCTACCAACTATATTTACGTTAAAATATCTGAAACCAAATGCATAAACATTTTTCACTTTGCCATCTCCGGTGTTTTGTATCTTACAATTTAACAAAATATACTGATCTTTAGACTTGTGGCTCGTCTGGTTTCCGAACTACAATCACTTGAAATTACAAAAAATGATTAGGAGCTTATTACTCTCTTGTGGAAAAAATTAATGAAATCTTAAAAAATATTTAGTAAATTGTTTAAAATGTTTGGTAATTACAAGAATCTTTTTACAAGTAAGCAAGTTGTTGCGATGCACAACAATTAATATTTTATACCTTACATATTTCTACTTTAGAAATAAGTTTTCGAATTAATCTAGTTTAGCATTGCTATTTTCATTTTGACAATGGAAAATTATAGAAATAAAATTAGTATGTATTGATTACTCAAAAAGAACACAACGGCTTCAACCCACAATGTTTTTAAGAAAATACTACTAAAACTACTTTCAGACTCCTGGGCGTAGTTGCTAAACCAATCTTTCCTAAGGGATACTTTTTATGAGAGCAAAATTAATTATCTTAATAATAAATAATTTCAAATGCTTTTTGAATACCTTAAATTTATATATTTCTTAATTTTTTTAATAGTACCGGATACGTCCGGAAATCTATAAATTTCAATAGACTGACACGACAGATTTTAAATATAGTACTTTTATGAAGTTTCTGTATTCTAAACAAGATAAAATGCTATTTTCCTCGTCAACTTGTTGAAAACGTCTACAAAATCCTTCAAGCTGTTATGACTGGAATTCTAATAAAGAACGTATTAGAATCCCAGTTGGAACTTCTGTAATTATCCATATAATAAATGAAACTTTTGAATTAAGTTTAACTAAGATTTTTAATAAATACATATAATAAGAAACTTTTTGAAACGAATATCAGCAGAGTGAATAATTAAATTTTTGGATATTTTGGTATAGCAAATGACCAGCAGTTTGAAAATCCATAAATAGCCATTAAAATAAAAAGAAAGAAATTGTTACGTATATCTAAAATATTTTCTCCTAAATCAAAAGTATTTAAAACCGCCTGTAAAAACGTCGAACAAAAGTCTCTAAAATATATGGATTTCTGGACTTTGGGGAACATTTAAAAGTCTAATCAGAGCTATAAACCTTCCTAGATGCTCAAAACTTTACGGTAAACAGAAATTTCTGAAATTTTTTTAATAATAATTTCTAGAATAGTCCTTTATTATCTCCCAAATTATTGGAAGTTTCTACACATTAAGATACATTTCTTAACATATCATTTTATAGATTCTTGCATTAAGAACTGATTCCAACATGATATAAAACGTCTAGTTTTGCGAAGCACAAATACAGAGAAACATGAGGAAATTTTAATTAAATGTATATTCACAGCTGAAAGATATCAAGTTTCACGAAATTTACTGCTTTTCAGAAATCAGGCAAATTTCATATAGGCCATGTTGTTCTTTATATTGTCTTTCATAGTAAATTTGAAATATTTATGAAAGCGACAATTAGTTAAAACAAAAATTTATATTATTATTAAAACAAAAAAAATATGCTTTTAATAGCCAAAATTTTGGCAAAATTTGCCATTCCACCACCAGTTACTAATTTCCTTAAAATTATATGCCAAAACTCGAAACATATTCCATGATTCCATAAACGAAAGAAAAGTCAAATTTGAATTTTTACTTGCATCTTTGTGCACTAAAAATAACCAATCTGGTAAAATTCAAATTAACAACAATTCAAAATTAGAAAAAATTGCGAAAATGTTGAAAATGTCGAAAAAATTATGCTAAAAACCAATTGGCATCACATTTCAAAACAAGTGCTGCGACTACAAAAATGTGTTAAACAAACATAAAATAGCTAATTGGTAACACTGGTCTCTATTGACAAAAAAATTAGGACAGCCGATTATCACGAGCAAAATCATTGGCCATAGACAAAAATAGGTGGCAATCACTTGGTGCCAGGTCAGAGCTATAATGTGGAAGCAAAAGAAGTTCCCAATCAAGCCTTTGGAGTTTCTGAGGAATCACTATCGATGTGTGGCCTGGCGTTGTCCTGATGGAACACAATTCCTCTCCTATTGCACAAAACCTCCTTCAGATGGTCCAATGATTTATAGTGTTGGTCCTATTTTGTTGCAATTCGCAGTTGGAATTTTTTGTCTTTGGTCGTGCGTAAACAGCTTTATTCAAGCAATTTCGAAACAGTACTTACATGACGGTTGATCATTCCCCCGTTATTTTAACGACTTTTTTCGCAACTAACCGTACTGAATCTTTGATTTTTAAATTACCAAAACAGAATCAACAAAACCAAAATCTTCCTCACGCCATCTGGTGTAATTCAATATCACTTTTACTTTAACAAGGCGAGATACAGATTGCTGATATTATGACTAGCCAAGTTTTATGTACGAGTATATGTAATAGCCCCAATCAAGTCATATAAATCATATTATTGTCAAATTTACTACTTTGTGTGTAATTTATCAGATGGAGCGATTTCAATTTTAAATACCAGTTCACGATTTTAGAAAATATTTGCACTCAATTTCGTATAAACTTACCCATGTTATCGTATGCACCAGGGGTTCAGTTAGTCGGCCAAGCAATCAGCCAGACAGATAGACAAACATCTTTTTAACAAAATAATGAAAAGAATGTCGTCTTAAGATTCCGTATAGTTTAACTCATCTCCATCAATGCGTTATAATTTTTGTCTCTGGATAAATGTATACAAAATTATACGAAAGACTAATTGATATTAAAAAAAATTTTCTCCCTGGACCTCGTTTGCGGTTGGCAAAGAAGCGGGTTGGCAAAATCGTCGAGAATGTACCAGACGATAAATTTTTCGTTCGATACTAGAAAATACTGCCGCAATTTTTTTCTTAACCCAAAAACTTATTTTTTCTATTCTATTTAAATCTTTAAAATAACTTTGAGAAGCAAGTCTGGGGGAAAAAATAGGGCTTTTTTCAAAATTTGTTTCGAACGATTAGCTTAGAAAACTTAGAATGCTTGTTTTTAATTGAATAAGATATTCAAACTCGGTAAGATTGTTGCCATTGTATGAGAGTAGAAGGAATTTAAGAAATATGTTTTCTAAAAGCCTTGGCATTTATCTACATATTCACTGCACACTTCACGTCAGTGGATTCGGCAGCTTGAAAGGTCTATAAATCTTAACATTTATTCGTGCTTCAAACCACTGTGTGACATCAAAGAAAATTGAGTACGATGGAAAACGCACATTACACGTTAGTAATGGATGATTTTCCCAAAATTTTACAAAAAGAACGCGGAAATCTACTAAATTGGCCAATAACTTTATATTAGTAAGGTACATACTTTGTATGATAACAATATTAAAATGTTTCCTTCGAGTTATAATTCTGGGAAAACTTCCTATAACTTATGAAACATAAACAACATGTAGAAGGAAGGAACTCATGATTTTGTGCAATTTTCATCGTTAAATTTTAATTTCATTATAAATTGACAACTATGCAAAATGAAAAGTTTTCAGTTCCATACATCAGCCAATCATAATGCCAATTGCGTATTCACTAATTATGCTGGTCACAACAATTGTCTGCTTTTATCTGCAAATTGATGTGGGCTTTTACAGTAATGATGTTGCAGAACTCTGTGATTTATTGATTTATCGTTGGCAAACGAAAGATGGCTTCTTCTCGTAAATAATAGAATTCGGCAAAATTACACACATTTTATGATGGCAGAAAGAAGCTTTTAATTTGATATGCATTTTTGCAAAATGTACAAAAAAAAAAAAAAATTGATCAGCCACATCTATGCCTCGCACATTAAGACAAAATTTCAAGAAATGTATCTAATAACTGAAGTGAGTGCAGCCTCAGGTAAAAAAGATATTGAAATCGTACAGTGACAGAATATCGTATTATTGACAAGAGGTGGGTACTGCATGGAGCTTTTAAAAAAATCACAGCGGACTTAATTACTACGTTACTTTTCAACATTCTTCTTTTAACATCGTCTTTTTTATAATCTTTTGATTTTTATTCTAATCCGATAAAACATATACTTGTCACCAACCTATCTTGTGCGGCATAAATACGTAAATTTTTGCACGATATGAGTTTCTTAATTGGTATCACTTTGCTTAATCAATAATGACCACCATGTTAATTACAGAAACTAGGTATTCTTTTCCAATTAGTTAATGGCACTCATTTCCATATCATTAGAAGTGTGCTATTTCTTCGATTAGAATATTACATTTCAAATTTTCGTAAAACCAATTAATTAATGCTGGCGCAATAATAGTTTGTAAACGCAAAACAGCCATAATTTTACATGATAACGTCTACAACAATCATACGCTTGACTGGATCTGTAAACATCGCATCATACATTTGCCCCAGCCACCTTGTTTTTGACCGTGAGGCGAGTAATACTGCAAATGCTTTATTAAATTTCACTTTCCGAAATGCATCATTAAATGCTAATATTTGCACTTACTGTTTGCCAGATCTATTTGTCGTGTTATTACAAATTTCCTTTACACTTTCGAATACAATTGTCAATTTGTAATAGCTATCATTTAAAATTTGCAATAGAAATTAATGTGGACAAAGGTGGCGTGACATTGTGTATACATGTAGTATATAGACAGTGTATACATACATACATACATACATACATACATACATATGTATTGTATATTAAGGTGGCTTTAAAGAAAGAATATCGATGTACCCAAATGTAATTTCATTTTATCGATGGCTATTTTTGACCTCTTTAAAACTAACCTCGAACAAATAGATTTCTTCAAACATTAGAAACTTGAAGCATGTTGATTAAAAAACATTTGGATATGTTGAAAATGTTTTGCAGAACTAAAGTTTGTACAGCCTCCAATATGGACCGAGACTCTTAATATCAGGGCTCATAATATTGTAGGCGTAGCTGTCTACTGTCTGCGCAATGTTTATTTTATCTAGTTTTTTTTTTCAACAAAACAGTAATTTTTTAGCACTTTTCAACAACAACATTTTATTGGGATTTTCTTAACATTTTTTAATAATTATCAGAATTATGAAGGCTCTTTAAAAATGCACATGAATTGCAAAGTTTCAATACCATACCTATTAAATATTTAATTTCATGAACGTAATTTACAACTGCGTGCCGATGTTTAATTGCAATAAAATTGACAGCTGCTGATAAAAAGGTGATCGCTTGCAGTGAGCAGGCCAATTCCTGTTTATGGCGAATAATTTTGATAATGAAAAATTCACTTTAACACAAACTTCTGAAACTCGATCGTCCCACGTTTTCGCTAACGGGGCGAGAGTTTACATGTACCTTCAGAATGGCAACAAGTTATCGAACAAAACAAAGCATATTTAACCTAAATCGGAGCATTTTAAGTAAACTAAATAAAGCCTTTAATGTCAAGCAAAAATAATGAATTTCTATCTATCTATTTATTTCCCACTAAGCACGTCCACAATATTCGCTCCATATGAGTTGGGATGATTCAATGTCATAACTATCAGTTAGCATGGTATATTGTACTAAGTTAAAGACTGGTACTATGCTCACCTTTCATGGTGAAACTCCATATAAAAAAATGGTTGTGAAATTTGAAGCTAAATTTTTCCACCAGAGAGTACGCTGTTTTTTTTAAGAGGCAAATTTTCTTATGTGGCAACGCCATCCTATTTTTACTTGATTTCCAACACTGAAGTCGGAATAATGTACATTTTTACGTCCCTATATGTTCGATAATACAGGGTTATTCATTTAGTGATTTCAAAACCGCCGGTCTGGCAATGCTGTCAGCTGTTAAATACCTGTCATCTGATGTGTTATTTATTTAGTGAAAGGTTTGCAATCTACGAATATGGATTGTTTAATAACCAAAAAATGCGTAACAATAATTAAAAGTTATTACAAAGGTGATGATTCAAACGTGGGTACTTCCCGTGCATTACGGGGTTATCATGATCGTCATAATCGACCTGCTGTGCAAGGGATTCGTAAGATTATAAAGAAATTTGAAGACGCCGAAAGTGATACAGACGTGGTCAGACCTGTGCATCATCACAAAGTACGCACTGCTGAAAATATCGCTTTTGTTAGTGAAAGAGTGGCGGATAATCTAAATCTCAATTCAAAGCGTGATGGCCGTGTGACAACCGGTTTTTTTTTTTTTGCCTGCAACTGAAGATTATGCACTAGCCAATATGTGGTAACACGGTGCCACGAACCACGCAATACGTCTGATTGAGGCTTTATTGCATTACAAGTTTCCGGAAAGCGTAATTTCACGTTTTAGCGTCGTCGACGTTTATTGGCCGGCGATTTGACGCCGTTAGACTTCTTTTAGTAGGGCTACGTCAAAGACCGTATTCACGAGCATAATCCCCAAACGATGGAGGAATTAAAAATTGACTTTCGTCAAGCTATCGCCTGGATACCGCCCGAAATGTGCGAAAAAATTGTCGAAAACTACATATATAGGTACATCAAAAGGATCGACGGCTGCCACCAATCCAGAGACGGTCATTTAAGTGACATTGTATTTCGTACATAATGGCAAGGTCCAAAAAGTTTCATGGGAGTCATAATTTTATGTGCATTTTATTTAACTTTACTTTTGAAACCGAAAAATGAAAAACCCGGTAGATTTGTAAACTTCAAAATAAAATAGTAATAAAGAAGAATATACAACTTGACAATTCTACACACTCGTATATTACAGCACATATTATGACGTAAAAACATCAGCTGTTCCGATTTAAGTGTTGAAAATCAATACTAGAAAAGTTGGTAACAGCGCTAAATTTTTTCATAAGCAAACAATATCTTATTGCAATTTGTTCCTCTTGAAAATATTATAGCTAAAGAAACAAATAAGAAAACCAATGCTCTCAGTTATTGCTAAGAACTGATACCTCACAGTAGAACATAGTGAATGAGGGCTGTTTCGTCCTTTATCTCACATGAGGCATTTTCCCTTTGTAGTATTTAAGACCAGGTTGCGCGCACAGGATCAACAACTGACCCGACTGTCTAACTACTAAACTATTTTATGCAAACAAGAGCATACTTGACGATCAACTTCATGTAGAATAAAAGCTCCTTGGCCATCACGTTCTCAAGCTTTGTGAAGACCCCCATTTTAGTAAACGTATATAATTAAGGCCATCCCCATATTTATCATTCCTTATCTTGGAAATCCACTACTATAAAATTTAATGGCAATCCGTTTTATAAATTTTTATTCAAAAAACTAACAACAATATTGAGTGATATATATATATATTATTATCTCCATAATAGAAAAAATAAAAGAAGTTAAAGACAATAAAAAAACTCGGTCTTGAGACATGACATGTGTTCCTTCATAATTACGATAATATTTAAATCACTGTACTTTCAAATAAGTGTAAAAATGTTTATATCAGAAGGACATACAGTTGGTTTTGATTGATAGTTTTTTTTTTTTAATTACTTGCTACTGATCCGAAAATGAGGGCTCATCTTCATTCTTGTTAACCAATCGATGAATCAAAGTGCGTTAGTTGTTTTATATAAAAAATTTACAATGTAGATATATAACAACCCAGTAAAAAAGAGCGTCCGAGGCAAGTTTCGCTGATCGTGGTCTAGAAGTGAGAAACGATGGATAACCATCGATGAATTTAGCATGGGTTTGTCATAGCAGTGATACTATCGTTTTTGACAGCTTTTCACTGCGTTTTCACAAAATCCTCTATAACAATAAAAACTCTTTAGATCATATTTATGGCAATTTTGTTCTTTTAATCAGACTTCACATAACCAATTAATTTAAGCTATTTAAAAGGAACAACAAAGGAACAACAATTTTAAACACACGTTAGAAAATATTAAGCTTTTGCATGGGAAACAAAAAAAAATACTAAAAATGTTTAATATTCTTACAACGGCTGTTGTTTGCAACGCTTTTATTTCATCGGTCCCTCTGGTGTAATTAAAAAGATGTTTCCAAGAAGCGAAACAATGGGCTCATATACCATTTGTGGAAGCTATGAAAATACTATTCATTGGAATGACTTCAAATTTGTTGCTAGAAAAATTTGGTGTAATTAATAAGACGTTTCCAAGAAACGGAAAATGTGTTTATATAGAGCTTGTGGAAGTTATAAAAATACTAATCTTTGGAATGACTTCGACTTTTTCTATTGGGAAATAGGGATTTTGAAATAAAATTAGAACATTAACAAATTATCACTAAAATTACAATTTTAAATTGAATAAGAATAAAATAAGTAGAAAAAAACAAATAAATATTACAACAACAAATAAATTAGAGAAAGTTAATTCAAACTCCGTAAAATTTGCAGACAATGAATATTTTAGCAGATTAGTTCCTCCACAAAGAATCCTTCCTCCATCCGGGTAAAATATAAATATCGAAAAATTGCAACGCAAAAAGGCTATTGCCTTCCCCAGAAAAAAAAAAAACATACAAAAGATTCGATACATTTCACAGGAGTTCACAAATAAACAAAGCTTGATTTTTCTAGGATACAAAAGACTCTTACACTGGCTCTACAAATTTCCAAGATGTCAAATACGATATCAATATACATTTCTAATGGCAATGATATTTTTCACGCAAACATTCTCGATTAGAAATATTTTCGTCTGATGTATTGTGAAATTTAAAATTCCCCTTCGAATTTTTTTATTTACATAAATTTTTTATTTATTTTTATGCCGTGTTGACTTATTAGAGTAATATTTTTTCACTTATTATTATTTAATATTTTTCAGTTTCATAAATTGTGTTACTTTAACAACCACCCTAACATTCCCTAGCAAATATATTTTCATATGACTATTATCTGCCCATCAGTTTTCTCAATTACTTACACGCTCGATTATCTACATCACTGGCATGTGGCAGCAGATATCTGTATGTGATTTCGTTGAAAGCCGTTTGAAGTGTGCCATACAAGTTGATGGACGGCATAAAGATAAATATGTTGCAAACGCTCGTGTCTCAATTATTTGCCCCAGACATCATTTACAGTCTGTTTTGTTGTATTTAATATTATAAATTAAATGTAAATTTTTGTTAGAAAATCACCCATTAAATTGAATGATGATGGGCACGTCATTTCACTTGTCATGGGATACACCACCGCAAAATGGTGGTGGGCATGTTAGGTGATTTAGCCGGGTGGAAGTAGCAAAAAAAAAAAAAAACAAAAATGAAGGTGTCGCAGCACTTAAAGTGCAATAATGGATATCAAGTGCTACTTCCACACAATGATAGCTATTTGTGGTCTGTGATGATAGCGGGGAAACGATGTGGGTGTCAGGGTAAGCACCTACAATAAGGTCCAAATACAGAGAAAACTTGTTGTCGTCTTTGGCGGCGAATAACTGAATCATTACATCGATAAGGAAGTCGAAGGGAAATGAAAGAAAAAAATTTAAAAATTCGAAATTCTCTAGAAAACTACATTGCATTCTAGACAGTAATCGAAATCAAACTAAAAAAACAACGCTATGTAACATTACTGATGCTCTCGCTTTAAAAGTGAGTGATTGCTTCAGCAAATTACTTACTGAGTGAATACTTCCCATAGAATGTGAAGATCACTGCGAATCTATACTTATTTCTAACCTTCTCACAGTTGTCCGAAAAAATAAAAATTAATTAAAAAAATAATTGTTATATTTCCTAAAGAAAATTTAGTTTCCTTTTAATTTAATTTTGTAATTTTGTTTAAAAGTATATCAAAAGTTTGATTCTGATGTTCGAAATAAACATTCACATCTAAACGGAAAAGATCAAATTGATTTATTTTCTTTATCACAACGAATTGAACCATATTAAAATTGAACAATGTTTCGAAAGTAAAGCATATTGCATCGTTACATGGAAAAAATCGAGTTCTAAATAATAGCCCTAATTCTAAAATGTCTTCGCCAAAAGCATTATTTGAGAGTTTCAAAAAATTTTTAAAGTTTGTTGAAGCAGGAAAAATATTATAATGAAAAAGTTGAATTTTATTAATCCTTTTGATAATTTAGGATATAATATTTAAAAAGAAAATTATCTAAGAAATCTTTATGGCAGTTGATAATAACTGTCGTTTTTTACACATAAAAACCAAATACAAAAAAGCGAATTTGTTATATCGAGAACCGAAAGCATTTTCAAAGTTAGCTTGAAGAAATAAAATAAAAAAAAACGAAAAAAATTTTGCACCACAAAAATTGTTCTGCATCTTGAAAGAAGAGACATAAATAAATTATAAAAGTTTACTGAACCAAGAAAAACTATAATCGTGTGTACTAAGGATTGTCTCACGGTCGGTAACAATAGAATGTTATAGCATGAACAAATTTCGAGGCCCCCAGTTCCGTTTGTATGGTAGAAAGAAATAAATGAAATAATTCATGTGAAATTTAGTCAAAATCAGATCATCTAATCGTGTGGAAGATACAAAAAGGCAATGCACTTAAAGATAAATTCGAATTTAATTAGCAAAGGCTCAAACCACATTTTGGTAACAGAACTCTTTTAAAAAGTGAACAGAGCTCTGTTAAGACGAAAACATGAGAATATATTTAAAAACTACGATTATATCGGTTTGGAGAAACCCATAAAACCAATTTAAAAGAAAAAACAAAGAAAACTCTTCTGACTTTATACATATATACTTAAGTAAATTAACTTACTAAAATACAAGAAAATATCAAAACTTGCTGATTTCTTCATTTCCAGGGTATAGGATATTGTGCACGACTAAAGCACCGTAGGAGAAGCAAAGTCATTGCAGGACATAGCTAATGCCATATATTTTCCAAATTAGGCATACAAGTATTTCAGAACATTTTCAGAACACCAATTTCTTTAAATTCAATTGGTATACCCTCCTGTTAACATTTTCTCCCACTGTCCCTAAGCGAAGAATTCTTCCTCAACCAAACTTATACCAGGACAATGGCATCTTGAAGGACTTTCAGTAATTTGCATCCTTATTTTTCAAACGAATTTCAGAGCGAAAAAAAATCTTCAGTCATATATGAAGTTGGCATATAACGGTTTTCCCCACTGTGCATAAATCAAGAATTCGCCCTTAACCAAATTTCATACATGACTGAAGATTTTGACGTTCTGAAATTCGTCTGAAAAATAAGAATGCAAATTTTTGAAAGTCCAGAAATTTCATTTATCTCCAATCACTCTTTCTATATTTGTCCTGTCGTTGTATGGGGACAAAGCAGTAGGTTACAGTTCCAGCTTTCTCGAGAAAAACTCCTGCAGTGAAATTTGATAAGAATTATTTTCGCAGGCCATTCAAAATGTCAACGTCATTTTCATACTTCTTTAAGGATACCAAGGATTTTTTATAAATTTATTAATTATTATTTTATCATATACGAATTTTAGTAGCTTGAATAGGAATTAAAATTCCTTTTTTCAAAATAAATTGGAATGGAGTGGAATAAGTGCGCCCATAAGGCTAAGTCCTTGGATAAATACACTGTGGATATTCCACAACTTCCACATACATCCATATTCCAAAGACCATTTGTCATTTAGGGGATTTTAGGTATTTTTTATACAACATCTTTTTATACAACTCGTGAAAATTTACTTTCACTATCCAAATTTTCGTAAAATGGTATTCTTATGATTATCTTTTCTTCAATATTTCTACTCATCCTTTTGCACATCAGAATATGGAAGCCGAAGAGAAATTTTTGTTATTTGCTTGACGGTGGATTTGATTTGGTTTGCAGAAATAGACAGATCGGTTTTTAAGTTGACAGCAACATTTTCACCTCCAAAAGCCTTTTTAAACTATTCTGTGAACGTTAATAGTCAGTACAACTATACTATTGAGAAGGAAATCACAATCTATTATCAACCACAATAGTCTAGTGAACTCGTGTGCCACTTTATGAATATTCTCTCGTAGAAGTATAAAGCAAAAGACAGACAGACATCGCCCATTTCCGGCCATTTGACTTTGACATTGTCGCAGACAATGAGGTGTTCATCATGGTCTTCATAAGAAATGTTCATCGTTACAAATATGCTCATGCTTCGTGCTCTCATGTTGCTTTGGTAATATCTCGATTAACGGCAATCGATGCCATAAACATCCATAGAAAGAAACAGCTGGAGACTGCTTGCAGACCAACTTGCCAGAGCCAGTTTATGGATGTCAGCGCTTTAAATTGAGACAAGCATCGATCGAGTTTATTGTACAACCAACTAACTGCTACCCGCTCGCTCTTGGGTTTCCAGTTGTTCAGTTGTTACCACAGCACAGCAATGTCGTGCTTGAAAATCTTTACAAGTAAAGGATATGAACGTACGTATATGTGCCAATTTCATGTCGCCCCTTCTACGTCATCTAAACCAAAAATCCTTTTAACATGACTACAGACCATGAAATGCTGGTAGTTGTATATGGTATTCAGTGTTGTATGTGATAAATGTCATGTGTCAAAATTGGGGAGGATTTTTTTTTAATTGTATGTTGTTATAAATGTCCTGAATTTTACATGGTCTTTTTGAAGGGAAAAACTTTTATTTCACCTATATCATGCTGGCTTTAATAGCGCCCTTTAATTCAATGGCCCGGTAAAGCACAATAGTTAATTTTGCAATTAATGAAAGCACTTCGAAACCGTTGACAGGATTTTTAGGTGAGGTTATAGGGAAACCATTAATAGCTACAGGAATATATTACATTGCTATATTATCGTGGGATGGATATGTGGTTATAACCGGTTATTCATTTTTCGGTTTCAAAGGTAAAGTTAAATAAATCACACACAGAATTATGATTTCGATGAAAATTTTATTTTATTATAATACTTGGACCTTGGCATTATGTTTGAAATATAATACAATATCATTTAAATGACCGCCTCTGGATTGGTTGCAGCTGTGGATCCTTTTGAGTTTGTTTTCGACCACCTTTCCGCATATTTTGGGTGGTATCCCGTCGATAACTTGACGAATGTCGGTTTTGAAATCCTCCAACATTTGAGAATTATTCACGTGAACACGGTATTTGACGTAGCCCCACTAAAAAGAAGTCTAACGGCGTGAAATTATGCTTACTGGAAACTTCTCATGCAATAAAGCCAAAATCAGTCGTGCTGTGTAGCTCGTGGCACCGTCTTGTTAAAACCACATATCCAGTTCATAATCTCCAATTGCAGGCCAAAAAGTCGGTTATCGTACGGGCATAATGCTCTGAATTTACATAACGGTTCCTTCAGCGACATTTTAGAAAAATTACGGCCCAATGACAGCTCCAGACTATAATGCGCACCAAGTATTCACTTTTTCTGGATGCAATGGCTTTTCCGCAATCACTTCTGCGTTGTCAGAGGCCCATATGTGTCAATTTTGCTTGTTGGCGTAACCACCCAGTGAGAAATCAGCTTCCTCGCTGAAGAAAATTTTGTTTGAAAAATCAGCACTGAAAGCCTGTTACTGTAGCACCTCATATCCATATCTAGGGCGTGGTAACGGTGAATTGGGTTCTATATGGATGGAGTTGCAAATCTAAATGCAAAAGATGCCATGATAATCCGTAAGATAATCCCAATTGCTGAGAACGCGGTGGAATCGACAAATTCGGATTATCCGCTAAACTTTTACTAAAAAAAGCATAATCATTGCGATAGTGTCCAAGTCTGACGATATCTGTAACGTTTCCAATCTCTTCAAATTTATTTCTTCTTGCAAATTCCTTACACAGTAAGTTGATTATGACGACCATAATCACCCCTAGTCATAATCAGCCACGAAAAGTGCCTACGTTTGAATAACCACTTTTGTAGTAAATTTCAACTATTTTTACGCGTTCTTCGGTTGCAAAACGATCCATATTCGTGAATGGCAACCCTTTCACTAAATAAGTAATACTGCAGATGACAGATATGAATCAACTGACGACGGTCTTGGCAAACCGGCGGCTTTGAAACCTCTAAATGTATAAAATATCAGTCTTATAATATCATCATATTTTCAAAAATTTCGACAAGCCGCACTTTTGGCCTGCTCAAAAAACAAATACCATGCGAAAATACAAGGTGTGTTCAAAAAAAGGTGAATTTTCAAATTATACAATTCGCAGACTTATCACGTTTTTAAAAAATTTTAAGTCTACATTAGAGTGAAGCCAAGTCAATTTAGAATGTGTAGACGATATGAACACAAAAGTTGATACTGTATAAATGAATGATGGATTGTAAAATTTCATATATTAAAAAAAAAACATCAAGAACAGCCTACTAGTTCTGCACTGAGAATGTTTAAAATGTGACAGCATCTTTTAAATTTCACACTTTCGAATTATGCTGACATGGAGGCACAGCGAACATCATTTGTGAAGCTAAGTCTTTAATAAAGAACATTTCGGACAAAAATCATCCAATTAATATTACTGTTATAATTCGCTATACAATTCGCAGAGCATATTGCGAAACTCCAGGTCTCTCCTTTTGTAGATTCGTAACTATTGTGCTTAGTAGAACAGTAGCTGATTTCAATTTCAATTTCAACGTTAGAGTCAAAGTGGAAAATGAGGACGCATTTCGAAATGTAACCCACCAGATGTTTGCCAGGCGACTAAAGAAATTAGTAGAATATGTGGTAATAATGTAATAACGCTAGTCACTCCCCATGCATTTCGTAAATCGCATCTTTGCTCATAATTACCTCCGAAATGTCTAAAACGACTGATTTGTGAAAAAGGACAAAAAGTTCGAATTGTCAAAGGGGGATGCCAAATACTTTTTCGATAACGCTTTTGCAGACCTCAGTAGAGGGATTTGTGTGTACGACTTCAAGGAATAAAAATTGATCGGTTTTTTTACCAATGAAACTGATGGCTTCTACATTTAGAAGCCTTTCCTAGATTTAGTGATGGAACATTTTCTGAAAAGACCTAAAACTGTTGACTATAAATTTGTCTCCCGATTTGTGATCACTGAGAGCAAAATCCACAGCCATCTTGAGATACCCTAAAATTGAAAGTCCATAAATTACCATGCAAATTCTGCTTCTAATCAATTACGAGCAAATGAGCCATCCATTTCGTGAATACCAAATACGTGTCCAGAATGTTCGATATTTGTTCATATTCAACCTCTGCGAATGTCAATGGATCAATCCTTTACCAGAAAATTGATGTAGTAGTGTCTACATTGAGGATAATAAACAACAGCCACTCGACGTGTGGCATGGACATAAGATGGAATCGAAAATGCTGATTTGGAGCGATACACAAGTCATAATTTTGGAGTAATGAATGGTTTCATCTACTGCAATGCCATCGCCAAACCATGAATTTATAAATGTAAATATTGCTTATTTACCTATTTTCAACTTCTCTTTTTTAATTTCTACATAAACAGGAACATGGTGTACTACGGTGTCATCACTTACATGCAAGGCCAGCCCAACTTCGAAAGTATTATATGTTATTCGTATAACTTTTCTTATGAATTTTGAACCAATGTTTGATTACTACCCTACAAACACTTTCAATTATATAGCCAATATAATGTGAAAAGTTAGCCGCAATCGATTGAATGTTACAGGACTTTATACCCAACATACAGACAGACACCTGCCATTATCATACATTATTATAAAACATCTTTGTAACCTATCTACATTACATAGTTTCTAGTTGTATGGAATAAATAGTCGTTGGTCCAACTGAGATAAAAGATTAGTTTTTTCGATGAAACTCCCAAAACGTTTCGGGTTTCTCATGTCAGTTCTTCAAAAAATCATAATCTCAAATGTAATTATTAGGAACTAAAAATAACTGGACACTAAAAATAACTGCAACATTGTCTCGTATAAAGACATTTTGGGGCCACATAGTTGGAATTTTGCTGCTGAAACCGATTCAATACAGAGAAGCTCCCGATTTGGAACCAATAGTACGGGTGAATGAATATGTGATCCATAAGGCTGGCAAACAGACATATTGAACAGAACAGTAATACGAAGGGTGCCAAACAACAAATTCCCTTGCATCTCATGAATTAGATATGAGTTAGCTGAGAGAGCTTCTCACATTCAGTGAGCTTACACAAGTTCAATATTTAGACTCACTCAGTGGGACCTACAGTTCAACGACGATTCCGAACATCACAGTTTGAAAATGCTTGTCAACTACTCGACTACTCGAACTGTTATCCAAAGCTGTGATCCAAAAATGTCGAAATTTTTGAAAAACATCGAGTAGTTCGGACTCAATCGGGCATTCAATAGATACAGGAACAGACAATCAAGATCGTTTTATGACTCTCACATAAATGTTTCTAGTTAAAACTAATTTCGGAAACTAATTTCACCTCCATTCCATATGCTTTCATTTCCCTGTGATCCAAAGTATCGAGGTTTTTGAAAAACATCGAGTAGTTCGGACTCAATCATACATTCAATAGGTATTTCCAGTTGAAACTAATTTCGGAAACTAATTTTGCCTCTATTCTATTTGTTTGCAATTCCACATTTCCCTTATATTTAGAAGATGCGTACTGAAAAGGTTGGATTACAAATACAAGTTCAGCATTATTTAAATTTATGAGTCTTTATTTATTCATTTTCAGCCAAAAGCTCACCAAATCTCCCAATGATCCTCTTGTCTAAACAATGATAAAATACTCACCGGACCATAATAAAAATCAAAATAGAGAATTCATTTTCATTTGTAAATTATTAATTTGTAATCACCTTTTTCACAATACTAACAACATAATGCCTCAATAATGAATAAGACTTTTATGCCATTTGCCGTGAGCAAAAAGGCTTGCAGTAGTACAGGAGGCACTTTATTTGAGAGAAAGGCCTTAAGTCATATTTGGCATAAAATAAAGTCGGTTAAGCGTTCAGTTGAACATAAATGCAAAGTTCTGTCTTCAGTTTATTTAACTCAGTTTCCAGTGAATTTTAAATTACAGGATTTCGTATCCTTCGCTGACTATATTCTACTGTACTGCTCTTATTCCCTTCTCTCTTGCTCTTGCTCACTATATCCTTGATGTTAAATGTTAACCTTGGACTGTATCGGGATATTTTGGCTAAAATATGTTTTTTTGGTTTAACTTTTGTCCTATAAGTTGCAGCCAAGGGCTATGTTTATTTTATTACAAAATATGTTAATTTCATTGGGAATCGCTAGCAAGCGGATGAACCCTCATTAAATTGTACAAGTTGACAGCAATAATTGACATTTTGGGCTTTAAATAGTCCGCCCGCCGACCGCCTTTTTAAACATTAGGCTATGCTTTAAAGAAAGTCATTTTCCGTTGCTAATATATTAATGGTATTTATTTTTAATTTTCGCCAATACAATTTCATATGTCATTCATTGTGTGGCACTTTTGACGAGGGTATTTGATTTTAAAGTTTTATAAGCAATCGTATCAATTTCCACAGTAATATAATGAAACGAAGATTTTGATCCCACTTGACTATAAACGAGGGTAGCAACATAATTATTCAGTGTTGATTCAGAATTTTACTCGTCTTGAAAAACATTGCAAAGGATATGCATGATGCATTCGGAGATGCTAAATTCATATGTTTAAGAAGAATTTATCGAACAACCCCCCTACAAATGTTTGTGCATAAAAAATCATACGCATTTGTTTGTCTGTTCATTTAATCTGTCTAAGAACCATCCTATTGTGCTCTAACCGAATCCCAACGTTGATGTAACGGAAATGACCTCTGGAATATTACAGTTAATATACGAGGTGTGGTGTGGGAGTAATTTCAATAAATGTCATTTTGTATTTTATAAGTTATAAGTATATCGAATGAAAGTTTGAGAAGCTTTAAATAGACTTGATCATTACGTGACCATCCAATGTGATCAGCACCACATCGAAGCGACTATCTCTCGAAGAGAGCTCAGTGGCCGTATCGGGACTTCAACCCACTATCAAACGAAGATTACAATCGCGTATGCGTCGTGCTTCGTTTCTTGTAAATCCTTTTAAATATGACCAATGCCCTTAAATTTCAGGATGAATAAGCTTTATCACATCCGTCCCAATCTTCCCGAAAACGATTTTGTTTGAAATATATAGTAAAGACAGCCACATTATATTTCCAGCCTGCAAAGACAAGGACATGTCGTATATCTATTTATAAGGTATTATCTTCCCCATAATTATTTGGAAATATTACTATATAAATTCAGTATCAGTTCAAGTGAAAAACAAATCTAGATGAAAATTCTCAGAGACATCGTTAACGTGTAGCCGAGCATAAGTTCTGAGGTCAGTTTATTAAAGCTCAACAGTACCGCCACAGTAGGCGGTTAAATGTGGCCAGTCCTTTACCAACCTGCCAGCAACGGATATGTTAGCTGTTAAAACAAAAATAATTAAAATAGATGTCAAGGTAGAACGACAATTTGTCGATACTTGCAAACATTTGATATCACACCTCCACAACCTTGCCTTTGCAACCATACAAAGTCCGATAAAATTGAACTTGCTTCATTTTTTTTTTTGTTTTGTCAATGTTAAAAATAAATTGAAACTTAAAAATACAATTTAATTCAAAATAATTTAAAATGCATAACTTTTCTATTTCAATTCCTTGTTCACAAATACTTCTATTTTTTCAACCACAATGAAATCTCCAAGTCTACAGATGAGTGGTTCTTTCACCATATACGAGTATGTACATACGAGGTGTGTTAAAAAAATAAGGTGAATTTTCATTTTTCTGAAAAAATATTTTAATAAAACACTCAAATTTGCATCATATATTAAATTTTTTTAAGGAAATCGATAAACTGGTCTTTGCCATTTAGTTTTTAAAGATAATTTCATGTAAATGTTGTCCGCGGCTCCGTCTCAAAATTTCCATTCGGAAGGTCCAATTTTTCGCCACTTTTTCAAGCATTTCGGCCTGTATTCCACGAATAACGCGTGTTATGTTATCCTGTAAGGCTTCAATAGTGTTCGGCTTGTCCACATAGACTAACGACTTGACATAACCCCATAAGAAATAATCAAGAGGCGTTAAATCACAAGATCTTGGGGGTCAAATCGAGAGATAAGCTGCTCACCAAATTCATCCCTCAACCGTCCTTGCACCGTCCTGATAAAAACACATGTCAATCAAGTTCAACTCAGCCAATTGGGGCAAAAAAAAATCGCGTATCATGGCTCAATATCGTTCGTCGTTGACGGTAACATTTCTTCCACGATCGCCTTTGAAGAAAAATGGACCGATGATGCCACCAGCCCATAAACCACGCCAGACTGTCGTTGTTTCGGGATGCACTCCAGATGTGACAGTTTTGCTTGTTTACGTATCCGAGTTGTTGATTCAGCAGGTCGATTATGACGACCATAAAATGGTCGTATCAAACGATGCACATTTGTCACAGAGCACGAATTTTGATAATAAATTTCAACGATTTGCAATCATTGCTCGTTTGTTAGTCTTTCCATGATAAAATGGCAGAGTATACTGTACACAGGGTTTTTTTTTTCAATCCTCGAAGCAGTTCTGATGTGCACTTTTGGTATGTCCTTGAGCTCTCTCAGCGATTCGGTTTTTATCTCCTCAATCGTCTCAAAACGCCGTCCTTTCATGGGTCTCTTCAATCTTGGGAACAGAAAAAGGTCGGAGGGGGCCTGGTTAATACAGTGTTGTTTTTAGCCAAATAATCTCTCACAAGCAAGATGCATTATCATGGTGCAATTTTTTCCACAATTCCGTGCGTTTTTTCGAATTGCTTCACGCAAACGGCGCATAACTGCAAGGTAATACTCCTTATTTACTGCACCGACCTGACGCACTACGCCATGATAATCGAAGAAAACACTGAGCAAAACCTTGATATTTCATCGAACTTGGCATGCTTTTTTTGGTCCTGCCTCTGCTGGACTCTTCTATTGGAACGATTGGGCTTTGGTTTCGACGTCATAACCATATACCCATGATTCGTCACCAGTTATGCCCCTTTTAAGTAAATCTGGATCATCGTTGACGTCATTCAACAATTTCCGAGCGATGCTCATGTGACGTTGTCTTTGGTCAAAATTCAGCAATTTTGGAACGAACTTCGTTGCCATACACTTCATGCCCAAAATTTCCGAAAAGATTGCATGGCATGAGCCAACCGATATGCAGACATCTTCCGCAACTTTTCTAGTTGTGATTCGACGATTCTCCATAACAATTTTCTTCACTTTCTCAACATTATCATCGGTTGTTGATGTGCTGGGGCGTCCAGAGCGAGCGTCGGACGCCCTAGATGGATAAAACCATCAACACATCTTCGAGACGAGTGTGCCAACATAAAAGAATAATAGTAATCGAACGTCGAATGTACGTAGCCCGCAAAATTGTAAAATTCCCTCTTATTTTTTGAACACACCTTGTAGACTAGGTGAGTATGGTTGACCTTGTCGGGCACTTCCACATTATTTTATGAACAGGAAACATTTTCCAAAATATCCATTCAGGATTCAGTTCTTGTGTAGGCATGTTTTTTCCACTTGGCCAATTTGTTCCAATTCGAACTGAACCCACCTATGGCCCGCAATATTCTTATGGCAAATTTCAACTTCCTATATGTAGGTTTTTACGACGACCAAGCGTGTGTATAATTTATGGAATCTCAGATTAGTATTTTACTTTCTACAAAGGGAACGACATATTCTATGGCGGCGGGTATAATGGAACTCTATTGTGTCATAAAGTTATCCAACAAATTGCTTAACTATATTCAAGCGTTTAACGTAATATTAACTGAATATCTAAAAAATATTTAAAATCAAGGTCTAATATTCCTTACTAATAACCTTCAACATACCATCATAAGGATTAGGGAACAATTGCTTATAAAATATTTAACTAACATCAATTTAATCCCCTTTACTGATTATTCCAAAATGTGAATCTCAATTACACATATCATATGATTCGGCACGAACGGGTTCACTTCTGACATATATTTACCTCAAGAGGTTTATAAATGTATAAAAAAGCGGGGATTAGCTTTCGTTTTCAAAGTTTATTATAGATTATACCTTGAATCAAATACAGGATTATGTGTGCCGTCAAACTCGTCTTACACGTATGGGGGGAGTATCGGAACTGACTTGAGCAAATCAAATAAATTTTCTGATAGATCAGTCGACTTAAAGTTTACTATAAAGCACTCAATCTCATTACAATTGAGAACTTTACATGTAAACGTCTCAATTGCCGTGGAGGCGATAAATTTAGGATTTATATCTTAGAATCTACAAACGTGGGTTTGGGAACAAACATATATATATATATATTCACCATTATTATATTCTGATAATGGCTGCTCTCACCAATTGCGTGACAACTGGTCTCCCAAGATGATATTAAATTATTTTCTTAGCACCTTCAATGGAATTCTACCGAATGAAGGTACCGCATTTCTTCTATTCCTTACCTTCTGCTAGAAGTTTCCAAGCTAAAATTCCATCACATTCCGGGGAAAATATCTCCAGCAATAGTAGCCATTTCGTAAATATTTGTAACACTTCACTCTCAATTTATGTGTTTGTTATGTATGTTCAAGTTTAAATATTTCACTTTGACGCTCGCTATATGACCAGAACGTGGAGAAAATAAACATCAAGTTTCCAGTAAGAATTTTGTCAAGGTTTAATTTTTTGTCTACTTTGTACATTCCGAACCAGAGCAGAGGCAGAGAGGCGTAAAACCTCAATTAAAATAACACCAGCATATACACACATACTTGTAAGTAAGGATATTTCGTGCCAGTTACACATATGAACATATACTACCGTAGTCATTGCCTTACACTATGTTATGTACAACAAATTTAACATTTCATTTAAAACTTTGAACGAAAATTGTATAAACGACTGGTAGGAGGTCCATAGGAGAAGTACGAGCATAAAAAATACATACAGAATGTCTATGACGCTGTCCGTGTGGATGACCAGAGAAACACCGATGGAAGGTGGAATACATCCTTAGTAACATAAACGAACATTTTAATATGCCTATAAACACTCACACACACACACACACATACCAGACCATACCAGACTACCATATATGAGCATCCACGTGGATGACCTGCAAACAGTAGACGGAAATAGTACTTCAATGAAGCAAAATTCCATGTGAAAAACTGGGTAAGAAAAATTAACAAAACGGTAAAAATATCTTTCAATAACTTTGAGTTATTCTTTTGCTTTTGTTTGAAAAGAAAAACGATACACTACAGGCTGAAAATTGTAATACTAACTCACCGGTCATTTACAAAAAAAAAAAAAAAAAAAAAAAAAAAAACCAATTATAATAATAACTACTAACCCGGCAAACGTTGCTTTGCCTTCCAATTTTATTTTTATTGGAAATGTTGAACAAAATTCTGTTTAAATACCGTTAGCAGGAGCAGAAATAATTGCTTTTTAATTTGTGGTTTGCAGCAGCACTTAAGATATGTACACCAAACCGATGTACCAAATTTTGTTCAAATACCGTAAACAGGAGCAGAAATATTGGATATTTAATTTATGGTTTGTATGGGAGGTACCACTCCCCATTGTCCAATCCCGCCCATATTTGCAGTAGCACTTAAGATATGTACACCAAACCTACGCACCAAATTTTGTTGAAATACCGTAAGCAGGAGCAGAAATAATTGATTTTTAATTTTTTGTTTGTATGGGAGGTACTACGCCCCTTTGCCCAATTGGACCGAATTGTAAATCTAAACCAGCCCGGGCACCACCCAGACGCATATACAAAAATTTATGCAAAGCGGTCCAACCGTTCTGGAGTTTTAAGCATCGGAACAAACCACGATTTATTTTTATATATATAGAATAGATAAAGTCAGGATATGACTTTTTCAGAATTTGTATCGTGTACATAGAACAGGAGAGAAATTGCCGCCGTTTAAGTTGGATATGATAAGCTAATAGTCCACATAACTTCTAAAGATATTTCAGCCCAGTAGTAGTATTTTCAATTTATACTTTTCTGAAATTTTTTATTTACATTTGGAATTTCAAACCGTTCTATAAAGTTCTTATTGTCGAACCAATGAAATAATTTATTTTTTCTTTCTCCGACAATTCTTTTCTACTTTCCGACATGTTCAAAAAATAAATATTCAATCTAACAACAATATGAACTACAAAGAGCAAGTCCTTGTTCATAAGTAACATTAAATACTAGAATGAATAAAATTACATATTGTGGGATTATATTCAATCAGGGCTATTTTATGTTCTGACGAAAGTGAGATTTTGATGGCAAATTTATTAGTGAAAGAAATTTATAGGTGAAAGAAAAAATATTTCTAGATCGACTTCTTTTTTATAAGTTTTATGTTCGGTTACCTACAAATGATTATTTTATGAATACAAACAAAACTATCCACTAGATTTCTCTTTAATTACTTATAGCAAATCTCCATAAAGACTTGTTTTTACAGCGATTAGCATATTTGAGCTCTTGATTTTGAAAGTGGTATAAGTCACATTTTCCTTGTTTCGAGATATTTTGAGTTTTGCATTTTAAAGGATTAAAAACTATTTTTCTATTGTGGAATATGATTTTTCGACAGCAAACTAGTGTCAACAAACAAGTATTTATTATGATTGTGAAATTTATAACCATTTTAAAAGGAAATGTTGTTTTGAAAGGTTGAAATGACTTAAACCACTTTCAAAATTAACTGCATGACTTTATAAATGACTTATACCATTAAGAAAAAATTTTTATTAATTATTAACATTTTATTCAAACTCATTTCATTGTAACCAAGTAAATTATTTATTAGTATTTAGGAAAATAAAGTGTTTGTGAAAAATTGGTGGGATATAGGGTAGTAAATCCATCATATCTTTACGTTTTTCTTCTGTTATTGGTCTAACGCTTGTATATAATGGAAGCAAATCAATATTTTCGAATATTCTAGGTCTTCCTCTTTTAGGTGAGAGGTCTAATTCTCTGAATTCGGAATTGTCATCCAAGAAAATTTTATAAAACATTTTATATGCAGCATTTTTTTAGAAATCTGATCCATTGTATTTTTAGCTAAGACACAGCTTCTCCATTGGTGTTTTTCGTTCTATTATTCGTTGATTCTTTTATGCATTTTTTGGAACAAAGGCAATCTTGCTTAGACTCTTTTGTTTCATATTACTTTCCACTATTTCTCTTCATTTTTCTTATATTTTGTGCATAATTACATGGATTTCGTGTCCTCTTTTTTGACTTCATGTTGGTTTTTTCCATTTGTAGGGGTTCCGAATTCACTTTTAAAGTATGAACTGATTCATCTAAAGACGATATTAGTCTTATTCGTTTCCATTTCTTGGGGTCATTACTTATATTTCTTCACCGTAAAATGTCTGCAACTGACTATAAATGGTACGTTTTTACATTAAAAGGATTACTTGATCATACCTGAACCGCTGTCTGAAGACATGACAAAATTACTAATTATTTTGCCAAACTTTGTGAACAGACTGACTTATACCACCATCAAAACAAACAGTAACTGTTTTTTGTTTACCAACCAAAAAATAAACCCATTTCATTGAGTTAATTTTCAGGGCATACTGCTAAACTCTTCAGATTATGTTATTTTATTAGAATTTGATATGAAATAACTGATAACCACAACTTTTTAACCTCTCAGCTCATCACGGCAAAAATGTTGCTTGTCGTAACTCTACGACAAAATGCTCTTCGTTAATTACTATTCTTATTACAAATTTATAAGTCAATTAAGGGCGCAAACTATTATTGTTACGCTTTGCATTAATTGCCCAAAATTAGTAACTTTTCCCACTGTGTCAACACGAATATTATGTAAACGTTCTTGCACATTTGCAATAACAAGGAATTTGCTGAGCATAAGCAAAAATAAATTTAAAATGTGGAAAACAAATGATAAAACGCCACCGAAATATCCCATGTAGAAGAGTACGGCTGGTATATTCTGTTTGTATACCTAAAATGTTTTTCTTCCTCAAGTGAAAATATATATAACGGCCATTACGTGTTGATTGACAGCTCTTCAAACATATACTTGCACACATATTTAAATACTAACTCATTTCCAACGTGCCATAATGTAGACACATACACGCATTGGGGAGTTACCGCACCCCACATTCTCTGCCTCTCCTGGGTGTATTTACTAAGTCTGGGTGCCGTAGAGACTTTAAAGCTTTGACATGATGAAACAACACTGTGCCACGGCAAGGTGCATTGAGTGGCTGACAGCTTGCATAGTAACCATAATATATTAAGCTTGAATTGCCCGCAGATGGATTAAAATATGTCAGAAGCGCCTTTGTTACTTATCCAATAATCTAGCGTGAAATATTTTAAGTGGATTTCAAACATTTTTTGTTTGCGGAAACATTTGTGAGCTCTAAGTTATGATAAGAAAATACTGATGGAATTTCCAACATTATTTGAAAAAAAAATGGAAGCATCTCCATCAAATGTTTTTCTTAACCTTTTTAAATAAACATTGGAATTTCTCCTAATACTGGCATAAGTAACAATAGGTTTTATTTACTTAAAAACTCAAAGTCCGAAACTCAAAGTCTTTTACCACTCCTTTGATAAACGCTGGAAAGATAAATATTTAGTGGAACTTCAGAAGCGTAACAAGAGGAAGTTTCTCCAAAGAGACTTTGAGGCTGGCTATATGGTCGTCATGAGGAAGGATGGTCTTCCTTCCAACGAATGGAAGATAGGCAGGGTAGAGAAGGTCTATTTAGGCCGCATTAAATGACGTCCTTACAAGGCCAATTGTAAAACTCTTACTTTTCATCAATCTCGAGTAGAACAAATGTTTTTTCTTTCTTCTTTCTGTCGCCTTAATTGCTTGGCGGAATCCCATATGCTCCAAAATTGCAGCAATCGAGAACGATGGCTAGAGTGCCTGGCCGAGTATTATACGATGCTACATCCCGGGGCTAATGGCGTAGACATTGACCGCAAAAACGATTCGCGCGACCGATGTTCCTGTCAACACTAACTTTCTACGGCGTCTTCGGCTTCGACCATCATCACTCATATTCATGCTCGTATAAATGTCTTGTTTTATTTGTTATTGTTGTCAGTCTTTCTGTGTTGAATTATAAAATATTGAGTTCTCCTCTTTAAAACAAAAATTATTTTGTTTTAAATTTAATTTCTCAGGCCCAGTCTAGCTTCTGATAGCCTCTACATTGCACTCCTTGCAAGCGGGACGTTTAACTGGGCACTCTAATAGATTTAAGTCAACACATGAATGGTTATCATTAACATTGTTAACGAAGGGACGGATACACGCTAAAATGAACAAGTAAACGTCACTTGAAATCAAGGCGTCAAATTACCCACGTTGGTAAGAAATATACGACATAAAGTTTTGAAACCGAAGGCGAACATGGAAGAGAACAATTTCATGAGGCCGATTATGATGGCATTTTAAAAATTTTTGATCCAAAATTGGTCACCAGTTACTTAACTCTTCTGACTACCTCGTCACAGAAAAAAAGGAGATTTACTATCATTGGTGACCAATTTTTACCAAAACCTGACAGTTGATGGTGAATGCCAAGTCGAAATGGATTAAGATTTTGCTGATGAAAACGAAGGTTAGTAATAAAGAGTTGTTCCCAATCAATGAATTTCATCGATTTTTATTTATTTCTTAATTCATTCTCATACGAACATAATCACATTATCTAAAAATTAAAAAAAATCATTTAATTTTTCTTAAATAAATCTGAAATATTAAAAAAAAATTGACTTATTTCAACTGTTTTATTTTATTTCATTTTAACAAAAGTGGGCCGTTAAAAATTATAACTTTTGATCAGGGATCTTTAAAAACGTTTAGTTTTGTTGCGGTTTTGATAATGACAACTTATTTAAGGCAAATTCGAATTTTGTTTCTAATTCATATTCGAAACAACAATCATTTCACACATGTATTTCAAATAAATTATGATTCTTCTTATTGTGAACAAAGAATAGGTGTAGGGTTGCCATAATAGGGCAGATTATGACGTGGATATATGTTAATAATCGTAAACTTGTTCATATAATGAAACACGTCTATGACTAAGTGTTACCCAAATACGAATATTCAACTGGATCTAATTTTAATGCTAATGAGGGAGATATTTAGAAAAAAACTAACTTGTAATACCTCAGTTCTATTACAAATATTGTGTATACAAAATTACCTTATTATCCAGAAATTTACGTTTCGCACAAAAATATGGCACGCTTACTTAAGAAGAGAAAAACAAAAATTATTCATTAGAATAATAGTTTACTGCAGTCATCTCAAAAATTGTTATTTTGTTAACTAGTTTCGATGAGAAAAAAGGATAAACACAGCTCATTTGCTTCGACAAACGAAAAGGTTACCCATTTGTAATCTTTAGAAAGGCGACCGATTTTATCAAATAATGTCCATACACTAGAAGGACATTCAAAAATCATTATCAATAACAGTGTCAATTATTCTTTCTAGAGGTCCTTATATAAGGTCGTAACTCTGGGTAATGGTTAGTGACGATGAGTTTTCGAGAGATAAATATTCCAAACGACTACGTAGTTCAATGGTCCCGAAATTGTGAATAAAAAACGAATTGCTGGGCTTCTGATCGATAAATTTGCGGCAAATAAATATTGGTTTCAATTCAATAGTTTGGTAAATATTGGTTGTAGTAAAAATACTATTTTCAGAATTTCTAAGCACACAAGAAAAAACAAAGCTTTCCTCAAACAACTTGAAAATTATTTTCTTTAAGCAAAATTTGTTCTTTAGCAATAAATCATCAAACAAGACGCTCGTGGCTGTTGCTAATGCATTGTCATTGATCACGTTAGATTGTGCTTATGTTCCCACCAAGTTCCCACAAAAGAGTCTCTGGCAGTTCTTAAATACTTATTCGGGGTCCAAACAAGTGTTGTCGACAGCGCGCCTTTTGGAAACTACGAGACAGAGGTTTACACAAAAATGCCACTGACTCTGAGCTGCCTCTGACTCTGAGCTGCCGCTGACTTCACATTTATAGAAAAATATGAATATTTCAAGGTTTTTCAAAAATTTAATTCAAAAATAATGTAAAGGTCCTAAAACGTCCATGTGCCGGATGTAAACAATGAAACGAAACAAAGTTTTAAGATTAATACTATTTTATCATTTCAATTCCTTTGCACAGACATTTATTTGAGTCCAAAGAAATACGATGGCGGTCCAAAAACTAGCCGAAAAAAAACAACCTTACAAAACATATATTTTAATCGAAAATAAACGATTTGTAAACATGGAAAAAATTGGTCATCGTTACGTAATTCAATATTTCAATTTTAAAGGTCTCGGCCCAACCAATATTAAAGCCGAGCTAGATTCTACTCTGGGGGAGTCTGCACCCTCGATTACGACTGTGAAATATTGGGTAGCAGAGTTTAAACGAGGCCGTACGAGCTGCCAAGACGAACACCGTAGCAGTCGACCAATTGAGGTGTCCATGCCAGACATGGTTAAGAAAATTGACAAAATGGTATTAGATGATATTCGTTTATTGTTTCCCTGTTCCAAAGTATTTACTAGTTTCACTCGACAAGTTTCTGCTTAAAAGTGAAATAATTTATGCACACCCCCCGGTAAAGCATCCAACCATACACGTCACAAATATTTCGGAGTGCTATCGTAGCTTTTCGCTTCTTCTAAAAGAGCAAAATATGACGAAAATGCTCCATCTATGCCTCAATATTCAAAACGCCATTTAAAAATGAAATGAACGCATATCGAAGCCCGAAATATCAGCCATATAATATATAAATCAATGAGCTAAACTAAATATTCCAAATATAACAAAAGTACCACCTGTGTCAAAAGCCAAAACTACTTCCTCGCTAACCCAATATTTGTCAGTAAACAACAGATCAGCATACTACCGAAAAATATGCCACCTACCATATTTTAAAGAGAGAGAGAGAGAGAGCTATTAGTTTTGAAATACAGTGAAATACAGTTTAATTTTATTTAATTCACGCCCTTTACCCTCAACCGCGCCTACACTTATAAAGGATGTGGTTATATTATCAACAACGTATATTTCTACACACTAAACCACATAAATAAAATAACAACATGTTCATTTAAAAACAACTAAAAAAATGTAAAAGGCTATTAAGCGCAATTTATAAACAGGCTGATGCTTTCGCTATTTCGATAACATTTTCAAAGCCTTAAGCACCATGATGACGCTAACTCATTTACATTCGTATGAATTGGGTTATGTAAATAAATATTTCAAAGTTAAAACTAAAACATGTGAAACTTTCATGCCATTGCTCACATTGTAACCCATTTAAATGTGAAGCATAGAATTTTCATTTTAGTTGTTCTCAACCCTCCAGGGAAAAGGATATCGTATAAGCTGAACGCTCTGACAAAGAGTGGATAACAGGCCAATTTATCTATTACATGTTTGTATATCAGTAGCAAACGTACCGAACTGGGCAGGATTGCAATTACCTTGAACAACAATCAAAACCCAGAAAAAACTCGCTAAAGGGAATTGAAGAGAAACGAACGCAAAATCACCAATTGAGTGCAATATTCACTACTAGAATCACGAGAGATCCATTTGACTTAGTGATTGATGCGGCACTTTATTGCCGCTGACATTGCACAAACATAGATGTGTCACAATAAACCCAAAAATAAAAAATGCTATGAAATAGTACAGCATTTACAAGATTTTGTAGCTTTTGTAATACTTTATAGTAAGTTTGGTATTTGTGGCCTTCATAGTAATTATAATATTTGCAGTATTTATAGCATTTATATTGAGTAATTTCTCAAGTCTTTTCAAAAAATTACAAATTATTTCCTGCAAATATTTACGAAGACTGCGACGTAAAAGTTCCGTACAAGAAGTCCATAATTGAACAACTTTTTCGACTATAGCGACAGATATCTTGCTAATAACACGTGTAAGGACATCTTTCTTGGCCGCAATTGAGGATTTGTAATAAGCATAAACAAGTGACTTCCCGCAACTCCACTCAAAGTTACCTTGAGGCGACAAATCATACAATATATCTATAGATGGCTGTTTGTTCTTGCGACAATTTTGCTTATTAGGGTATATGAATAAGCAAAAGGAAAAGAAACGAAATTCTTGATGGAAATGGCCACAACGCCTAACTTTTTTTTAGGGGTGTAAATTAATTACTTTTTTAGACCCAAATTCTGAAGTAAATTTTTCCGCAACGAATTTCTGACGGAGGAACACGTTACAGTTCACACCAGCAATACGTATTACGAGTGTAATTGCCATGCTATGCAACAGCGTTAAGTTGGTATGAAAGTCCTGATCCTGGCTTGAATGTTTACTTGTAGTATTTGCAGTATCTGCAGTATTTGTAGTAATTGTATAACAGCATTTGTAGTATTTTTAGAATTTATTACATTTCTAGTGTTTGTAGGCTTGATAATTTTTGTATTTATCAAGACGCTATACGATATTACAGGCTGTAAATACTTGTCTCTCTCAACACTGTGTTGCACTGAATATATAGCGTAGACACAATATAAAAGTCAAAATTCGAAAAGTACTAAAATGTTACAACAATGCTACAATAGCAATAAACACCAGTTGTTAACGCAACCGAAACAGATACAAATAGCAATACAATGTGCTAAAAATGCTTGTAACACCGCAATATTGATATGTTCATCATGTGGACTCGGTCGGTCAACAAATATTCACTTGAATATTCATTTCAGCAGCGTACTGGAAAAGCCTATTTAGGACTAAAGCAAAAATAAATTCGTCATTCCTTTATTACATTTTCGGTAATATTGTAAAGTATGCAAACATTTGAGTTGGCAGACATACAAATATATAATATTCGCACACACCAAAAAACGGCAAATGATAATGGAAATAATTGTTACACCCTTGTCAAAGCAATATCTGTTGTCGTCGTAAAGGCAAACATATTAGAACCAATAGGAAAAATACACACATCGATTATGTTGAGCATTTAATACACAAATTAACGTGTCAGCTTGTTAGGCTAATTTAGGCGAAAGTTGATAAAGTTTGTAAAGTTCAGAAAGTTTCGAAATATAAGTAGAAGAACTTGGGAAACGCAACCAATTTGCCTCTTAATTTCTATAAAAATATACTAAGTAATTCCCTCATTAAAGTATCGAATCAAAGACCGAAAATGGCAGGAAGTTTGACTTTCTTCATGAAGCGTGAATGACGCTCACACAAAGCTACTTGAATGACATAAATATTCATTGTTACCATATATTCTTATAAATCCTATAGTCTTTATGAGCAACAAAAACGAATTGCCGTATTTGGCATAACATGATTTTTCATTCTCTACATAAGAAGGAAGGATTTCGTAAGCATATCTTTGGTTCGCCAAATAGCTACTAAATCGCGTTGAGTGGGAGGTTGTTTACACAAACAAATTTCGATTTTTCATTAAGCAAAGTTAAGACAACGGCATCGCTTAACACTTTAGTATATAAACAACACTCAAGGAAATGCGATAAAACGGATAACGTAATAAAGCCAGGAAATTTTGTAATAATAAAAAAAAAACAGTACAACTTTAGGGAAAGCGATTTTCTACATATACGTTGATTGCCAATAGAAAACAGCAGCCATTTTTGTCATTGCCACGTTTTATTACTCTTCATAAACTTCTTCTATATTAGAAGACGCTATCATTTCTATAAATGGCGTCATTTGTCATTGCGATTTTAATTTTTTTCAACCAGACAGATACACTTCAATAACACAAAGATCATTCAAGATTATAGAATGATTGTATCCATTGCAGCGAAAAAGAAATTGGTCAAAGTCGCGTCATTCGTCTCCGTAGGACTGCAATTTTTTTCCAAAATGAAAACATCAGTTATATCTACAAATCTCTATCTACCTATCTTGATTTTAACATATTTTCTTATTAGTGCGCACATTTTAGAGCACTTTCCATCACTTGTCCTAATACTGCAGGCTAGGGGTTTGTCATATGTTCTTCAACGTTGTCTTTTAGACCTAACAAGATTTGTTCACAACAATTCGAATTGTCAATTAACCACAAAGAAGGAAGTCAGAAGCAGTCAAACCAGATGATAGTTTTACATCTATCCGCAGTAACTTTCGGAAAAAAGAAAACTCAACCAGAAGATAGTTTGGTTTTGTCTCAGGCATCTCAATCATATATAAAGTAAATTATATATTCGCTAATCGTAAATGTTATTACATTTTGACATCGGAATCAAGTCAAGAAACGAAACCAAAAAATGGTTTCAAACTAACATAACTAATTTTGACTTCTTTGTATTAGATGGGCAACTAAGTTCCCGCTGTTTGCAAAAAAAATAGTGCCAGCTGTAAGTACAAGTCGATTCTGTCATAACCTAAATGTCATGAGCCAAGCTTAGGCGTGTGGTAAACATACCGCCTCGACACAATAGAGATTTTATTTTGACGTGAATATTTATGATTTAGTGTCAAATAATCGTCATATGCGCGAAGTATTAATTTTTTTTCTTTCAATCGAAGAAAACGACGGCTGAAGCTTATCGAGAGCTTCAAAACGTTTACGGAGATGCTGCTTTAAGTGAAACAACGTGTCGAAATTGGTTCCGTCGCTTTAAAGATATATATTTTTTAAATTTTTTTAAATATTTTTTTTGATGTCTGTGCAAATCAGCCTTCAACTGGAATTTCGCCATTTATTGCTGAAACAATTTCCCCCTGTTCAATGTTTTACATTCTCCTGTTCAATGTTTACACCATCCACCTTAAATAGCAATAAACCGAGTTTGCCAATCCGCTTGTTATAACTAATTATATTCTCATACAATTAGGTACAGAGAGTCTGTTTAAACCGCTATAAAAGCCGAACAGCTTAAGGTAGGAAGCAGAAGTTTTGCAAGCAAATATCATCGGTCATAAATTCCAAATTGACCAAATTCAGTAAAGGAGAAAAAACTTGAATATTATAACCGAACATATTTCTAGAAAAATAAGCGCTTTTCAGAATTTTTCCACAAAATTATCATTTGTTTGTAAATTACAAGCAACAGACCATGATCAGGGAACATGGGAAAGAAGCTTCCCAACCCTTCCAAAATTAATATTATCTGAAGAAAATCTGGATTAAGTCTGCATACTATGCATGGAAAAATGGTGTTTTTGTTATGCCCACTTATGTGGCTATGGATCAATACACTACTCACGATACCATAGACTGCAGGTATCAAAACAGGAAAAAATCCGTCCAATTCATGTCTGACGAACACCTCGGAATCGTCGTTAAATTGTAGGTCCCGTTGAGTGAGTGCAACAATACAAAGCGTGAAAGCGCACTAGATGCGCTTTATTTATGTAATATACGTGATTTATATTTGTATTCCTTTTTGATACTAACTGCCTTTTTAATACAATCCTTATATCACTACGATGAACATCAACTATGTTATGTTAAGAAGTTACAGAATTTTTGAAAATGAAACAGTCTTGTGTTATCCATCAAAGCGTGCGTTTCGTATACATAAATTTATATGGTAGCAAAGAGCCATCCCAATCTACTTGTATGTTTGTGAAGGACTGCAACGATTATGGGCACAGTTGTTGAAAAATACCAAAAAAATTCCCACAGCAAAAGCGATTATATTTTATGTAAGAAAAGAGGAAGATATGTTTTTTTTATTTTTGGAAACTACCAGGACCTGCGATTCAAGTTAATGCTACAATGACAACTTCTGGACTCCACAGAATCTTTCCACTACATTCGTAATTGTATAGGTAGAATCAAGCTTGACTGTGTATTGAACTTATGACTCTAGTGGAGCTTCAGTGTATTTCTGACCATTTTGTTAAAATTTGTCATGAATTTCAGATCCGTCAGTCATCATTTGCTCAATCAATCTCAGATCTTCAGCATTTTCCAACTTTACCAAATCTACAAATGCGTCATCAGCCGAGGAATTCAGACTGCTTTTAAAAAGTTCCTCCTTCCTAGAAAAATTATCTGCATGGAACTGTTATTTTCGATAAGATATATGTAAACGTAATATACCTATATATGTAAAGTTACCATAAAAGCCGGCGGAGATGGCAAAGTCCAGCTTGGTCTAATATTACAGAAATCGGTCTTGATCTAGCCAAGAAAAACACGTGCTAAATGTAATCAAATTTAAGTAAAAGCTATTTAGAAGCGATAATGTTAAACTTGGTCAATACAACTGTCCGGCGGCCGCATCAAAAAGTGAGCCTCAGCATCGTCTTTGACCTAATGAATTAATGGGTGCTAAATATAATCAAATTTCAATTATGACCTTACTTGGGCAATCAATTTGTGTAGGAGGTATATACAGGGTTATCCATTTACTGGTTTCAAAACCGCCGGTCTGGCAAGACTGTCAGCTGTGAAATATCTGTCATCTGAAGTGTTATCTATTTAGTGAAAGGTTTGCCATTTACAAGTATGGATAGTTTAACAACCAAAGAACGCGTAAAAATATTTAAAACTTACTACAAAAGTGGTGATTTAAACGTGATTCAACACGATCGTTTTTGGCTTTACTGCGTAAGAATTTCCCGGAAAGCATAATTTCACGTTTTGGCGACTTCAATTGGCCACCAAGATCATGTAATTTGAAGTCGTTAGACTATTTTATGTGGGGCTACGTCAGAGACTATGTTTACATGGATAATAACCAAACGTACCGCTCGAAATGTGCGAAAGAGTGGTCGAAACCTACCTCAAAAGAATCTACAGCTGCAACCAGTCCGGAGGCGGTCATTTAAATGATATTGTATTATATTTCATACATAGTGGCAAGGTCCAAGCATTATAATGAAATAAAAGTTTCATCGAAACCACAGCTTTATGTGTGTTTTATTTAACTTTACTTTTGAAATCGAGAAATGGATAACTCTGTACAAGCATCAAGCATATTGCCCATTTTAGTAGCCTTCCCACTTGGCCCGAATTATATCAACTCAAATAGTGATTGTAACTCGAACAGCATAAGTTTAATGTCGATATTTCCGGATATTTTCGAATGTGGCAAACATCAACTGAAATTCAATATACCCTGAAACTCAATGTAGGACTCAGTGTAGGATATAATAGGATAATCACAAGGAATTGTTAATGTTTTCGCAAAGCGGATCAATGTTTTTTAACGTCGTATCTAAAAATTTGAGCCGATTTTTTTCGAGTAAAAGTTCAAGATTCGGATTTTTTAGCATACCGCCTATGTAGTCCAAGTAGAGATTTCTGGATATATAATTTCGATCGTATGAAAGTATAGCCAATTTTGACATCCTCAGAAACATAGCCATTACGTAAAATGTTTAATTTTTATTATAGAAACTTTTTTCTACAAAATCATATAAAATTTGTATTAATCATTTTCCTTGGGCGCTTTCAAATTTAAATTTAATGACGACAATGTCTGTCACTTCGCGCAATCGATAATTGATGCATATAAATGCGAATACAAATTCCTACAAGAGTTCAGCCCACACTTAACAAGCGAACGCCGACGAAGGCGAAGAATAATAATACAAATAACAAAGTGGCATCATGTCAATTTTTCATAATAAAAATCTACATAATGCTATTCGTAATCAAGACTTTTTCTTACAAGAGGATAAAGGGCTCCCTGCGTCTCGGATGATGGCAGCGATGTTCAGTTGGCCGCTGTTTAATGTAAGCCAACGCCAATGCCTTCGTTAGGGTAAAAGGAATTCCCATTGAATAATTTATTAAATTAAGTCAATGCAACTTAAATTATAGAAAATATATGAGCGTATTTTGACGAAGGTATTGTAACAATATAAGAAGAGAGAGAGAGAGAGCAGAAAGCGAATAAAAACCGCGAGAGAAAGAGAGAGAGCTAAATAGCCAAGTGTGTGGGGAAACGGATGTGGTTTCTTCATATACCAAAAATAACAATTTCCGCTCTAATAAACAGTTCCGCTTCGTAAACTTTTATACAGCATTTAAATTGATACCAACGATGGCTGTCGCAACCAGTTAATGGCCTAACATTTAATATTTTATTATATATACAAAGTGCGACGGTTCTCTTTCGAATTTGCCGATTTTTATTTGTTACAGTTAAAACTTAGAGTTGCGACAATAAAGCAATTTTACAAAAATATATACCAAATACGTGCCAGAACTCCAACACGCCAAGGAAACAGATAAAAAAATAATGTTATTTATAAACTGAGGAAAAATTATTTAACAACAATTGAACGCGTTTTGACGATTTACAGAGAAATCGATAAATACAACTAAGCAAGTTTCTAATAAAACCTATTTTAAGTCGTGCATTATTACAGTGGAGTAATCATGTACATAATACATAAAATATATGTCATATGTACATAAATAAAGTACTGCCGCGACGTCTAGGTATGTAAATTACAGAAAATGCCTTTGAATTATAAGTATTATTGGACGTATTTTTGAAGTACTCGACTAGCTTATTCAGATTTTATCTCTAATACTGGCACTGCCGTTTATTTGGCAATGCCTCTTTTTATTACCGCAAAAAAAAATAAATAGTGATAACCGCAAAATCAGTCACCATCAATGGGATAAACATATCTATAGCCCGCACAAATCCTACTCGTTTGCTTCCAGTCAGTTAATAAACAATAATGAAAACACTCAGGGAACTATACGAAGACACTAACAGAAGTTCACTTTGTATGTATATTAGGAAAGCCTAAAAAGAATGTACAAATTGGTATTTTTAATCTTTATATGCTTGAAATTTACCAGTGTAATCATTGTTTACTTTAATACTTTTTTAGACGAAAAAAGCACAAAAGAAAAAAGTGCCCATTACAAAACAGTCTTCAGAACTGCTCTTTTGCAATTTTGAAATTTCCATTGTTAACTGCATGAATCTCTTCCTTGTCCTCTATCCAATTTTGTTTAATTTTTGTTATAAGCTAATAAATAAATATGTAAGAATTACACTAGTCTACAAATTTGGGAAAAAATTGCAGAAACCATCCATGCTTTTTAATTAATCCGGTGCGCTGAATTCAAATCTGGCATAAAAATTTTGTCGCATGCTGGCAATATTGTAAAACATTTAATACTGACACTACAATTTCACAATTATTAATTTGACAGAAGCCCACATTCATTCTAAATATTCATAATAGTAGGCGTTTAAGCATGTCAGGGAGATCGTCTGTTACTAATTCAAGCTATTTTTGCTTTGTGTGTGGTGAATATTTGGTTGAAAAAAAAAAATTATATACAATATCAGAGCCATTAAAATATGCATATTTGAATTATTTTGGTTTTGCTGTCAGAAACTTGAGCAAGCCGTGCACACCCACAATGTTTTGTAATAGTTGCTGAACTGTTTTATACAATTGGTCAAATGGCAAGAAGATTTATTTCAATTTTTCAATTCCAGTACTTTGGAAAGAGAGTTTGGAAAAATATTACTTACGCGAGTGTCCCATTGGTTTCCAAACTAGTTTAACTTCCCCCGAAATGATCCATTACCAGTCATTTCCAGTGCTATGAGCAGTGAGTCCGAAACATTTTTCACCAGCAGTGGTAGTTTATATCGGGCTGATGATGAACGCCATTTAGTGACTCAAGCTGAGCTAAATGATCTAATTCATGATTTACATTTAACGAAGCAAGACGGAGAATTACTAACTTCACGCATCCAGCAGTGGAATCATCTTGCAGCTGGGATAAAAGTAACAATCTATACAGATGAAAGCTTGGAACTGGCTGCATATTTTAAAAACAAACACTCTATTCTGTATTGTAGTGATATTGATGGTTTATTTCAAAAAATTAACCGTCCATATAACAAAACTGAATGGAGACTCTTTATTGATGGCTCTGAGTACAATTTGAAGACTCTCCTTTTGCATAATGGGAATGAAAAACCATCCATCTCAATTTCTTTTAAATTTTGTTATTAATATTTAAAATATTTTTTAGCGGTTTCTCCTACAATTTCATATGCTAAAATCGAAGAAGGAATATTTGTTGGTCCACAGATCAGAAAGCTATTCAATTATGACAATTTTTTACAATGTTTATTGGAGAAAGAATATGCAGCCCGGAAAAATTTCAAGAGTATCGTGAACAGTTTTCTTGGAAACAATAAGAGTGAAAACTACGGACAAATTGTTGCTGAATTATTGAAAAATTATGCATTTTCTTCATTTGAATTTAGATTTTTTTCCACAAAACCTAGGTGCAGTGAGCGACGAACAAGGGGAACGTGCTCACCAAGATTTAATGAAAATTGAAACAAATTATCAAGGTTTTTGGGACAAAAGCATGCTGGGACTATTGCTGGACTCTAATACTTGACACCGAACCAACAAAATACAAACGACGCTCAAATAACGCCACTCACTTTTGAAAATTTTTAAATTAACTAATAATTTTATGTAAAACGAATAAAAACATTTGTTTGTATCTCAAAACCCTGACGTAATAGAAAAAACCAATTACAAATTCGAATTCAGCCAGCCAAATTACATTAGGAAAGATATTTGGTTGCTTCAGTCCAAAACCTTGTTGGCTAGTCTAGAAGTAAGCCTAGAAGTTTTGCAGCCAACAAAATTTTTCAACATTTTTGATAATGGAGTTTTAATGTATCATCTTTCAGTTTCCGTTTGACCAGATCTTAAATTAATGCGACCTATTTCTTAACCTCTACTGAAGACCATTTACATGGCTTCCTTATTGTTACAGGCAACATTTCTTGCTTCTTCTTATGTTCCAATTCAGAGATTCTTTGCTTGGCTCCCTAGTTTGGAAATCTTCAAAGATAATAATTTTATAAGGTGCTACATATGCTTTTTCAAATTTTTTAAAAAAGTAATGAACAAAACCATCTCCAAACACCCTTTGGTGATCTGTCAATATCATTCCAATCCAAGAGCATTTTTTACTTTTAGCCATATAATAATCGTGGTCAAACCAAATTCCTGCGTTACTTATGAATCTTGTTATTATTATTTTTAATTTGTTTATTGTAAATTTCCTAGTCTCTATTTTAGAAAATTTCGAAAATTTTGAAATTTAAAATAATACATTTATTTATTTATAGCACGGCATCAATATGGAAGACTTTTATTAATTCTCTGATGCAGTTATAAAAGACGTAAACTAAAATATTGATGTTCAAAATTTGGTCCACATTTGTTGGTATTCACGAATAGAACATAAACTGAAAGCATTCAAAATGATAAAAATTTACAGAAAGAAAATCTTATGGGCGATTTTTCCTGAAAATGGTGTAAACATTTTCGTGTTAGTCTTTCCCAATATTAGGCACGTCTACGAAACATAACGCAGAAAATATCAGCTGTTATTCTAAAAAAAATATTTTTTTACCAAATTTAATTTGCTAGATTAATAGATTAATAAGATTGGCAACAGGCGTTATGTTACATTTTATATGCATTATGTTAGATACAGCGAACTGTGTGTAGTATAATAATTATGGCAAAAAGACAGGAGATATCAATGTTTCGCTTTATTATAAATTTTTCAAATTAAATTAATAGGTCATAAACGTCACAAATATTAGTCATAACTTAGACACTCAGAGTTCCGATTTCGAAATATGATATTTGATATTTTACTTAGATTGAATGGGCTGTAGCGCATATCTTTCAATCATGTTTTTAACAAAAAAAAATGTTACAAAATTTCAGAAAAATCAGACAGAATCAGAGGTAATATCTGTGGTCACAACCCACAACAGCCTAAGTCAGTTTTTCAATATTTTCAGTACAGCAGTTTAAAGTTTTGAATCTTCACTGAAAATCAGGAGAAGGTGTTTTTTGGAAAACTTTGCTACAGATTCCAAGGAAACGAATTTCTTCACTTAGTTGTTAACAAAAAATAGTTGTTTATTCTCGCAGTCAAAAGATATTATCGAAAAAGACACTTAGGCTCTTATGAATTGTTGAACGAAAAAAAGTCAAAAAGTTCAAGTTGAGTTAGGCTATTATTCCAGATTAAATAAAAAACTTTAAGTGCGCCTAAATTAACATAAATTATTGTTCTATGTCAAAATATTTCAGATTCGATCTCTCATGTTGAGTTAGGTTGTTATTCCTATATAAGAATTCATAAAGTTTAAAGACTTAACGACTTGAGTTGATTTAGGCAATGATGAAAAAATAATGTTTATATTTGTTGTAATCCTAAATTGACTTAGGCAGTTATGCCAAAACAGTCATTTAGAAAAATAAATTAAGCTATTAGATTTTTTAGGATTAATTGCCTTCCTAGAAGAGATACAAACATGAAAAATTTGGAGCAAATAAATTTAGATACGCTGAATACGATGGTGTTATTAGCAATTGTGTCCTAACTCGAGTTAGGCTGTTACGGGTTGTGACCACAGATATATTAATCAAACATTAATATAAAATTTGGCAAGTAACAATATTTTGTATGAATCTATTGAGACCTTGTGCTCGAGAACTTTCTCAGGAAGATTGCATATATAATCCACATTTTTCGTAAAAATAAATATTTTCAATCTGATCCCAACATTTTTTATAACTAAATGTGACTGAACTTCATTTATATTTTCTTTTATGACGTCATATCTTAAACAAAATGGTGGAATTTTTATACAGCTAAAACTTATGATTTCCACTTATTTCAAAACGCATAACACGAATAACGAACAAGAATATTTTAAATTGAATGGTATTTAAAGGATAATATCTTGAAAAGTGTACATTCAATTATTTTATTTTCTGCTTAAATATAGCTCCATTTCTTGTCAATGACATGTTCACATTGCAAAGCCGAAGGAAAGATAATGGGACCGTATTTATTTCACTTTTGAATCACGCACAGCACTATGTTTCTGAAAGAAACAGAGATATAAGATCCTGTAATAAATTTATAGAATATTTTGCATCAAAAATGGTACACTGAGATTTAACTTTATGAAATTATCCCGATGAAAAAATTTCATCGTAGTTTTGGTAATTTTTGTAGAACGTTTAAACGCACCGCACACATCCGTAATGAAACATCTTTTTGCAATTTCTTAAAGAAGAAAAAATGGCCTGTTATAATTTGATTTGGAAATGAAATATTTAGTTTATTTATTCTCACCTGATGCAATCATAAAAAAAAATCCAACAAATTGCACGGTACTGGGATTTCATTCTAATTTATTTCATTGCCATTTCCGCTGAATCAATAAATATAAAAATTACGTTCTTGTAAATGAGTATAAAATAAACACATAATGAGGGCGTATTTTTTTTTAATTATTATCGTTTTAAGGACTTTGCTCAGTTTAAGAAATATTATCATTTAAAGGGCATTGCTCAGTTTAACATACCCCGTCTTTAGAAAGAGAGAAAAATAAGTCTTAACCTTTAAAATGACACCAATAGTTCGACAACACACCACTCCCGCCATTACTACAAAACAAAGCACAATTCGCAAAACAAATTAACTTAAAACCTAATTGTTACAGAGGTGTCGGGTTAGGAACAGAGTTTTTTTTCATTTTATCCAGGCCCTTTCCAAATGCACAGCTCAGCGCCTGTGATCGCTAAATCCTACATGTAGACTGACTAGTGAAAATTACTTTAATCATTTTTTAATTTGCTTGAGTAATATCTTAGAAACTAGAGCTGACAGAAAATATAATGACGATTCCAAAGTTGGGAAGATTCCGACCATAAAATACCAAAAACTTGCACCTATGTGACTTATTTGCAATGAATTTCGTTCCTGGCACAACTTAATTGTATGTACCAAATATAACCAGGTGAGTGCTACGACTTTTAGAAACAGTAAAAACAAACTTTCAAGATCCATTTACTTTGGATGTGAGCCCATCAAAAGATGGGAAATGGTAAGAACAAGACTGGATGGTCCATTTATGTGAATTTATGTGAAGAGTCAAAACACAACGCGGTATGGTCAATTTAATGCAGGTTTTGTAATCTCACATATACTAAATTTAATCTCTATAAAACAAGTGGTTTTTGATTTCGGTAAAACCAATATTGGATGGTATGTTTGAGTGGCAGTTATATCAAAACATTACAGTAAAAAACTTCGATCTGAGTTCACTTAATAATTACGTAGAAGGCGGTTAGAATTACACTCCACCTATAGATTCATCCACTTGCGTCTCTATCACTATAAAAAATTATGCACAGTATAGAAAGACGGGTATGATTAGAGCTCGTATTGATGGCTAATGACTAGTTGTTTAACATTTGTTTATCGCACCTGCTTGCTATCAATACTTTTCTCATAATTTCTGAGGTAACATTATAAACAATATTAACGGAGTATCCGAGGCAAGTAAAATCACTTACCTCTTCAAAACTATAGTTGCTAATATTAATGCAGCGGCCCAGATAACTAGAATCTACTTTTTCGTAGGTAAATTCAAACTTATTAGCGTACCCAAATAGCAACTAACTTCTTAGACATGGCAATAAGACATGATAATTTATAATGATAAACTCCATATAAAAAAGAGATGGCACAAAAGACTGTCGCCCTTTCTAAGATCACTTTTGGTTACTCCAAATGGCTCATTTTAGTAATATCTTCACTTATATCTACTGCAGATTTCGTGTCTGCCAGTGTCATACCTTCGATGAAATACCAAACTCTGTCGCACCAAACTATGCCATATGTTAAACTGTTTAGATTGAGACTTTTCTAGGGTACGATATGGTCTAAACATGTGACAAATATATCAATTTAGCGGGTCTAAGGCCGCACTTATCAGATTGAACAGGCTTTAATCCTCCACGCATTCGACAGGGCGTAACATAACATGAATTTTTTTTAACCCTAGACATAATACGTTCAAACTGCAATCATTAGGATCCAATATATGCTGCTTATCAACTCGTTGACACCACATTGACGACAGACCACCGGCATGTACAGATTTTGTGGTAGCAGACTACGTTATCGTTTGGAGGTGATTTGCTCATTTATGCTATCCTTCAGAATCAGCGACTTTCCCAATCTCCTCATTTTAATAAATTCTCTGCACAATCAGATTTTCTCCATTTCTATCTATGTTTTATATGTTCTGGTACCTTTCTATACCTATATATATATTCTATCTATATGCGATATTCAAAATTTACGAAATGAGCGAGGCCGAAAAGAAAAGAAAAAAAAATACAAAATTGTTTGTGAGAAAATTTTAGGTATTTTCTCCCAGATCTTATAAAAATAAAAAAAGAATAATAATACAAAAATATATATTCTTGGATTTCTAGTCAAGCACATTTATGTCAGTAACACTACATGGAAAAACTTTTATTCCAACATTCATTTTATTCGCCAACGACAACTCAGGTTTTTATATAATAATTTTGCGCCAGTATCGCTAATCGGCTGCGTTTGCTTTATCTTATCTCCTTTGGCAAATAAGAGTGTATTCACCTCTTTGTGCTTGAACATTTATGACGTATTGTCCAATATTAAATAGTAAACGTAATTATTAATACGTAAATTAATAATACGTACACTCGTAACCACCATATTCGTTCAACGACAGTGTTATAGGAAAATGGGCTATACAGAATGTTGGACGCAAACAACAAATTCAAACTTAAGTTCAAATCATTAACAAAGATTACACGATCCTTCTTTCAATAAAATGACTGAAAAGTAATTCAAATAATCAGGCCCATTGCAGTAAGAAACTAAAATGATGAATCTCTAAATAGTCCATTCCAAGAAAAATGAATGGCTTGAAAAATTTTTTTCAAATTAATTACAAATTTCTGAAAACAGGCCTTCGCCAAATAAAACAAAAAAATAAAATATGTAAAATTAATAAAAAACAAAATACATTATATAGGTATAATAAAAAGAAAATAACATAAAATTCTAGAACATGGCATACAAGACAATCAGCAAAATGAAGCCAAAAAGACAAATATACAAATTATACAATGACGTTCGAAGGTAATGCCAAAACTAGCCGACCTAACAAAGAAGACACAAAAAAGTGGGGAAAGACTTTTTTTATTTTTGAACATAATCTCCTTTTAGCTGGATACACTTTTTCCAACGATATTCAATAGCTCCTATGCCCTGTTTATAGTATGAAATGTCAAACTCCTTAAAATAGCCATTAACCTCATACTCCACCTCTTCATTGTTGGTAAATCTTTTACCAATGGAGCCATTTTTTCAAGTTTACTAAGGCGTGATAAAGCAATTCCAACTTTAATTCATTAATTTTGGCCACCGCAATAGTAGACGGGTAACCTGGAGCATTGTCTTGATGAAACAACATTTTTCTCTCGCCAAACGCGGCCTTTTTTCCGTAATTTCATCACCTAAACGCTGCAATAAATTAGCATAATGTTCGCCGTTAATGAGTTTACCTTTCTGTGGATAATCAATAAAAATAAATGAAAAGAAAAAAATAGATCAGAAATGTTGCATATCATTATTCTGAAAAGGTATTAAGAAGGTGTTAAGAAAGTCTAGCAAATATGCAGGAACAGCTGAGAAATACTTGCAGAAACCGAAGGCTTTAACAAATTTGTTAGAAATAAATTTTAATAGCTGTTATTGTTTTAAATGTTATTTGAATATAAACCTCCGTTTTGCACTAGGATAGCTGAAGATGACTGTCTAAGTTAGTCGAAATATTGAGAAAAATAAATATTTTTTGTTCATAACTTCAAACCGAATATGAAATCAGAAATATTACGTAAGAAAACATGTCATGTAACAATTTAAAAAAATGATTGCAAAAAATAAAAACAATTTGCAACTATATAATTGTTATAAAACTTTGAAATTCTAATATTATAAAGTTTTGTCATTACACAAATGACGTGACTTTTTGAATGTGGTATTTTTGGATCAATAAAGTTTTTCAACAGAAAGAAATCCTAATGTAAAAGAAAATCATAATTCGATTAGGTATTTGAGCTATTCGTCGTTGCTGTTTTCCGAAACATTCTAAAAAATGGCATTTACTAATCATTTTATCATTGTAATGAACCAAAATAGCAGGAAGTAAATTTACTTTATTACACAGGCACTTTTTGGCACATCATGTAGAAGTTACTAAAGGAGAAACACTGGCACTATTACTTTGGTTGATTTGCTCTAACGGGTGGATTTGCACACTCTGGACTACAATATGGTGGCAGCGAAAACTCATCTTTAGCATTTTCAAATTCATAGGCTGTTATATTTTGCATCTTTACTTAAAATGATAGATACGTGTTGGCGTCTCTTAAATGTAATGGATCTGTGAAAGGTCACTGAATTTACTTATCGTAGGCACTTCAATATACACATATGGTCGAAAAAATAAGTACACCTGCTTATTTTCGCTTTATGTTTAATTTTAGTCACTTTAACGGAAAGTAAACATGGCAATTCTTTTTTATTTAAACAACTTTAATATGGTAATGCCTTTAAAAGTAAAAAACAAAACTGGGGCTTCCCCGTTGTTTTCATTGTGAGTTAGTTTTGTTCAGCTGTGATTGCAGTACTTGGTCAAAATAATACATACATTGCTCAATTCTTTAAAAATGTTCGCAGTCCGCTGTAGTCTTTTTGGAAAGGCTGGTTATTTTATTGTTGCTTATCTTTATTCATAATAAAATATATAGTAAAAAATCAGCCATTTGTCGAAAAAGTCATTGTTCTCCGGAGGAGAGAAAAATCGTTTTAAGACTAAGAGAAAGTGGTCACAGTCTTCGTTCTATAGCAGAAACTATTTTTTGTACAAAATACTTTAAAGCCTAAAAAGCCTGTCGAAACTTCGAAAAAAAACAACTTCAAAAACAACAGATATACGAGGTGTGATAAAATAATAATAATAAATAACCGTTATTTTCAATTTATTTCAAAAAGTATTTATTCATCAATTTCTATTTTATTTCCTTTAAAGTAGTCCCCCTCAGATATAATACAGTAGTGCCAGCGTTTCTTCTAATCCTCAAAACACTTCTAAAACTCGCTTTTTGGTATCGCCAACAGCTCCTGTTTCGATTTTTCTTTTATCTTCTCAGTCGTAGCAAAACGCTTTCCTTTCATCGGTGTCTTCAGTTTTAGGAAGAGGAAAAACTCAGTGGGGAAAAGTCAAGTCCGGTGAATATGGTGGTTGAGGCATGATTGCGGTTTTGTTTTTGGCCAAAAACTCACGCACATGCATCGATGTGTGAGTTGGTGCGTTATCATGGCGCAAAATCCATGATTGGGTTTTCTACAATTCTATGCGTTTCTGACGAATTGCTTCGTGCAAACGGCGCATAACTTGAAGGCAGTATTCCTTATTGAGCGTACGACCTTGTGGCAAGAATTCATGATGCACCACGCCATTGCAATCGAAGAAAACAATAAGCAAAACCTTCAAATTTGACCAAACTTGGCGTGCTTTTTTCGGTCCAGGACGAGCATCGTCATTGACATCTTCTCGGATTTCCTTAAACCGGTTATACTACAATTGAACTTGTGTTCTGCTCATAGTAGACTCGCCAAACACCACTGTCAACATTTTAATTGTCCTTGCACATTTCATTTAATTTTTTACACAAAACTACAGTTTCTTTGATCGACCATTTTTTCGAATAGTAAAAATCGGAGAGCACACCAAAACACGACTAACCTTTGTATCTGTCAAAAACAAACTGACAATCCAAAAAAAAATGCGAAAATCGAATATACGAAATTTAAGAAAAACTCCGTTTTTTATCACACCTCGTACGTACTGTAACACTTGCGAAGAAGGACCCGTTTGTGCAATTTCATTTGAATATCAGTAGAAATTGGAAATGTACGGTCGCGAACGGATCGTCATAGACCACAAGAAGTACATTTACCAGGACGGATGGCCAAAAGAGTTCCTTTGCTTAGACAAAAAAAATTTAAAGGCTAAATTGGCGCTTGCAAGAAGTCATTCCAATTGGTCCGGAGGAGACTGTGAAAAAAATGGCGAAACAAAACAAACAAAAATTAATGTATTTGGAAGCGACAGTGCCCGGAATGCTCGACGCCTTAAGGGTAAGGAATTCCATGTTCGCTTTACAAAGAAGACTGTCAAGCACGGGGACGGCAATATTATAGTCTGGGTTGTTTCTCATGGTATAGTGTCGGTCCGATACATCGAATTACCGACACTATGATGAGATTCCACTACAAAAATATCTTGGAAAATATGATGTTGTATCATGCTGTGGAAATTATGACTCTTAGATGGACATTCCAGCTGGATAACAATGTAAAGCATACTTCTAAGTTGGTAAAGGATTGGTTCCAAGATAATAATGTTGCCCTTCTTAATTGGCCAAGTCAATCTCCGGACTTAAATCTAACCGAAAATCTTTGGGGAGAGTTGAAACAAAGAATTGGAAAGGAGGTTCTTAAAAATATGGATCAGTTATGGAATTTTGTTCAAAAATCTTGATATGAAATACCAGTAGAAACCTGCAGGAAGCTTATTGCCAGCATGCCAAAAAGAGTCAACAAAATAATTGAAAATGAAGGTGGATACACCGGCTTCTAACAAAACTCAGTCAATTTAGCAGAAAAACTAGATTTTTTTTACTTTTTTTGCTTGTTTTAACTAAATGTACTTATTATTTTGTCCAATGTTTTTTGATTAATTTCTTACTTTTTGAAAAATACTGAATTTATTTTTCGTTTTTTGTTATTGTTCTAGTATTTATTTTATTTCTAATGTTATAACAAAAGAAATTAGTATTTGTTCTTCTTTCAATTTAAATAAATTTTCGTCTACGAGCCTTTAAAAAAAATATGGGGTGTACTTATTATTTTGACCATATGTGTAAATACCCGCAAAATCATAATTTTTATACGGGTTTTAAAGAAACTAGGATTTTGAAATTATTTTAATGTGCTCTCTTTATAAAATGATAAACATTTGAGAAAAATCCCACGACCACAAAGGTGTTCACACTATAGTTGGCAAAAATGCTACTTTTACAAAAAGTGTAAAATTTTCCGACAATAAAAAGGTAATTCAATTTGGTACAAGTATCTCCTTGAAAATCCAAGTGGATATGCATCTTTGGCAGCCATTTTTGATCTAGATGAGCCAACTCTTATAGTTTTCCAAATATCTCAAAATTTTGTACATAATAGATTTAGACAAACTAAAAAGCATATCAGAGCCAAACACCTTAGATTTTAATCAGATTTGAATTTATTTAAATTTAAATTCACCGTTAAAAATTAAAACTCACCATTTTATAAGGTGCCAACATATAAAATTGTCTGCCTGATTTGTCTCCGTACTGATACTTTATTCTTTGTTAGGCGTGTAATAACAAAGTTACGTAATAAATTTTAAACTCCTCTGTCTCCTTCTGCTTTTCCTCATACATCAATATATGGATGCTGTTGTGGTCTGAAACATAAATATTATCTACAACAAGTTAGGCCTACACAATTAAAATGCCCAACTACCCCCTTTGAATCAATGTCAACTTTGTGTAAACATCCAAGAGAACTCATTTTATCAGACTTATCTATCTAACACAAAATCACCATTTCTCGACCCTAAAGCCAAAATTGATAGCCATCCTTCGTGAATTCACTTGCCGTATTTGCACATTGTGGCGACGAACAAAATATCAAAAACGTCAATTTGTTATGTTGATGTTAACTTTTAATTTAGTCATTAAGGCAAATATTTATCAGAATTCACATTGCGGCCAGCAATCAGTGCAAACGTTGAAATATTTGTTACTTTCCAATGTGAAAACAATTGTATTTTCCTTTTCATTGTTTGCATGAATTGATCAATTGAGTGAAGTCAATCATCGGCACACAACAGTTCATAAAGCAGTTCACTTTTTGATTTTCAATTGATATCGTTCTCATTTTTCGCCAGCGTGTTGTCCCCAAGGGGACCGGGCAAATGTATTAATAAACTATAAACTGCAGACTGTATCATCGACTGCAAGTCGGTGGGTAAATAAATCATAAATGATTAATAGTTTGCCAATGACAAGACAGTTATGAAAAGCGAGCGAAAATATTAACTACACTAAATGTCAAATGTCTACTTGAGCTTGTTTACATTCTTATGGATACAAAGTTCACGATACACTTTAACATGTCAACACACAGTGTGATATTATAGAAATTTCAAGGAGAACGATAATAAATAAACAGACGAAGATACACTCAGACAATGTCGGAGTTGTAAATTATCCTAAAATTTCGTTAAATAAATAAATAAACAAAACAGTCAAAATGTACAGTGAACCGAGCTTATAAAGGTCAAAGAGTATAAACAACATAGGTGAGGAACAGACATAAAATAAACAAAGGAAAATGGAAAACACTTTGGCACTTTCAAGATTGGCAAGACACAAATCGATGGGCAAAGGTGTAACAGAACATAGGGATAACAAGACATCTGAGTTCAATAGTTCATATATAGCCGATATAAAGAACTTTGCTGGAATTTAGCAAATTAGTAGATTGAACGAACGGCCGTTTAAACAGAACAGGTAAAACAGCAGAGCAGATAGGATCGGCAGGGCAGAAAATACCTTTACTTTACCGTGTCACAAAAAAAAGTTTTCTGTACGGAAACATGATTTCATAAAGACTTTATTTAGAGAAAATGTTAAAAAAGTGTCCAGAAGCATTCCAGCGTGGAAGCAATATTTGTGGACTCATTTCAACGCTTAGTAAAATACCGGGCTTTCGGTTTCAAAAGTATAGTTAAATAAAACACACATAAAACACATTATGATTTCGATGGCCAAGGAGGTCTCAGGGCCTCCATCTAGCTTTTACTATCTAGATTTTATTCTACATGAAGTTGATTTTCAAGTAGGCTTTTGTTTGTGTAAGATAGTTTAGTAGTTAGACAGTGCAAATTTTGTTCGTCGTAGATTTTAGAACCCTCGAACAGCCGGGTCAGTTGTTTATCCTACGCGTGAAACATGGTCTGACATTGTACAAAGGGAAAATGCCTCATGTAAGATAAGGGATGAAGCAACCCCCATTCATTATGTTTTACTCTGAGGTATCAACAATGATTAATAATGATTGTGAGTGTTGATTTTCTTTAACTATTTGATCATTTGTTTCTTAAGCTATAATATTTGCACGAGGATAAAACTGCATAGAACATTGTTTGCTAGTGAAAAAAAATTAACGGCATTGCCAGCTTTTCTTGTGTTGATTTCCAACACTGAAATCGGAACAGCTGATATCTTTATGATATAATAGGTACGGTAATATATTTGTGGAATTGTCAAGTTGCGTCCCCATCTTTCTTATTATTTCATTTTCAAGTTTAGAAATGTACCGGGTTATCCATTTTTCGGTTTTAAATGTAAATTTACATAAAATGCACATAAAGCTATGATTTCAATGAAACTTTTATTTTATTATAAGTTGTCAACTACTTTTCCGCAATTTTCCTCGGCGATAACTTGAAGATCGTTGGTTTTCAAATGCTCGAACGCTTGGAAATTATCCGCGTAAACGGCAATTATAACGTAGCCTCACAAAAAGAGGTCTAACAGCGTTAAATAGTATGATCTTGGTGGCCAATTGACGTCGCAAAACGTAAAATTACGCTTTCTGGAAACTTCTCATGCAATTAAGCCAAAATCGGTGATAATCGGAGCTGATAATCTGCAATAACAGGCCGAAAAAGATCGGTTATAATGGGTCATAACGTTTTTAATTGCAATTCGTATTATCGAATTTCACTAGCAGAATCGATATTTTCGGCAATGCGTACATTGCTATGTACGATGATGCACAGGTTTGACCACATTTGTAACGCTTCCAGTCCCTTCAAATTTCTGAATAATCTTGCCAAATCCCTGCTTACTAAGTCGATGATGACGACCATAATCGGCCCGTAATGGACGAAAAGTGCGCACTTTTAAATCACCGCTTCTGTAGTAAGTTTTAGCTATTTTTACGCGTTCTTCGTTTGTTAAACGATCCATATTCCTAAATGGCAATCCTTTCACTAAACAAATAACACTTCAGATGACAGAGTGGCGGTTGGTAAACCAGTAAATGCATAACTCATATAGATTCCTTATCGCCGTGGTATGTATGGGCGTTATAACGACATCAATGTGGTCAGGAGCAGTATATAGCGATTGCATTGTCTTCCATATGTTGTGAGGATAGAAAAGTTATCTACAATGAACATGCAAAAGATAGCGAGCGTATCTCATTTAAAAGGTACTTTTACTTGGCTACCTTTCCACAGACACGCACCTGTTTGAACAATCACGTGACATTTAGAGCAACCAAGTTGAAATTTTAAATTGTATAATGTATTTAATACTGCACTCAACCCAATTCGCTCCTTTGCATTTTCAATTCTACATGACGACCACTAATGAAACTAGTTTTTAGTTTTTGTTATAATAAAATATTTGTTAAAATTTCTGAAAAAATTACCACAATCCTAATTAAATTTTGCTGGCTCTGCAAAACGAACTGTCATCCTATATAAAAACAATTAGATTTCCACTTAATAACGTAATCATTTGCAACAATTAGCTATTTCCCTGTGCACACTTTTTATTTACGTTGGTTTAATACTTACACACTTACATAAGTATGTATGTGTGAAGAAGTATATTAATTTTCCACCCGGTTAGCTGCTCAAAGCCAGTACATATCCTTGTAAGCACGCACTGTGCACGATGGAGGGCGGAAATCCTTAGAGAATGCTAATATCCTGGCAACCGTAAGCCAGCAGCCATCGCTAATAAAGAGAGTAGACATTTGCTGCAAATTGTCATCACACCAGTGTCATCCACCATCGCAAATCTGACATGGCACTCGCCCTCTGCGGTTTCTTATTTCATTACCGTTTCCATACTCTCCCCTTTGCTTACTAATCACATGCTTATAAATTAAATATTAAAAGAAATGTAAAAGAAGAACTAAGAAAAATAATCATCATTATGTGGGCGCAAACTTTATGGATAGGACTGATGTATTTCTCTAGTTAGCCTTTGGATGTGTATTGAAAATGCCAACAGGCGGGTTTATAAGAAATCACAACAACGAATAAGGCAACGGAGGAGCTTAACGATAATTTAGGTAAACAAAATAAAAACCACCTGTGCCTGTTGACCGGTAGTGACCGACCGTGGCACAATGTTTAGTTCACTCAACTATCATCTATACTATCGAGCGTTCGACTAGCGTAAAAACATAAAACTCATATATCAAAGATACTGCCGTAGAACTTCTCATATGCGCCATTCTATGAACCAACAGCATAGAAAATTATCTAAAACATGCCATAATCTAAGATTTTTTTTCTGGCATCAATCATACTGCATCACTTGCTTACGAATCGTGCTTCAAACACAAAACGTAATAACTTTTTTTTCTTCGTCAGTAATCGGCTTATCTTTTTTTGCATTTGGCAGGTTACTATTTAGATTTATTAAAAAGAAAGAGGATTTGGTAGCGGTACCATGCTTTGCAGTCCTTCATTTCCATCCGAAGAGAATTTAGGCAGGAGTTTGTCGGCACTCCCCCAAATAGATGGACCATTATCAGGTGATCAATTCAGGCAAATCCAAGCGTTTCGACTTGAAACTTATCGGCCCAAATTGGAATTAACAGGCGGTTATTACAACGGGTAATTCTTGATGAGTTAAACTTGGTTCCGTACTTAGTCCGAATCACAAGTAAGTTAAACCGTTTCATCAAGGCGTATTGTGGGTCCATACTTCTTTAAGGAAAATGGTGTAACAGTAATTGTTAATGGGAACCGTTAAAGATTTTGAAGGATTTTTGCTTACCCAGAACTGCGTCGAAGACGTATCCGTTTTAACAGCATTCGGTTCCAGCAATACGGAGCAAATGCACACATAGCCAACCCGATTATGGCAGAGCTCCAACGAAAATTCCCAAACAAATTAAAATGCAGAAACTCCACTTTCCGCTGGCTCCCAAGGTCACTTGACCTGACAGCACCAGACATTTTTTATAGGGTTATGTCAAGCAAGAGGTGTACAAAGCGGAACCAAGAAATTTGACTGAATTGAGGCAACCCTTCAGGCCAAAATGAATAACTTTCCGATCAGGTGTCGCGTATGCATGAATGAACATAGAGGTCATTTACGGTCTATCATCTTTAAAACCAATAGGTTGGGTTAGGTTAGGTCAGTGTGACAGTCTGAACGGACAGACTTACTTAGACTGTGTTGTCCATTGTGACACCACGGAAACTAAATATAACGATGCAAAATTATATTTAGTGCATCGGATGGGGTGGTGCAGAGCGCACCTGTGATGCGCAGACTATCTATCCTTTGGATATGTATGTGGACTTCTGAAGAGCCTTCCACCAGACGATAACACTATACAGCATTATCGGTCTTACTACGGCAGTATACCACCAGTGAACAATGCGAGGTCTTAATCCCCATTGTTTCCCTTTTGCCCTCTTGCACGCCTATATCGCCACTGTGGCCTTTTTCGCCCTGTCCATAATGTTGAGTTTGAAATTGAAGAAAATACTGAACAAGTACAGGAACCTCAGCTGTGCAAACTGAAATTTTGTTACAAGATGTGCTCGAAGAAGCGTACCAATGCAATCCATTTTCAAGCCTAGACCTAAGTTTACTAAGTGCAACATTTATAAATCATAGAGGAAGTTTTGAATTAAGATAAAACCGTAAATACGGAGAACCGGAAGGGATGTAATAGAGCAACTTGTTTCCACGTTCAGACCTAAGCACGTCGGCAGCCTGTTGTGTTTTAGATTTGACAGAGTTTAGTTCGATTGACTGGTATAAGCATAAGAATTTATGGATTAAATTATATAATTTGCGTGTGAGGTACCAAAATTGAATTTCCCCCATTTTCGTAAGCATTAATCGCAATACCGTTAACAAACACAGGTTACTGCAGCCTACCAATAATAAGTTCCAGAGGAAAGATTGGATTTCGTTAAATCAGTTTACGTTCGATATGAGCCCAAGAATGTGTGCGTTTAACTGATCATTCTTATGGCAATTTCCGGTCGGTTTTTTCAAAGAACTGTAAAGTAATATAATGACTAAAGGTATCATAGTAGTGAAATTATAATAGTCAACCAATGAACTTTTTCAATTTGTATAAAATACACTAGAAGTGGACGGCAATGTAGTCCATTTTGATTTTCAGATCTGAAGTTATTGTTGTATGACCAATTAAAAATACATAAGTCAAATTGGCGATTTGTATGGAAGAACCAGAAAGGAAGTAAACAATTATTTCACTTCTCAAACTTTGAAAACATTGTAAGTCAATACAATGGACAAAAGTTTAGGCTATCAAATAACAATTGCTTATAAAAGACATGGTTATTTTATGTGAGAGGCATCAGAAGGGAGCAAGTCAGTATGTCATATTTTCAATGCTGTGTGCTACCTGGCAAAGTATTAGGCTATGTTCTTTTTTAGCAAATTACATAATGATTTGCGATAGTTATCATCAACCATATAGACAGACTCACATTTTTCAACTGACTGAAAAAGTAATTAAACACGAGCCCTCTTCTGGGCGTTAAATTTTTTTTTTGTAATATTAAATTATATATCCCGTCATTTCTTCGTGGGAAAATATGCAAATATGATATCAGATAGTTGCCTGTTGCATCAGGCTGATCAAGTAGGAAACAATGTCTCTTTAAAGAAGTACATCTCTTTTTTAACCCCTAAATTGCGAAACTTTTCATTTTCTCTCACAATAAATATCGGCTGCTTTGGAAAGTTCGTTCGGTTTTTAAAAGAAATTTATTTACAAAACTATATACAATTATTTTAATTTATTGTATAATCTGTCCCTTTTTTAATAATTTCTCCCTACCCCTCTGGGAACTTTTTAATTCCTCTCATAAAACTCACATGGTTTTTCCGAAAAAATCGTTCAATTCGGGTTTGCGCTTCCTCGTCGCTATAAAAATTCAAATCCTTCAAGTGGTTGTTCAGACTGCGAAATAGGTGACAGTTGGTCGGGGCGAGATCTGAAGAGTACGTTGGGTGAAGTAAAGCTTCCTAAGCTCTGACAGTTTCTGACGGATCCCCAAGCCAGTGTGAGGCCTCGGTGAAAGACACATCGAGGTTGCTCACAAATTCGAGCTCTTTTATGACCCCGTGAATGGTTAAGACTGATTTTTTTTTTTTTTTTTTTTTTGATTATTTCAGTTATTTCTCTAACTGTTGCACGGGGATTAACAATAATTAAATCTCTCACCTTCTCGGAAACAATTTCTTTTTTTGTTCGTCCTGATGTGGGAGCGTCCGTTGCGGAGAAGTCGCCCGTAGAAAATCTTTGAAATCATTTTTGGCAAGTTCTTTTATTTGGTCCGTTTTCTCCACAAACATATTTTATTTTTCGGCTGGCTTCAGCGGCCGTTTTTCCTTTTCGGAAATAATAGAGCATAATATGCCTAAAATGTTCTTTTTCCCCCATTTCATCCACCTTTGAAAACATTTTTTAAAACGCTATAACCACTCACGATTAGAAAGAGAACACAATAGCAAACAATTTAGAGAAGCGGTGGAAGGAAGTTATGATAGTGTTTGCAGGAACTCTACGTCATGGGAAGTGACATATGGTGAACTAACGAACGAACTTTCCGAACAACCCAATATATTATCGATTATCGCTGTACTAATCAAGTATCATGTAATTAAAAAACGCAATGACTTCCTCAAAATTGCTTCCTCCAAATGACAACTATTTGGCCAATGCCAAGTTTTAGTTGCGATTAGTCCTTCCTTGGCATAACAACCACAATATCCTTACAGCATAGAAACAACCTTTAGCCTTGTCCCCACCTTTTAATTTTAGTATTAATTTACTAATTAACTGTCAATTCCACTGAAGCTCACGCTCAAGCGTTAGCATGAGAGAAATAATTACAAATATCATTATTTTCATTATAACTTTCTACGGTTTCATCGTCATATTACCAATGCTACGACAGAACGTAAAGGTAGATAAGAAATAGTTGTGGAAAAACGATAAATAAAGACTTTTCCTTACGCCCGGTTAAGCAAACAAATGTTCACTTTTCGCTTTCATTTACTTTCTCCTCATAGTTTCTTTTGCATATAATCGAAAGTCAAGCGGAAAAGAAAATAAATGTAAATAAAAAACTTTTTGCGGAAGCTCTACAGATGAGGATTACAGTTAAGCAAATGGGCAGTGAGAGTAATAACGTTTACTGCTCTAGTGTGAACGGTGTAATGAAGTCGATTAAAGAAATAAAACTGACAGTTGAGCTAAGTTTGCTAAAACTGATTGGCAGTCACATACAGGAGAGGACGAGACAACAGATAGAGAGTCAACCGGATAGTGGAAACCTTGATATGTAGTTAGAGATTTCACCAAACACAGGAGAACTTAATCAAAATCTTTAGATTAAATTGCAATTCGATAAAGGCAAGGAATAAATAAAAGAGTAGAAATTAATTTAGAAAGCAAAAGCATCGTTTTGCAATTCTGTTTTAGGATAAAGGTAAAGACGAAGCGGCAGTAAACGGAATTAATTATATCCGGAACTTCAGCAATTTCTTTTTTGCTGATGTTTGTTTAATATGGTTTACTAATTAGGGCGCCTCAAGGTTTTGCCTTGTTTGTCCTTTAAAGCAGACGTTATGTTTGTGATATCATACCCAATGACAGAGTTAGTGTATTGGTGAGCTGCTGATACTAACAGGTTATCCATTTTTCGATTTCAAAAGTAAAGTTAAATGAAACACACATAAAGCTATGATTTCGATGAAAATTTTATTCCAGTGTTATGTTAATGCCATTTAAATGACAGCCTCTGAATTGGTGACAGCAGTGGATCGTTTTGAGGTAGATTTCGACCACCTGCCTGTACATTTCAGACGGTATTTCGGCGATAACTTGACGAATGCTGCTCCAACATTTGGAGACTATTCGCGTAAACACGGACTTTGACGTAGCCCCAGAAAAAAAGTCTAACGGCGTCAAATTGCATGACCTTGGTGGCCAATTGACGTTACAAAAACGTTAAATTACGATTTGTGCAAACAAAATCAGTCTTGCTGTGTGACTCGTGGCACCGTCTTGTTGAAATCACATATCGTCCAGTTCATAATCTTCAATTTCAGGTAAAAAAAAAAATCGGTCATAATACGGCCACAGCGTTCTGAATTGAAATTTGGATTATCCACCACACGTGCACTAATAGAAGCGATATTTCCAGCAGTGCATACATTGCGATGATGCACAGGCTTGACCACATTTCTAACGCTTCCAATCTCTTCAAACTTTTTTATAAACTTACCAATTCTTTGCATAGTAGGCCGATTATGACGATCCGTATAACCCCGTAATGCACGAAAAGTTCACACATTTGAACAACCATTTTTGTAGCAAGTTTTAAATATTTTGACTATTTCGGTTGTTAAACGATCCATATTCGTAAATGCAAATTTTTCACTAAATAAATAACGCTTCAGACGACAGCCTTGCCAGACCGGCGGTTTTGAAACTACTAATAATCCCATACTTTAAAGGTTGTAACTTCTATTTTCTTTAGAATGAATAGAAAGATAGAAAGATAATACCGTTTCAAATCGAGAAGGCTCTTTTAAAGAGTAACGTACTCTTTACTTTTTTATTTTTTCTCACTCCTTTTGCTCCTTTTGTTATGAGTAACAAATCCAAATTTGAGAATATAGTCATAGGAAATGGTAATCACAATGACAAAGGAACTATAACAAAAGACTATAACTAATTTTGAAACACACACAAATTTCAAGAAGTTTTTTTATTTATTTTTTTACTACTATTATTAAGAAATGCCCTAAAAGGGACATCAGACGTGTTTAAATTTTGCACAAATATGCTGGCCACCGAATTCTACAAGCTATTTCAACGACAAGAATCTTCAGTCTTCAATTTACACAAGTCTTTTTATTCCTTTATCGAAATAAATTCACAACAATGCTTTTCAAAATTTTAACTTTTGGACAAAAATATTCCACAAATATATTGCAGATAACGTTTGATATCTTCTATTTCGGCTCTCTAAAGATCGTTTGTTGTTCCTTTTCACATAAAAAAAGTAGTCCAATTTTCCTCAAATCTCAAATAATTGTTTCAGGCAAAGTAACAAATGTCCAGACAGGTCGAATTTTAAAGTTCTACCAATTTGTTTCCTGCATCCATTTCGTTGATTAATTAGCTCTGAAGCTTTAAGTTTTTAAGTTTAAGTTTTTCGCTTTTGTAAAGCTTCGTGCAATCACACTTCCATTTGCAACTGAAAAAGAAACCTTTCATGCTATTACTTACAAGAAAAGTTTTCACATTATTGTCATAAACGCTTCTTTCCAAAAAAAAATATAAAAATAAAAATAATAACACATACACAGTGTACTGCCATTTTAACATTTTCACATTCTGGAGAAAGCCACAGCCGTGGTTTTGAGGAATACTTTATTTGCAACTTACAAATGAATGTAATTAGCGAAAGGTTATTCTTAAACCAAACTCTGTACTCTCACATTTCGATAAGCACTCATAAAATTAGAGATTAGTTTTAGTGCCCCCATAAATCAAGAATATTTCTGTTGCATAAACAAAAATCCACCACACAAAAGTCTCGGTTCTTTGCATCCACATCTAGTTTTGACTCGAAAGATGGTATAATTTGACAACTTTTTCTACGATGGTCGTTAGCAAACCGAACAAATGGCAGCAGAAAAAGACATTACGAACTTTAGCTTTTATGGTCCTGCAAGAACCCGCAAATTTTACTTTAAAACAGAAATATGTTGTGGGAAAATCACAGCGAAATGTCATATGTTTGAATGAGTTTCTGGAAAACATAAATAAACAAAAAAAAAAAAGAGAAAATTGCAAATTTCCTCGCTGTTTTAAGAGGGAACGAAAAAGCAACCTAAAACATCAAAATGAAAGATGTGCGAAATAAAAGTTTAAGTAAAACCCGAAAATGTTAATAGCCTCCATTCATATAAAAGGATTCACTTGTATACAAATATGCATATGTTAAAATGGAAAGATTATTGGAAGGGCAGGACATGTTGATGTATGAAAATATGAGATTTGTGTTTAGCAATTTATCCTGAAGGCTTAAATCAAAATTATGTTTACATGGATTTCAAAGCATTTCCATGATTCTGAATATATGAGATAATCAAATAGGAAAAGCCCTGCAGACAATCCCTTACCAGCATAAATATAGTGCACATTCTGTAAAGTTCTCCAAATAACAAAACAATATCCTGCCCGAAATGTTTCTTGCTAAATACGAGTATTTATAAAATTAAAGGGTATTTATATGTATATACGGTTTGTCTAAAGAAATGTATCTCATATTGTTGTTTCATTTGCAATGGTTTCCCCTCAATTCAACGTACAATTTGGCATCCTTTCCGAATACGGAAAATTCCCAAAAGCTTAGGAAGGCTACTAAAATACACTCATTGACCAAATTATTTCCATTTGTTTTAAGTCGTCTGATGTTGCTGACTGTGGCAAAATCGCAGGTCGAAACCTACAGCAGTAATGATTACCAGAAAAATAAACGTTGACCGTGAAAGCTGGAACGATTTTATTGACATCAAGCAGCTTAGTATGAAGTTTGTGGTTACGGTTGTGATTTAATGCGTCCAGTAAGCCACTTTCGGTAAGCAAAACTAGAACAATGGGATGAATCAAACGTAATATAACGCTGCTCAAATAACAAATGATTAAAGAAGGTATAAACTAATTGTCAACTATGTTAAAGAACGATTGATGGAATCTAAACAATGCTGGCATTTATGTTTCGCTATTAGCAAAATTTCGTTACAACACATTTAAAGTTAAAACTAATTACGAATAATCTCTTCATTTTTTCCATGCATTTCATCCACATGACCATTTTGATTCAAAATATCAAGTCATTTCAAAAAATAATCAATATGCCGGAAATTTTCCATTTTTTTGGCTTCTGAGGGATTTGAGTAAAGTGTTATTTCACCACCCATTGTAACGAAAAATGTTCGAAAAATCATCTAAAGAAAATTAGTAAAATTTGTTAAAATGTAAATCTGTTCTTAAGTCGAAAATGGGGCGCCCAGTTATTTACTAACGAGCTACTTTGAGGCAGCCAGAATAGACATTTCATTTATTAAATGCAGCACGTAGAAAATAATTCCCTTCGGTTTTCTGAGCAACTTTTCCAATCCGATATACCAAGTTTTAGCAGTGTTTCACAAGGCAGGACCTTCCAAGGGAGTATTGTCGAAGTAAAGTTTCGTTTATGGTGGAGCCTTCGGCACTATTGGCGCAACATGATCTAGCCAAACGATGCCAATACTATTCGTTAAGTATGATGGGCCCTTAGTAAGAACTGCATGCTAGCAATATTCTTCAACGAATTACTAGGCTGGCATCTTTAGTTTCCTTGACGGTTATAGCTGTCAATGTTCACGCGGCTTCCCAAGCAAGTCTTGATTTAGTTCCCTTTTATCATCAGACGCCAACTCTTTCTCAATGTTCGAGAAGGCTGCAGTAATTTCTTACTTTATTATATCATTAATGTGAATATCATCAGCGTAAGTAAGTAGTATATGACTTTTGTTAAAAATGCAGCTATCTTCATAATCATCTCCAACAGTATGCTGAAGATGACTCACAAGAATTCCTCGTTTGGTATACGAGTAAAACTACTTAATACTGTACTTTGCTCAACACTGCCAGTGTCAACCTACCTTCCTACGGATGGCACACTTGTCACGTCTGTATACTATCGGCGGCATTGGACTGCTGAAGGCAGATTTACAGTCGACGAAAACGGGACATGTGTCGATATGATTTTCTTGGCCTTTTCTAGGATTTGGTCGAATATAGTTCTCTAATCAGTTATGGGTATTCCAGGTATAAAGATATAAAAAGCCCAATCAATTTTGATAGAATAGGCTTTAATATTCTACATATCACACTCGACAGAAAAAGACTCATACCCCGATAGTTGGTACATACACTATGAATAACCCATTTGAACACAGGGCAGAATACGCTTAGATTTCGATCAACACTCATGCGTTCATTGAATATGAGATTTGCGTCACAGCTACTTATGCCGAAGGTACAATTAGGCCTTATGTTTAAATAGTCTTTAAGGCATTTTCATGATTTCGAATATATCAAATATTCGAATAGAAAAAGCCTTCAATTTATCATTGTATTGCATAAACAAATTACATATTTAGAAAAATACTTTAAAAATACGATAATATAGTAGAATCGAAAATCTTCCTGAAACTTCCTACAACTTTGCACAGGCAAATATTTTGCTAGATTATAATCAAGAATTGTAAATGGGATGGCTTACATAATTTCTAAGAGTGCAAACGGATATCATTGCCCAAATACCCAATTTAATTCATATTTTCTTAGGTTCATATCTTTTATTTCAATGCACTAAATTCTGTCAAATGTAGTGCTCGTTAATCGCTTGCAGAAATACTCTTTGATCGGCCAATTTGTACTTTTCATACAAATTAGTTGATTTATGAAAATTAATATTTTCTAGTTTTTAATTAGTAGGATGCAGTAGGTTTAATTACTGTAACGGATTTTGCTTACATATTCTTAAGTTCATATCTTTCAAGGAGTTGTACTGAATTCAGACAAATTGGGCAACAGCCAAGCACTTAGTAAATTTGTGTTTACGCAAAAGAACGTTAGGTAAAAGCATTTATTTACCTGACTGAAATTCCCATTTTGATCATTAAAACTAATCGCTCAATTAAACAGTTTATCCTTAAAAGTATCCACTGCAGTTCTCCATTTGTTTTGCTACTAAATTCAAGGATTGCGACAACATCTCAAAATCTATTTTACAATGTCCATTCATCAGTGTCAATTAACTTATTGGATTTGGTCTGCAGTGAACTGACCTTGACAGGTCAGTGTTACAGACATTTCGGCCCCATGAAATATTCAACAATTTGGAGTTGAACAATGAATGCAGTGCCAGCAACAAATCTACCTTAATAATGTTGTTTAGTCAACTGTCAGCCGATAAAACGAACTTTTATTTGTTGCACAAATAGTCTTTACCGACAGCAACTGCCTCACAGTGGATCGTCACAGAGTGTTGCCATCCCAAAAACCTTTTTTGTGAAATGCCATCGTAGTATATAATAATTCACAAATTTTATTCAAATTAATATAAATTTCCAAAATATCAATCGGATTAGATAATAACCGCCATTTGAATGTACCACTTTCTAAAAAGAATGTCGACATCTATATGCTAATCCCGGCTCTTATTGTATGTCTTATAGGATTCTTAATAATTGCATAAACATAGCGGCAAATGCAGTTTTCAGTGCGTTTTTTAAATGCATTTCATAACAAATACCTTTTTATAAAAGAGTCAGCATTCCGTTTTGAAATCACAAATTACATTTTTTTAATGTATTATAAAACACGCGGACTTATCCCACTGTACGCTTGCGACGACATCAGCCGACTCAATGAAATTACTGTGCAAAGGACAATGGTTAAAACAAACGTTGACCAGCAAACCCCATTAGCTGAGCAACGGAAGCACTTTCATTTCTACATGATTTGCATGTAATGTAGCATTTTTTCTATACAGCAACAACAAAAACAGTTTTGAGGAATTTTAGCGAAATATTTTATTAAAATTGAGGGGGAAGAGCGAAAAGAAATATCAATTTCCTTTTTATACTTTAGTGTAATATTCTACAATGACAATAAAGGTCACAAAAAGCTTTACCACAACACTCAGAGAGAAATGTAGCGAAGTTTACACAAGATCTTATTTACGTTCTCTGTCATCAAAGTTGATACCAACACAATTTGGAGCACATGCATTTAAACGAAACCGTATTTGAATTTTTGATGCAAAATGATCTCATTACTCTATTAATTATCAAATCCACGTTTTACCAGGAATAAAAGTCCGATTCAACGATATTTGTTGACAGCTCTAAATTGGCATTTTTTCGAGCTTTAGTCAAAATAATGCATGCAAATCATCTGCTCAGCACCATTGATCTTGAGAAGTAATGACGTCACTATAATTAAAGTCATGTGAAGCGAAATACTGAGACCAACTATGAGTTATATTAAAAATAATAACATATCTATACCTGTACATACTATAGGTAGTATAACCAGGTAAAGCTGTACTTTGGCAGGACGTAAACTATGAAAAATGTAGGCACCAGTAATAGCAAACTCAAAATCTTGAAGTTTCCCAGCAAAACAATGTGCATGAAATTAATAATTCATAACATGCACCTGCACCGACATTTTCTTCCTCGAGTGTAATTTCATATGGCATGCATTAACTCATAACAAGCTTTTGCTTTCATTTTAATATTTCATCCTTCCTAACTTCGCTTGTGGTTTAAAGCTGAACGAGGCGAAGGAGCAAATACATCAAAAGAAATGAAATGTTGAATTTAAGACCTAAATACGAGTATAGGGTACAAGTCAAGAACACCCTGAAGGCAACAAGGCAGACACGCAAACAGGTGTTCACAAACAGGATGCCATTCCATTCAGACAAACCGAAACTGAAACAACCAGGCGTACGACCGGAAGATAGCCAGACGAACACCTTGACATCATTGCCGACCAAGGCAACAAGAAAATACCACATTTACAGTAGTAACCAAAATATAATCAGTTTAATAAAAGCCTGGTATAATTACATACCTATATATGGCTCAATGTATGCATGGACGAAGAATTTATCCATAACGCCGACTACATCCTGGAGATATGTTGAGTTGGCGCTTTTGCGACGTCATTTTCTGAAGAGTATATTTTAATTTAAATTTACCCTGAGGTTTCTTTGTTGTCTCATGCGTATGCCTTGTGCTGAGCTTATTATTATGTATTTTCTGTGTGGAATGTCCAATAGCGGACTTGACAAGGTTTTTTCCATAGACGGCATTTTGCAATGCCTGCTACCGAGTCCCTTTTATGCGTCAACATGCCTAACGCAGGAGTGGATTGTAGAAGGCCTCCGTCTTCCTTTCGATAGCGTTCGATTTTCAATATGTATGTAAGTATAAAATACCTTCTGGAAGCTCCTCTCTGACCGAATCGATCGCCGTTTGCAACACATTTCACACTCTGTACATCAAGAAAGCATAACAAAGAAATTCTGAAAAGAAGCCAACGTGAAAGGAGCATCTCACCCATTACTATTTCTTCCTTCTGAAAGGCTTTTTAAAACTCTTTTGAGTAAATTTAAATTTAGTCGTGTTTTAATGTGCAAAAAGAGTGCAGAGAGCATCAGGTGTGATGATCAGCCAGTAAGTCCTGTATACTACATACATGTACACACATGTTAAAATTTAATACATAATACATACATGTTTTTTTTTAAACTTGGAAGTCAGAGACATTATCTGTACATTTTCAAAAAGATTTGATATAAGGCCTTCTACGTACGACGATATTATTTGGGAAAGAATAAACTAGACTTCCGGAATAGATTAGGTCTTCAAAATCGTGCCTAATTGCGGACCTCTCAAGAGCAAAATTCTGCTACTGTGTGTAACAACCCAGAATTATATTTTCTTACACCAGATTTGTGGCAGATGCATGTATGAAAATATAATAAATAATTTTCTGCTTGAGACATTTTTCGGCGCTGCAAATGACCTTGCTTAAACTTTGTTTAATTAGTTTATTTCATACTATCAGACACTTGAATAACCAGTATTCTGATTTCAAAATCCTTTAAGGTGTGAGTGTTATATTTGTGATTTTATAACCAACAAAAAAAATTGTATTGTTTGAACTTTCTACTTCTTTTTAAATCTACAAAAAATTAATCCTGTTCAGAATGACGATGATTACACTGAAAATTGTGCTTTCAAAGAAAGTATGTCACAAAGCGAATTTTAATTTGTTTGTTTGACCAGTAATAGAATTTACCATTGGTCGTCAATAACAAGTCAAGATTTCAGAATAGAATTTTTATAGTTTCAGATTGAGAAGGATTAACAAAGAAACAATAAAAATAGGCGAACAGGTGCAAAGTTAGAAAGATGTGAAAAATTCGGCCAGGCCGGGGATTACTTGGCACCCACAGTGAGCTACGTTCACATGAGCGGCATGCCATATCGCCTCAAGATAATACAGCGAGGCGAAAACGTCCCCTATTCATGCATAATAACTAACTAAATTGACACATGAATTGAACGTCATTTTTAGATTTTTTCCGTATTTTTTTTCCGCATAATGCTATCATTTACCGACGAAAATTTAGAAAAATATTAGGAATATTTAATGTTTTAAAAGATGGGTTAATTTTTGGTTGAGATTTTCCATACACGTCCGAATTGCGTATCGAAAGACCGACTTATCGTCAGATTAATAAACATCTGATTTTACTGTATTAGTATTACTGTATTAGTGTAGTTTTATGTATTAGTGTATTTTATTCCCGTTTCTATAAACAACCACCATATACTGGTTTTAATTATGGAACATAGAAACAAAAAGCAGTTTCAAAAAGCAGTTCTTACACTTAGCTTTTTCCTGCACAAATGTATGCTAAATGTAACATCTGCTTGCCAAAGTAGCGAAGGCGATGCACAGAATGAACGCTACAAGTAGGCGTGCCGTATTTGGCTTACCGAATTAATATCGAATTCATAATTATAATATCGAACATTCATAATTCATAATATCGAATTTCATAATTTTAGTATTTTTCAATAACCACGCAAACAATTAAGATAATTCTTTAGAAAATTATATGAGAAGGGTTATCTCTTTATAGAGTTTATCAACTACCATCATTTAATATATATGCTCAATTAATAAATATGTTTAAAATTTATTCAGAAACAAAACGATAATATTGTTTTTTACCGATTTCTCGCCCCTTTTTCTACTGAACACTTGTAATACTTGCAGTCCATGGCGTTATGGACAATGTGCCGTTTCTTCTAGCGCAAATTGTATAGACTTTGATGCTTTTTTATTAAAAATACTTTTAAACATACTTCAATAATTTGAAACGGTTCTTTGAATCTATCCATATCGCATTATATTTCTCTTATATATATTTTTAATACAAAATTTAATTAAATTGTTTTTTTTTATATAACTGTTAAAGAAAAATCTACGGAAAATATTCATCTTTTCAGAAATGAGTTAAGTACTTGATCAAATTTATTGGTACCAGTTCGATTTTACCTAGTTTCGGAATTAACCTGCTTATGAAGAATATACATATATTTCTGTATCAAATTTTAACATCGTTTTTTAAGCGATTTAGCCTCTATCAAACTTTAAATGGATATCGGAACGGACATGACAGAATTTACATGGATTCTTACGATGATCACGGATATGACTACTCCATTCCTAGTTGTTGCAAACGGAAGGATGAATTAAGTATTTCCCTATTGTGGTAGTTTGAGAATACATCAGTTAGAACCATAATATACCCGATTTTCCATATATAGTACGGTTTTTTCATAAATTTTATTTAAATTTTCACTGACGTCCACTCAGTTTTATGTTAACAAAATTGTTTCATTGTAATCAATCGTATATCTTTGAATGCAAAAAAAAAACTATAATAAAGTTGTATTTTCGTTGTAAATTATAAAAATGTAGAGCTAGAATTCTTCTAAATGTATAGCATATGATATGGACTGATGTGGAAACGTTGATGTAAAGATTTATTAAGCATTTCGAGCATTCAAATATTCCAAATTTAACAGACAGTCATTATTTTACATTTTTTAAAGTTTGTACGAGATTGTGTTTTTACTATAGATCCTTTTTGGACAAAGGTTGTTAAATCTTGGCTAAATTTGGGGAACAACTTGAAGTTGTATTCCAATTAAGAGCTCAAATTACAGGAGATTCGTAATTGCGCCACGTGTGTAGTAGAGAGCTAAGAAAATACATTAGATATGAGTTTAAAGGAAACGTTCGTCATATCTATAGATTTACTGAACAAATAAAAGCGATCAACAGGAAAATCATGGCGACCAAAGGAAAAGCGGGAAAGGCCACTGGTTGTCGATGGTTGCCGCAAGGACATAAGAAGATTTTTTTTATAATCACAAAAGAAGTTTAATTTTACAATACGATGTTTAGTTTATATTCTTAAGTATCCATTAATAAACTCAAGCCAAAACTGATTGCTGAATACTATATTGCTAGCATAAGGACAAATATTTCTAGGAACTGAATAATTCAGATAACTCAAAGAATGTAAACAATTCATTAAATGCAAATATTGCAATAAATGGAAGTAATTCAAGAAATACGAGTAAGGATTATCATTTAACAAAACATATATACGTCCTGTTATCTTGTATGTTTGAAGAATGGTTCAAAATGGTTCTCCAACTATTATGAGGCGGATGGAAATTATTAAGCAAGATCCTTCGACTTTGTGCTAACAAATATAAAGAGCACAGAACGAAACCTCTTTCCAATCGCAGGGTATATGAATGTGCAAATGTAGTTCTATTGCCTGAATATGATATAAACATTTTGGAAAAAAAATATGTTGATAACATTCCATGGAAGTGCTTTGATAAGGAAAATTGCAGTCATCCAAAAAGAATGGATTTGGAAAAATTGTATTAGGCATCCAAAATGCATGCAGAAAGGAAATTACTAGGGATAATTGATACAATATAACATGTGGCATCGATTTGTGCAAATTACATACTTTACAATTAAGGCCATCATATCATGTCAGGGTACCCTGACCAGCAGCATTTTAGAAGAAAAATGTTTCAGTCACCAATCCAAATCAAAATTTATACCAAACGTTGCGAATGCATTCGTTTCTCCAAAATCACGTGTCGATTTCATGAACTCAAAATGAAAATGGGCTAAAGATGAAGTTGTTTGAAAAATTGTTCTAGTTCTTTCGTGCAGAATTTTATTTTTAACAAACCTGAACTGTCAGCTACTACGCAATATTTGTACATTAACAATACTCTGACGCGCTTTATGAAACGCTACGAGCATTTTAGAATATTTTTTAGTTATTTTCCACCTCTTCACACCGTTTCCTTGGAATATTCCTGAACGGAAAACATTTTATACTATTTCTCGCCCTGGCATAAATAGAGTGCACCTTGGTTAAGTTTATTTTTGTTGGTCGTTTTATTGATTTATTTCTTCATTCATTTTTAAATAAAGAATAAGTTTAAGGTATTCTGAAGTAAATTTTCCCCGCAGTTGTTTGTTATAACTACGCCATAATTTCGCTTCTACCGAATAATTTCAGCGAATTAATGTTAATATGAAAAAATATTTTATCGTCCTACTTTTACTGTCAGTTTTGGAAGAATCTATTGTAATTAAATGCATCTTATATTACTGACTTAACCGATTAGGGTTCAAATACAAATATAGAAAACAATTTAGCCCCAATCAAAAATTCAATTCATTTCCACCGCAAGTCTCTGTAAAATGTCATAAATTGTTTTTTTTTGTTGTCCACATAAGTAAACTACACTAAATGTTGGAATCACTAACGTTTTTGAAAACATGCTATAATATAAATATTTTAACCAGTTGGACTTTGCGAATGAATATATCACAGTTGCTATATATATTTCAAATGAAAATCACCCAAATTGTAAAAATCGAAAAACCGAGGAGAAGACGCCCATTTTGATCAGAGATCAGAGAAGTGTATAAAATTTCCATCCTTTTACTACTATTGAACGATGTTGAATTGATTGTAATGTAATAAAACTACACAAAAAGCGGAAACAATTCAGGCAAAAGCAGAACGACCATTATTAGCCGGGAAGTTGGCAAACAGGCATGTCCCACAATTTCCATTATAGGTCACCTGCAGAGCAGTGTATTGCAGTCTACCATCAAACAAGTATGCTAAAGTTGTTGTTTGCTTGAGTATGCTAAAGTTGTTGTCAACTAACTGCTAAAGCCAAAATCTTTATTCATAACTGTTTTGCTTATTCATTTATTACATATTTCACAATTTAAATTTTAACAATTTGGTTTTATATTTCTTAATAAATTTACTAATAATTTCACAGGCGTTGTTTTATTTCTGAAGAATTGAATTATGGTTTTGCACGTAAGTATTTCTACCTCCGCAAACATATCGTCAGCATTAATTTTAACGAGAAAAACAAATGAACGAAATTGCTTAAACAATAAGGATATTCAAATACAAAGAAACAACTTTTTGTGCGTTCACTTATACAATATAAAAGCAGCTGAACATTAGCAACTGCTTTAGAGATATTCAACAATTTCGAAGACTGTACACAAAGTCCTTAAACAATAAAATTGTTTTTAAAAATTGTTGATCAAATTCTCTCTCTTTAAATTTAAATATGACAGTGCAAAGATGTGCACTCCACCTTACAAATAACAATTTAACAAAAATTCTAAATTTCCTGAAATATTCACTTTTTTATATTTAAATGCAATGCTAAAAATCTGCTATTGTAACGAAAAAATGTCAAGGACATTAAAAGGGTATGGTATTACAAAAATATGAGGTTTGCATTTAAAATATTCTGGTTGTAGGCGACCTTATTTGATTTTATTTATGGGTATGCTAAAGTTCTATAAATGAAGCTTTTGGACCGAGGTGGATGGCGTCAATGGTGGAATTTTAACATATAAATACGTCACCGCATTACGTTTCATATTGTAGTTTTTATATATTGTAATTTGTATAGAATTTATGTGAATTTTTTAAGATATCAATGATTTGGCTACACTTTTAATTTCCTTGAGATTTTTTCAATGAATGCAAATTTTCATCACATTAGTATGATGTCTTGCACGTTTCTGATATTGCAAGCAAACAGTGCTCTTTATGTTTAAACATAAAAATATGTCCTTTTAATAATTAAGTTTTTTTAACTTAATTTGTTTGTTATAATATTAATACAGTTTCTTGGCAAGTATCAACTCATTATAGGATTACATTTTCTAGTTCAATGAAAAGATTGTGATTTTAAGACAAATATTTCATAAAATATGGAGTAGCCAACATACATTGACGAAATATTGGTTGAAAATGTTAATAAAATGAACTAAGCAAAAACATGTAATTAAACATTTGATTTCATTTTCTCGAATTTCAAAGGATCTGGCCCCATTCAATGTATTTGAAATCTTTTTAATTATTATAAAGTGTTAGCAGATTGAATGCACTTCAATATACAAATAGGAATTCTTTTTTTAGCTTCAGACATTCGTTTAGAAACGTTTTCGACATTTCGATTACTCTTGAAATGTTTGCAACTTAAGTACAATAGAGTGGACTTTTGATTTTTTTTATAATTGGCATTACCATAGCAAGCTGAATAATTTGGATATTCTGGAAATTCGTCCCCTTTACTGAGCTCGATAGCTTTTCCACAAGCGCAGATTATTGGCAGTTAGTCTTTGAAGATTAAAGTGTGCTCTCCTCGCTAAACTTTGGGATTTTTCCTTACAAATTATATAAATTTCAAGACTTCTTTCATAGTTTTTATGTCTCAAGAATCTTTCATTGCCTTTGAAATTGTTCCATAATTGCAGACTATTTGCAGACACAGTGCAGAACTTTCCTTAAACTTCAGAACTATTATTAAGTTTTCCTTTTAATGGAGTATAACACATTTCTTGTATTTCGAGAATTTAGTCTACTCCCTCAATAATAGACTCTTTGTTATTTGTTCTAAATGGATAATTTAGGGTTGTCCTCATTCCTTCTTGAAGAGGCTGCTGCAGAGGTGTCTACATCAGCTGCATGATATAGATAATATAGGGCATTTACCAAAAAAAGCACTAGTCGTTTTACTGCAACTTTCCTCCACGCGGATTGTGGTTGGTACCAAAATCGCTGGTAGAGACTTTGTGCTCGAATGTGGAGTTGCATTGCAACCGGGTGTTACAGACCCATAGAGTAGCAGAGGTGGTAAGATTGACCTCACCTTCGCCAATGGGGATTATGTTCCTTACTAGCATAATCAATTTGGTATCTCCTGGCTGCAAAGAAAGGGCTGACAATTGCGGTTGTACCAAAATTGTTAGCCCTTTTTGCTAGATAGTCTAAGTTTTACTTGGCTATCTCAGGGGGCGCTGGCAATCGCATTGTAATATGCACCGTGTGTCGCACACCGTGGGTAAGACCTTCACGGCGAGACTCACGTAAACCCCTCGTGGACCTCTGCAACTTTCCTCATAATCAATTATAAAAAAATATGTTGTAAAGGTCATAGAGAAGGTGTAGCTACAGCCTCCAAAACCTTGTCAGAAGTAAAATAACTTACAAATGGTTTTATCTATTTCTTCTGAAGACTTCATGTCATACGACAAAGTCGTATAAAATTCGCAAAAAAGTCAAACGGGCGAAAAAATGGAGATGTGTGTCAATCTTTTCTTCATGGGTCTTCTTCGGGATTTGCCGTAATGTGAATTTTGAAGGAATTATCAGGCCGAAAGTTACACTGATTATTACTGATAAACAAATTTCACTTGAATTGGAGTTCACTTCTCAATTCTGTAATTTCTAGAAGGTTCGTTTTGACTTCAATATTATCAATTTAATCAAAAGTAAATCAGAATTTCAATCAAATGTTCACTTCATACATCGATTCCCTTCCTATCTGAGATGTAATTAGATGTAGGTTACATTGAGCCAGTTTCTCCATCAAAATATGGTGAAGCAGGAGGGTTTGATTCGAACATCCGAAAAGAAACCAGTCTCGTAATTTGAACCAAAAGTGAAACGGCATATTCTGTCGTTTCTTGAGACAGAAAGGGACCTGGTGCCAAATTATGAAAAGCAGGGGACGATTCCAATTATTCATTTTGGCAATAAAAATTAATACTGCAATTATGCACTGTTAAAGTTGTGTCATATCCATTGTTCTAGGCTGGGTTGTCATTCTAATTTATCAGCAAATAAGCTAATTAGATAAAGTAATTAGGAATGCCATGCAAATTTATAGAAACTAAACCGAAAGTAATATCGCTCAGTTGACTTCGACATTCGACCACAACAACTATATAGTGTATCTGGTTAATGAAGTCGTAAAACATAAAACTCAAGTAAATAAATTGGCAGTACGAAAGTAAATAACAGAAAAAATAATTATAATTTCAACCACAAAATTTGACAAATTTTGTCACTCCCTTTCGTTTATGATGCCGCCACTACACACAATAAATTTTAGCGAGATGCACAAGTCGGACATAAAACTCTTAACAATTTGAAAAGAGGAAGAAGTGAGTCATTCAATCGCCAACACCAAAAGTGGAAATTAGAAACCAAAATTAATGATTTAATGTTGGGCAAAATACGGTCAAGACTGTAATAGAAGCCTATCAGTGGTAAACTAAAGCCAGGAACTCTCCAGCACACTCAGCAACTAATTAAGACTTATGAGATATGGTTACAATGATTGTGGTAGTTATTTTTATTGTTGCTTTTAATATTGTTGTTAACATCAAAAAGTCCAACGGCACGACAAGCGGAAGTGGAAATAAAAATTGTCCATCCAGGATAATGATTAAGAACAGTATCAACAGTAACATAATAATTAAATTGTTCAATTACTCAAAAAAAAGAAGGAAAGAAAAAAACAGAAACATTCTCACAAAATAAACGAGAACTGCGCCCTAAAGTCACACTAGGGCGGCGATAACATCATGTGTCCGTGGCACAAACTGATCCTAGATAAATATGTAACAAGACATAACAGCAGACACAGAGACAAGCGCTAATGGATGACTTGCTAGACATAACTTTGTTTATTTATGGTGTAGCTTTTTTATTTTGCATCGGATTGGCGTCACCAAAGCAATTTATCTTCCGACTTGAAATATTAATTATAGAAAAGCAAATTCTCTCACTCACAATATCATGATATCTTATTCATGACATCATTCAGTGAAAATAATCTAAAAACATACATTGTGAAACTTGTTTTTTTAACAACTTTTACTAAACCTATCGATTATACTGCTGCTCAAACGAAGATGTCTGTTTGTGACGGAACTAGAACCCACCCAGGAGCATAATCGCGTAACTGTAGTGCTGTGGAGGACTACGGGCAGGGTTTGGGTGTTTTTGTAGCCCAAAATTATTACAATTAAATAATTTTCCGAAAATTAGAAATGGCTTAGCAAGCAAATATTTCTAAACTACAATCCAGTTAAGAAATGTATGTTTCGTATAGAAATAAGAATTCTACTTTACGTTAAGGTTTCATTATTTCGATATATTTCACGTCATTATAGCTGAACGTTATATTAGAAGACATCCTGGAATTAACTTAAAAGTAACACATGAAATAACCGGTAAAATCGGGGCTAATCCATCTCCCAAAAGTGCTGCAAAAAATAGTTTAAAAATATCCGTTTCGCGATTTAGAGAAAAATCAGATCGAACAATAAAGAAAATGTAAAGATTTATGGCATAAATCGTTCAACGGAAAGGCCCCAAACACGCGAATAATGAATGGACTTAGGTCATTTTCCCCTAAAACAAAAAAAAAACAAAAAAAACAACATATCCTGAAATTTCGTGGAAATGCATAATTTGAGAAGTATGAGATACGAAATTACAAAATGTGGAAAACATTCCTCTTTTTTATCTTCAAGTGAGGTGGTTGCATTTTTGACTATCATATCACATACTCGTATGCTTCGGTGGAATATAATTTCCTGTATTATCTAGAATTTCTATTAATTGGAAGAAGGAATTGGGAGTGCAGTATCATACCTATTAACAGTAAACTTCTCATCGATGTAACTTGTGGCTTACTTTTTGAAATTTTTATTACAATTTCGCTCCTTTGTCTAATATTCAAATGTTTGAAAATTTGTCTAACCAACTTACGCCATTCTCTTAGCGAAAATTTATTTCAAAGATTACATTGATGCCTTTTGTCCGAGGAATAATAAATAATATGACCAATATGCTATTATTGGTCTTTTTCTAGATGAGGCGGAACTGAAACTATTACCAATAACCATCTCTTCTATTGCATCTGTCAATGTGATCAAAGCTCCGTTCCATTCTTGAATTACGATTTGAGTCCACAGAAGCAATAGTCGCTTACAACTTGTAAAGCAAGGTTGATGAATTAAGAAATCGATTATAAATTTAGTGCAATTATGATCTTGGGAGAGTAATATTTTTCTCTGGCGCTTCACCACAACATTTCCATGATAGTTATTGCTGCAATGAAAATTCTAACATTTTATTGTATTTTTGTTTAAGGATCAAATTTAAGCAAACACAAATGTTTGGTTAGCACACTGGAAGATCTTCATACTCAATTAATTCCTTATCGAAATATTCTGAATTTCCTCTTTAAGAAAAACTCTTTTCTCAACGGAAAATATCCTGAAAGAAGCAGGATACCCTCTAAAGCTGAGTTGAGTTTAAGTACCCAAGTAGACCTTCTGGTGTGTTTCTACCTATAGTTTGTCGGAAACTATATTTGTGCCACAAAATTGTTGCCATCAGTTCATATTATACTCCTTTGGTGAATACCTTAGTTCCTTTCCGTTTGTGGTTTGTGTCTCTTTTTGTCTCTTACTTACAATATGTTTCCTATCTCAGTGGTAGTCTACCAAATATTAATAACATAGGAATTGCGCTTAACTCACATTTGTAGTAGTAAATTCCACTTAAAGTTCTAATCAGAAAAATGTCCTTATACATTAAGGACTTAATCTAAAATCCAAAATGTACCGAGTATTCATCAACCCGTCAAGCAATGCATTTAAATGTCGTATTTTGTCGGTTAGAGTTGACCAAGCAACGTGTTACATTTGCTGAACCATTTGAATATAATCAATTGCCAGTAGAATTGAAATAAACTTCACTTTTATCAGCTTTTAAAGCCCAATTAAAAACATATTTGACAGGTAATTTGGAAATGCTTCTAACATGGTTATTTTTATCTTTACTATTATTAAATACAGGGTGGCGCAATAGAACGTGCATATTGCATCATCTTTTTTTGCGGGGTAGCAAAGGCGCGGGCGGGGGGGGCGCCTACATCGTTGGGTTGGCGGGCTCATGGAGTTTTAGTCGCTATGAATCACTTCGACGGGAAGCGTCGCGCATTTTACGAGAACTCTCGTTCATATATTGCTACTAGGCGACTATATTGTGCTGAATATGGACCAACGCAAATTAGTGAAGCTCCGAGTGCTAATTTAATTAAAATATGGGTAAAACGTTTTGAAGAGACCGGTTCAACATTTAAACCACAAGCAAATGGTCGTCCAAGAACATCTAGGACCGAAGACAATATTGAGAGAGTTATGGAGTCAGTACGAGGAAATCCACAAATGTCGACTCGCAAGAGATCGTCTGTCATACAATTATCGCGACGAAGTTTGCAACGAATTTTAACATTGGATCTTAAACTGCATCCATATAAGCTGCAATTAACACAAGAATTGAAAGAGTCTGACTTCATAGCAAGGATCGCATTTGCTAATGAAATGCTTAATCGATGTTCTAATTTTGACAATATGCTTTTCTCTGTCGAGGCTCATTTCCTTATGAATGGGTTCGTAAACCGTCAATATTGTCGTCACTGGAACAGTGAAAATCCCAAAATCAAACACCAGAAACCATTGCATAGTCCTAAAGTGACAGTATGGGCAGCAATTTCTGGCAGAGGAATAATTGGTTTTGGCGCGGGGTCAAAACGTCACGGTTAATACGGAACGCTATGTTGAGATGTTGGACGGATTTTTGGCTCCAGAAATTGAAAGTTCAAGAATAGTGAATTCCAGAACTTTGTTCCAACAAGATGGAGCTACCTGTCACACATCAAATGACTCCATGGCGGTGGTGAAGCAGATGTTCCCTGGCAGACTGATTTCGAAAAGAAGTGATATCCCATGGCCCCCACGTACTCCAGACTTGACGCCTCTTGACTTTTTTTGTGGGGATACCTCAAACACAAAGTCTACAGTAATAATCCAAGAAACATCGTTCAGCTCAAGGAGAATATCCGTGGTGAAATGGCAGTCATTACACCAGTATTACTGAAGAAAGTTTTCAATAATTTTCGTTTGCGGTTAGAGGACTGCTATCGTAGAGAGGGTCACCATTTAGATGATATTATTTTTGAAAATTAAACTCCATTTATTACTCTACAATGCCTTAAATTTATTTTAACGATACCTTTTGTATTTATTTTTTAATCTATTTTTTAAATATGCACGTTCTATTGCGCCACCCTGTATTTTAATGTTAATGTTTGTTATGGTAGTATTACATGAATGGTTTTAGTTGGCTATTAGACTCTATAAAGCAAATATGGCGCTACAATATCATAAAAAAGTTGTAGTTATCTTATTAAACTGTAAAAAATAATTTATTTAAAAAAATAATATTTTAAATTATTATTATTTTTTTATTATATTATTTTTTTTATTATATTTATTATATTATTATTTATTTAAAAATAATTTCTTTAAAAAAAAACTCACATTCAGTCAGCTTCAGTTTTTAGACTAACTGAAACTCCGACATTACAGTCATCTATTTGTAAAATTTTCAGAATCCTTTCTAGTTTACACTACATGAAAAACATACAGCATATTGGCGGAAATGTCCTCCCTGTTTTGACTACTTGAACGTAATGCCATCGATTTTTCTAGATTCAACAACAGTAGCACTGGGTAATAACGCGTAATGTAAATAAATTTAAATTCACTATCAACCCCCGAGGATACTGTTGAAGTATTACCTTTCGCTTAATTGCCCCAACAGTTCATAAAAATCAATTCGCTTTCAATCTTTAAGCCATTTAATCTCTAAGGAGAAAAATTTAAACACATTTAGCACAGTGGTGAGAATTGCTCGATTACCATAAATCCCACATAAATGGTTTTAAATTTCATTGAGCTGTTTATAGAAGGTAAGTTGAATGTATAGGTATATTACTTTGGTAACGCTCGCACGCTTCATACTCATAAATATGACAGAGACGATTTTCACTCAATTGTTACTGCGAGTAACACTCACAGAGTGTGAACTCAAAGGGCTGAGAACAAACATGCGCAATGGAGCATAAAAATTCTCTTTTTTACAATAACTCGCAGAGAAAACATAAATTTATACGATACATAAAACGAAACACACTTCCATATACAAACAAATAGAGAATCCGAGACAAAAGCATTTCCCTTTCCGTTCGTTTCGTTTCGTTTTTGTTTCCTTTTAAAGAGAAAACAGCGCATTTCGAGCGCACTTGTTAATTTCGAGTGGCAGACCACATGTTTAACACAATTTTCCAATAGTGTGGGTAGTCACAGTGTGAATATCGCGGTTTCCTTTTTTCACCATTCCACAAATAATAAAAAAATGTATTACATTTCTGTTGTTGACATTGTAAGACTCACCACCACCGACTGACAGATTAACTGAGACGGTGACCGAGTGAATGTTAAAATGGTATCGCAGAGTAAGTTATGAGAAGGATAACACAAGAAGTAGTACAGAACAAAATTGTGTCAATTTATAGTCATACTTTGCCGTTTTTTGTTGCTTTTTTTTTTCAATTTCTCTCCTCGTGTCGCAGGGTTTCAACTCCTACAGCTCTTACTTTGACTTTCTTTCCCCCTCTACTGGCTTCATTATGTAATTTTAAACACAATACCGTTTGCTAACAAATTGAAGTAAATTAAAATAATTGAGGATTTTCAGCAACGTTGCTAAAAACATAATTAAAGAAAATTATTTCAGTAACGCGATGGGAAAAAGTGTTGAGTTGCATTTCAGACCGAGTCGGATGGATGGTGGCGTAAACTAAATAGATAGATAAAAGGCAACAGCAACATATTGGAGCTTTAAGAAATTGTTATTAATCATATGCCACGAATTGCGGTATTAAATTTAATCTCAGAAGAGGGGACCGTTACAAAAGTTATCAGGGGAAAATGAAATTGTTTATCCATTTCTATCTGAGGGATCTGAAATATAATACAATAAATATAAATGAATAAATATAAATGAATAAATATAGAAAAATATATAACAATATACATAAATATAAAATAATACACTAAAATTTGCTTAACTGAACCTTTGGCACATGAACGCAGTACAAATTTTTGAAATAATATTCACTAATTTTATTACAATAATTATTTGCGACCCAATATAAGGAATAATTCGATACTGTACGACATTATTTTTATAAATTGTGAAACTTATAATAAATAAATCTATAAATCTATCTAATAAATAATCTATAAATCTACCTTCAACTACCAACTATTTAGTCATAATCATAACCGAGTTATTCATTTATACTTTGGACGCAGCCCCAAAGACGAAATCAAAAGATGTAACAACGCATGACCAAGAGGACAACTCAGAGAACAAAGTGTAAAATTAGCTGTTTACCTAACTATTCAGGTAACAACATCATGGCCTCACTAACTGTACGGCAAGCAGCACCTTCTTAGTAGAACTCAATGATGTCGGGATGATGAGCTTCAGTAGGGCTAAGAAGATTCATAAAATTGCAAACAATATTGAACAAAAATTAATTACCCCATATTAGGCCAACATCACACGCAGTCTAGGAAATGCAATGGATTGTACAGTGATGGATAGAACGTAAAAACTATGACATGTTCAGCAGAAAAGCATGAATTTGGAGCAGTATTTGCTTGTACTTAGACAACTTATCTCTGCGTTGCTCCTTTAAGCGTCCGAATAGCTACAATCCATAATGCGTGCACAATTCCCCAAATGGTAGACAGAGGCAAATTTTTTTGAGAAAAGGGGAAATAATCGTCAAAGCCTTGGCCACGTTAATAAAATTATTTTCCTCTATTATAATGTAGATTTCATTACATGACAGTCTTGCCCACCTCTGATCCAAGATAGAAACATCAGGGCCTAATAGAAACATCAGAATCTAAAAGCAACAAAGCTACGAGTCTCCTAGTAGAATTATTTAATACCGTTGGGGATAAGCTAGTAAGGAGTATGCATTAGCTTTTCAGTACGATTTGACTGATGGCGATCCTAGCTCTCCCAGGATAACTTTTTTTCATCTCATATAAGGAAACAGAAAATTGCGCTATCCTTTTCTATGCGGCTTTCGACCAAGTAAATTGACAACTAGCTAGACATACTCACTGCGATCGTCCTAGAAAAAAATCAAAGAAAACAAATCGACACGTATCAATTTCAAAATTACCATTGCCAGCCCGGAGTTAATATGGCTTTGCGGAATGGCATGGTCCAACCCGAAGCCCTCAACCAGGATAAAAACAAACTTTAATGAAATATTTTGAATAAAACAAGTCTTTATTTAGGGCGGTAATCTATTAAGTGAGCTGTTCGACATATTTATGCAGATAATAGTGAGCAACACTGCTTACACAATCTTTATCATTTATCACTTGCATATGTTGATAATGTTGCCATTATATATATCGGCAACTACGACATGTCACTGCAGCCTTCTCGAGTGTTGTAAAGGAAAAGGCAATGCTAGATTTGTTTGTAAACAACAACGAGAACAACGTTTTTCATATAATATATAGTTGTATAGTTAACAATGGTTTTGGTTTTTTGGTAACTTATACCCGGTTCGCCATATAAATGCTATCCGGAATACACTAGCGGGATAATTTTGCACGCTAAGCTAAACGGGAATAAGTTGTATAAAAAAGTAGTAGAAAAGTATGAAAAATAACAATGCGACCAAGTTCTCCTACGCCAAAGTAAACAAAAAAGTTAAAAAGGAAGGAGAACGTCAAATAACGTAAATACAAATTGTTATTTTTTGCAAACATCAGTTGGTGCATTCTGGTTTTGTGTGTTATTGCCGTTTGTATGGATTTGTTTGGATGTATGGATGTATGTTTGTATGGATTTGTTTGTTTTGAATTTGTTTGAACGATAAAATGATTACGAATAAGAACAAAACAAAATGAAAAAACATTTCATAAATAGCAATGCTACCAAGTTCATTTTGCTAAGCGTTGATGCGTTTTTTTGGTATCCTATACCGATATCTATATAGGATGCCAAAAAACGCAACCAATATATAGTTATAAATATAAAGTTTCTTGATCAACATCAACACTGTCAACTGCACTAAAGTACAGAGATTGCGCTAACTGAGTTATGTTTTGTGAATAGATCAAACTGCTTCAGCACAAAAAGTCTCCTGCAATAAACCCAATGGGTTGCGTAGAAAAGGTCAACCGAAAGTCAATTAGAAAGATTAGCTCCATCTGCGGCTTTATTAAAAATTATTGCGACGGATTGCAGGAGAAGCGCAGAAGACCGATGGATCTGGATATACAATAATATATTCCATTCATACCGTCATCTACGTAAGAAAGTAAGTATGTCTCGAAGATGTAATAAAATGTATAACAATATTTATATAAATCTCTCCAAAAACCCAGCTAAACTGCAAATAACACATTGTATGGAACACATTATTCCAAGAGTACTTAAACGAATAATTTACGTTAATCAATTTCCATTTACAGCTATCCAACAATCGGCTATAACAGCAGAAAATCGTGATGTAACTACGTCCGATTAATTGCATTAAATAACCATCACATGCAGTCATATACAAATATGCGCCATAAATTAATATGTTTTCTGTCAGAAAAAAAACAGTCACAGAAGCAAAAAGAGAAAGAAATGAAACAAAAGAGAGCAGAAAATGAAAATAAAAATCAATAATTGTACTACGTTGTACTGTAAGTCTGTGTAATACCACACTAGGGACTGATAACCATGAAAAGGCCCAGTGTCAGTGACTGATGATGATATCAGGTCAAAGCCAAGGCCAAATACAAGGGAAGACACATTTATTTCGAAAGTGATGTATAGATTAACGAAAGGAACGATGTAGACAGTTTGTTTTGATTGAGATTGCAACATTTATCCTCTTCAGATAATGAAGAGTAAGGTTACAGGACTAGAAGTGAATTAGGTTTTCTCAGGTCTTAGATTATATTTTGACAATGTCCAATATATTACAAGCAATTCATTGCAAAAATTACAATTTTATCTTGGCTATTTTGATATATTATTGCAGTTAGTTTGAATTAACCAAAAGTATTTAACTACCAACAAAAAATAAAATTCTGTTTACATAACAATACTTTCGATGACGGACTCAGATTGGTTAGTTTCGCCTCGGCGAGGAAAGTGGTTGTAGGTGAATCTGAATTTTAACACAAAGACATTAACAAGGCACAATCATATCTCCTCATCGCAACAAGAGTAACCATATTAAGTAGACTTTGTAAAACTGTCCTTAAACCTTGTCCTTAACCTTGACATCATTGACACTCGGCAAACCTGTGTTTGGATATGAAAACAGAAATACCAGAACCTAACAGAAACAATATGAGGAAAATAAGGATGCATACATGGCAATGATGCAGCTACTTGTAACATATATATGTTGCAAAGGCAATGCTATAAAGAGGGGGAATTAGAAGCATAAGAAACAATTGTTGAAAGAACATCAGAGCGATTATATAGAGTATAGTACAGTTGCAGAAATGGAATCAATAAATTCTACAGAAATATTAAAAGTATCATAAATATTAATTTTCCTGAGTATTTTCGAACTTCACAGGTAAAAAGTTTGGGAAGTTGGCAAAGTGGGAATCGCACCAGCTAACGACGATGGCACAGATTGTCCACCATCAACCTATATTTAGGTAAGAATACCTATGATATAACTTATGAACATCAAAGTGATGAATACCAATGGGCAGCAGTCTCAATCATTTAAGACCGGTGGCGATCAGCTGATAATAGGATTGCAGCAACTCCTAAACACACAGATGCTAATGAAGCGGAACGAGAGTCTATCGCCAAGAAGAAAACCTATAGCGAACATGACCAGCATTATTTTTGACAAAAGCCAAAAGCTGCGTATGCTGATAGTATTGCAAGTTTTGCTTAGAAAACAATTTTTCAATACTGCTTATTAATCGGACTAGGCAAGCGATTTGCCAACAAAGCTCTTCTTCGGCGAACGAAATTTTATACCAACCACTATTTCTATTCATCTTGCTATACAACGTTGAATCCAGCAATATAACAAAAACAAATGAAACTGAGGTGAGAGCTTTTTGACAAAAAATTGCCCATCATTAACGGAGAGCATCGGCGTCATGAGCTAGCCGTATGAGCTGCATACCCACATCGAAGTGATCAACCACATCAAAATGCAACGGCGGATTTGGTCAACTCATGTTTCGCAGATGAATCAAAACGCTTCACCATTTAAAATCTTCAACAAAGATCTCAGTGGACGGCACACAAGAGGGCAGTCAAAACTCCGTCGGAAAAGATAGACTTTTGAGGCAACATCACATCTATGGATGATAAATTGAAATTAAAGATAAGAAAAATAATGTTTCTTGAAGGTATAAACATTTACAAAAAAGTCGTCGATGTAGATTATGGGAAGATTGTGAATTGATTCACAATGTCACACTTTTCACAAAGGCACGATTTCGAGTGTAATTTAATGAAAAACGCCTGGTCAACATGATCAAACAGTGTATAATAATTAGTAAAAATGGGGGAAAATATTTACAAAGTTCTGGCGGAGTATTTTTTTTTTTTTACGTAATTAGCACTTGGAATCTCATCGTCTGAAACCTTGACTGCTTTGTAATTCCAAAAAAATCTGTTGAAAGCGAACTTCAGTGTTTGGAAAACAGTATGAATTGAACATGAATAAAACATTTAGCAAACATTTGTTTAATGACATGCCGATCATTTTCGCCGTCTTGATCTTTTTGGGACATTCTTTATCAACACTATTGTACGATCATATCAAAATTTGCTATCTACATTTTATTGTGTCTAGAGAACGACTCAAAGATATGTTGATGAGAAAATTACAAAGGTACATCTTTCACTCAATTGAAAAAAACTTTTGTTGAAGGTCTGGGAGTGTGAAGGCTTTTAAGAAACAGCTGCTGTGGAAAGAAGAAGCGAGGCGAAACCATGTCTCAACACCGGTAAAGTAAGTAATGGAAATCGGTCCACAAATCTCCTCAGTATCCTGATCACATAGGGGAAAATTGTTATTTTCTAATTCGGAAAAATTCCGTTACAGACCAGGTTAGTGACCAATCATGTCATCATGCTTAGTATATTATGATACCTTATAATAGGGATGGGACAACTGTCTATAAAATTGCTTTATTGCGAGCAACACCGATTATTTATAACACATTAATCGAGTGATTTGCTTCGGACAATATAAAGTCCTACAAAAACCAAATTACCAAATTAGGAAAAATATCTCATCAACTACAGCCGAATGTGTAAAAACGTGATCAATTCCAAGACCACCTAATACGACATAAAAAAATGCAAATCCACTTGCATTCCATGAATGCAATATGAGAAAATTTCTTCATTTTAGTGAGCTAACGCAAATTATATACATGGACCTATTTAATGGTACCTACTGACAGTTAATTCCGAAAATCAGTTTGAGATGTTTTTACTACCCATTCTTAATTATTCGACTATTGGAAGTGTACCTCCAGCACATCACGGCGGCCCCCACTCAAAGGAAGTTAGACGGCTGTGTTGAGTCTAATCTTACAAGCAATGGAAAGTCCAAAATATCACTGACGTGGAATTTGTTGCTGTTGAAAAGCTGGAAGCTCATTCTACTCAAACTGATGTTGCAAATCGACGACAAATCACGAACATTCACATTTTGCTGTGCTGGATAATTTAAAACACAGAACTTAATATCACCCAAATTTCAGAATTGTTTAAGTAACGCAAGTTTCAATTAATGTTTTAATTATGTTTTCAACCGAATTATAAATTTTTGACATTAATCTCTTTATAAGTGTACGCAGTTCAAAGGATTCTAGAGAAGTTACTGAAAAGTTGCCAACTTAGGTGTAGTGATGGAATGTAAATGAAATCGAAGTGTTGAAAGCATTTTCATTCTGCTATTGGTTATGAAATATGAATGCATATAAATGTGTCTATAATTTACCTTAAAGATTACAACAGATTCGATCGGAACTTACCTGAAAGAAAGGAAAAAAATTACGTTATTAATAATACGAGTATGAATGTGTATATGTATATATTACATAGGGTGGCGCATAAGCAACGTTAAGATTTGATCAGTGAATACATGTTTTGTTTAAGTCTTTTTACCGCCTCTTTACAGAATTAACTAAATAATAATTGGGCAATTTATGATGGAAAGACTCAGTACAGAACAAAGAACGAAAGTTCTTCAATTTCAATTTGAAAGCTTCCAAAACTTCCACCAGGCGACGTTCTCAGCAGTTAGAGATGTCTAGGCGGTATTTGCAAAGAATTTTACATATGTTACATCTTTTCCCATATAAGATGCAATTGGTTCGCGAGTTAAAACCAAATGATGGACAAGAACGTTACTTATGCGTCACAATTTATAATATAATATATATAATGTATATGCTGTTTTGAATTTCCTATAAATAAACAAATTCCCTTGCATCTTATGAATGAGACATGGGAGAGCTCCTTACATGCATTGAGCTTATGCGCGTTCTATTTTTAGACTCACTCAACGGAAACTGCAGTTTAACGATGATTCCGAACGTCACAGTTTGAGAAGCATTTACCAGACTTGTCAATTACTATACTACTGGAAATACTCGTCAAATACATTGAGATTTTGATTATTACTTAGATTATTAGTTTAGTTTTAAAATTGTAGTAATAAAATATTGTAAATAACAATTGCGGAAATCACAGCCTTTCAAAGAACTTTCCAAACAACTTTTCAAAGATCAAATATATTGTGAAAGTATACTTATTTAATAGAACTTATACCGCAAACAATAGTTGAGGAACTAACGCTTTAGGCAAAAAAAAAACAGACAATTGAACAGACACAGTGTTTAACAGGGGCTAAAAGTTTAGCCGGATTGAAGCTAGGACGTCCATCATCACCTATTGTGTAGTAGACCATATATCGTTCCTAAAAGCATGCTCTTCGTTTATCCACTGGATTATCTGCGGAAATATTTTTCAATTACTAAGCCCAGTAACTTCTTTGAGCATCTATCAATTTCTACTGTGTATTGCTTTAATTACCGAATAACATTTAGAAATATAAGGAAAAAATGTATTTTTCTCAGGAAGCGTGAGCACTGAATTTGAATTGATTGCGTTAAGTTAAGGAATAAATAACACAAATCATCAAAACAAAGTTTTTATATCTGTGGGCCACAGTAACATAGATAATGTACCAACTCCGAGAAGATGTGTGCACCAAATGTAAGAAATTGTTTACCTAACGGACTAATTTTGACTTCCTGTGCCACCTGCGTAGATCCATTGCCAAGTAAATTGGCGAGTCAGAAAAACCCTGTTGTCATACGTTATTTGTTGACAAAGACAGCGTCTTGTAAAAATTGTTATGTCTTCGCATTTTTTTCAATATTCACGTCCACCATTTGAGTGGTTTTCTTGGGCCGCTGAAATCGTTTTTCTTTGTTTTAAATTTATATTTTTCAGTAGCCATGCCCATCACTAGGGTGATTTTCTACGCCTCACAGAATCATCTTTCTTTTATATAGCTGCGGTCTCCACGAGACACTGGCGAGTAGAGGATTAATTGATAAATCAAAGAAAAGTTTATCAAACATACGACCGGTATCGTCACTCAACAGTAGAACCCGTTCAATAATATAATTATTTTCTTAACTACACAGGCATCATTTTGTGATTTGCTTGGCATTGACGGATGATATCGTAACAGAAGTGTAAACCAACGCTTCAATACGAAATTTTTATTACAATATTAATACGAATAAGCAGAATAAGGAGTAATTTTTTAGATTTTTTTTTTTAGTTTCAATTTTAACTTTTGTTGTAGATTACATTTTTGACACAGTGGTTGTAAATCGTTTTGCATACAGAAATAATATCTAAAGAATTGTTAACAATGATCCAAGAAGAAGAAAATTAAGGCACAATATTTTGACCGAAGATCACATGCAAGTTCACCCAAAATAAGATTAAATATTCTTGTTCCATCTTCGGCGCATTTATTCCCGTTCTTTGTAAAATGTTGCTTCTAGTTTTTGGTCGACTTCTCCTATAAAAATATCTAACTTTTTGCGCACTTTTTATTTATGTTTGGAGTAGATTAAGTTATTTTTCTATCTTTTCATATAGTTCAAGCGATAAATTTTAAGACGATTTTCCGGTTAATGCTTTTGATTTAAAGCTAGTCAATGATATTAATTTCGGCCCAACAAGCAGCATGGAGTCAATAAATGATCTATTTTTTCTGCATTTTTTCCAATTCTTCCAATGCGTAGCATGTAAAAAAAACTTTATTCAAATAATAATACTGCAATTTTGACCTTATTCTGGTTATCCAAACAAAATCAGAATGCTAATTTTAGTGAAAAAAATTAAGAAACTATTAGTATGTATGAGAATAAAAATTGCAAAACTTACAAAATATTTTATTTAATCCTGCGTTTGTTTCTTCATAATAAATTCAGCGCATCCTAACTCCAATCAAGTATGTTTGTTTCACAAAAAAAATAAAATCACAAACTATCACGAGAAAACATAAACTAATATTTGACAATTAATGCATGTTCGCCAATCACAATAATTTTAATTATCGGCAGCAAAGCAAGCAACCAAAATTGTATTTGATGTCAACTCAAAGAGAGAAACTCTCTCGGCCGCTTAGCAATCTCACACCTACTTCTACCCATACAAGCACAGAAATAAATTCACTCGTTTACACGCTCACCCACTTTAATTGAAGGGCGTAATTGGATTGTTGTTGTAATCTGGTAACAACAACAACGTACAAATATATGAATGTATTATTTATATGTTATTGCTGGTTGTTGCGCTATTGTCAGTGTTTATTTAGTTAATTAAATATAATTTCGACGTATGGAATCAACAGTCCGTGGCAATGACTGTTGTCGAACAGCAGCAACATGTGCGGCAGTAACAGCAGCAGCAGCAGCTGCTGGTAATGGCAACGACGTTGATGACGACGCCAATAATGGCAACAACACTGAACAGGCGAGAGCAACAGTAAAAGTTGGCGCACAGTCATTTTGGCAGATTTATTCATTGCAGATATTTGTTTAATTGTAGAGTCATAAAGACGCAAAGAAAACATGAAAGGAATTGAGTGTGTTGAATGCACAATTCATGTCAGGCGGCAGATATTTCTTCCACAAAGGCTGGCGTTGTAAAAGTTTGTAGAATATATTGTAGTCGCCATTAAAATGTCAGTTTTTTTTTTTAATAAAAAATGTAAGCTGGTAATAAAATTTAAAAAGGGGGTTGTTATTAAGCTTTAAACAACAACTTGTTGGAAATGTGAAAAACAGAATAGATCAGTTTTTAGCTTCGAAAACTTTGGGGATTTCGAAGAGTCACAATGTGAGACTGGTATATCGAACCGCCGTATAGAATACCACACAATGGCATCTGGACACACAGCTAAGGAGTGATAACTATTACGGACTGTGACTAGTGCTGCAACGGAAAATCCTGACTACGAAAGTTACTACATCGGCTATGATAGAAAACATGAGTTTGGGTGAGAGGATGAGAGCTGTACACTTTTACAGACGCTTGGAAGAAACATGCGAGTGCTGCCGCGACCCCAACATTAAAATCTGACTGTCAGTTTTTATTACCAAAATCTTAAGGATGATTTTCTCAATTCAGCTTATATTTCCACACTTCCAATGACGTCGCAGCAAGCAATATGATAGGATATCCTAACAAGGATAACAACAAGACAACTTGACTATCTCCTTCCTGATCAGGACTGTAGATCTAGATTTATTACATGTTAATAGATGGAAGACTCGATCCTAGGGTAGTGATTTTAGTTAAAGCTATGATATGTAGAAGATTGAAAAGAGTGATAAATATCTACGAAGGGCTAAGTATCGCAAAGCCATATTTCCGAGGGACAACCATTGTCAATTAAAACAAACGCTGGTGGATAAATCTTTCGAAAGAGCCGCTTGATACCAACATGGCGACAGTCTACCAAAAAGTCCCTTTGCATGTTCATGCAGTTGAAAATGGAGACATGTGAAGAAAACATCTAAACAACAACCGCATGTCACTTGTGAACGTCAATCAGAAGGACATTATTCACCGAAATCTATACGATGTTACTGCGGTCTTCTCAAATGATGAAATGGAAATAGCAAAAATGGTTATGGTAATAAACGGAAGGGAATACAAGCGGTTTGTTTCGAAAATTAGATTCCAATAAAACTGAAATTACTATCTGCCTAGAAATAACAAAAATAATATTGCCTGCAAACAGCTATTTATATAAACTAATTTTTGTTATTAAACGGGTTGACCCAAAGATGGGTTCTTAGAACTTTCGAACGAAAATGTCCCGCATAATACACACGACTATAATGGTTAATGGAGATTATGGTCATCATATGATTCATGATCTATACAAGTCGCATAGCGATATCGACATGATCAAAAATATTAAAATACAGTATTTACATTGACTAGAGCATATTATAGAAATAGTCGAAAAATATCCAGCACGAAAAGTCTTTGACAACAAACTCAACCAGCAGTATAAAGCAGATTTGCCTAAATTCTATTGGAAAATCCGATTTTATAGATCATATCAGAACTTTGCATCAGTTAAGGGAGAATAGCCGCGAAATGTCAAAGTTCTTGAAATCATTATCCTTCAGCGACTTCTTGTCGATAACACTAGGCAACAAATTCTACGATTTATAAACAATCGTCCACGGGGTTTTAAAACTATCTTCTGTTATCCTGGTGGTCTCTGAGATATTACAAATATTTTTTTGTTAATTTCTTTTTAGATTTTAGATTTTGTTAAATTAATTTTCTATTAAAATTGTGTGTTGAAAATTAATGCTATTAAACAAAAACTACCACGTTTAATTTGAATCCGTTTTAGTTATAAGTTTCACAGGAAAAAACACCTATGAAGCAGCTCGTCTAGTTGCGATTAGTAAAGATAAAAAAAAATAGATATGAGAGATATGCAAACTATCATTATAGATGCCACTCGTCTAAATGATTTATATCTACAACTGCAACTGTCTACAACTGCTTTAATTCACAAGTTCATATGAATACATCAGATGCAAGCAGATTACTTGACCACTTACACCTTGGCTAGTATGCACATATATACGATCACCCATTTCTCATGGATAGTGTGCAAGCGATCATTTCTCAACTCCCATGACGATGTGCGTGGATTGTTCATGGATGGGTAAATACGTACTCTGGATGCAAGTCAGTGCCCTGAACCAACATTTTTTGCTTAGGAAATTCTTTTATGAAGTCAGCTACGCCTTCTAATTGTCCAATCAGTAAACGTTATCGAAAATTTAAACGAATATAATATATAAGTAGTTCCATCCTATATCATTGTGCATATTTTATTTTGGAAGAGAGATCAGCAAAACAGTTTTTCTGCTCTTACCTATTGCAGAAAGGTTACTGACTTCAGTGAATGGTAAATTAAATAAATTAAATAAATTGAAGCAAGTGCATGTTATGAATAATATTTTTGGTCAATATCGAATGCAATGCAAATTTCAAAAATATTGATCATAAAATCCCCTTTTCTTCAACTTTGTAATACTCTTGCCAATCAGGTAGCAGCAGTTGATTTATAATTAGAAGAAATCTATGGCCAGTATTTTGTTGGAATGTCTGAATTTATTTTGCTCGATATTAATTCTTTCGTCTTTTTTTCTTCTTTTTGGAATACAAACGAGTGCTATTGTTAGCTATCGAAAACTCAAGCGTAAGTGTGTGACAATTGCAGAAGTTTTGTTACTGATTTTTTAATACCATCGGTTAATATTAATGACGCCTACGGTAATTACTGTCATGCACTTTTTGTTGATACTGTCACTATTTCTTTAAAGGGTCTGCTTTCGTTTAGGGTTTTCTTGAAATATACAACAAATTGTGACATCATTTCGACAAGGTTGTACCCTTCGCAATGAGACAAAAACTGAAGAACTCGTCAAATTAATAAAAAAAAAATACTGAAATTAAATTACGTTTCTTAACTTTACAAATTTATTACATTTTGTCGAGATATATTAAGAATATCGGTAAGACAAAAACCGCTTAAATTTTATTTGTAAAAACTTCATGGTTTCCACACCGAACTGAGATCTGTAGTTATAAAAACTAAGAGCGTATTAGAACATGAATCCTCAGTTCAAATTCTGAACAAGTTTGCAAAGAAATTATATGTGAAAATAATTTTTGGGCCTTAAAGTCCTTCTGTACTTCTATCTGCAAATCACCAAATACTCGCCTTATCTCTATAGGGTGATATGATTAGTCCCATAAGAAAAGGAAATTTTCAAAAAAAAAAAAAACATTTTGACCTTCACAAAGTCAAATTCAAAGTCGACACCTTATTAGGTATTTTTACATACTTCCTTACACTCGAATTTGGGAATGAACAACTCTGAAGAATATTCTAGAATCTGTTTATACTATTTGTTGTAAACTAACAGATTGGGCAGTTCCACCTTAACCTAATCATATAGACGTCTCGTAAAACCAAATTACGGCCATTTTGAAACTTTACAGACATCAAATTTATCAACACTGATTCAGAGTACATATCAATTACTAACTTGAGCCAAATTTTGCACATAATTTTCATCCCCTGGAGCGACTATTGATTGAAAAATCATTTGTTTCGATTATTCGAGATCAATAAACAAAAATTGATGATGCAGAATGTAATTTTAATGAAATCAGAGTCAATCAATAGCAGCATATCATTTTTAAAAAAGAATGTCATGAACTGAATTCTAAAACAGCCTTCGCATTCTACACCAGTTTAATTTTATTTCATTTCAAAAAAATATATCTCTTCTACATCTACAATAGTGAGACTATGTACAGATTTATCTTTAGGAATTTGCGAAATGAACTCAGTACAGTCAAATTCCAGTTTCAGCAATTTTGTGAAGTTTGACAACCATGCTAAATCATTGGAGACTTCTTCCTTTATAACAAGAGATTTCGTACTTTGCCAATAATAATTTTGTGATCATGAACAGAGTTTAATACTTCGTAAGAGATTTCTTAAAAAATTGAAAAGTTGGCTTCAGCAAGTTGTTATAAAAGAGACTCATTTGATCAACGCCTCCTACTCTCAAAACCACTGTACCCCCATACAATTCGCTTAAAACAAACACATAATAAGAGACCGCACAAAGCACCGCATCGGTGCAAATAACGTCTGACAAAACGTTTGAAATCTGTACACAATGGGGAAAAGCAATTTGCGCGTATAACCAAATGAAAGTAATTACAGCAAATTTTCAAAAACGCACAAAACCATACAGATTTCTTCTCATATTTACAACACTAACGCCAGTAGCAACAATAACAAACAACGCCGAAAGAATCGTTTCAATTAAACAGCAGAGAAAGCGGCCTGAGCTGGGGAAGGATAGAGACTGGTGCTACACTTAAATCAGGGAGCACATCTGCTTTCACACTGGACCGCAGAGTATCGTTAGAAAGTGGAAAAGAGAGGTTAAGCAAAACTTTTGTAATTGAAAAGTGTTGTACACAGCAAAAAATGTTAGAAGAAATATGATAGAGTAAATAGGAATGGAAATTGGGAAAATTGTTCAGAAAGTTTTGCCAAAAGAAACTATTTAGTTATATTAAGACATAAAATTAATTACGCACACATTACTCTTAGATGCCAGTAAACTCACAGTACTGACGACGGCCATACACAAACTGGATCAGAAGATATGGACACGAGGAGTACATGAAACAGTAAAAATTGTTTAGGACAAAATTACCAATTATTGTAACGCAATTAACTTATATTGGAGGGAAGTTTTTTTGCTAATGGGTGTGAATAATTTTGGAATTTATTTTACAAACGAAAACAGTGAAGAAATAGACGGTGACGCAAGTATAAAGTGAAAGTAAGTGACCATAAGTTGTTACGAGGGCGAACCAAAAAACTTGTGAAGTGATGCAATGTACCAGGACGGTCCCAAAACTAGCCGACCTTACGTACAGATGATGCCAGAGTTGAAAAAAAAATTATGTTGATTAAAAGTGGCAACCTTATAAAAGATATGTTTTAAATTTTAAATATTTTTATTTGAGCCATCAAAAGTAACCGATCTCAGTGAATTTGTAAACATGGAAAAAAATCGCTCACCGTAATGTAAATCAAAATTTAAATTTGAAAGGTCTCGGTCCAACCAATATTAAAGTTGAGCTAGATTCTCCTCTGGGGGAGTCTGCTCCTTCATTTACGACTGTAAAATATTGAGTAGCAGAGTTCAAACGGGCCATACGAGTTGCCAAAATTAATACTGTAGTGGTCAAGCTATTGAGGTGTCTACGCCAGACACGGTTAAGAGAATCCACAAATTGGTATTTGATGATTATCGGTTGAATGTGCATGAACTAGCTGAAATGATAGACATTATATTGACCGAAGATTTAAAGATGAGAAAGTTGTGCGCAAGATGGGTGCCGCGCTTGCTTTCAATATGTTTCACTACAATAAAGTTGAATTTTTGCGTCGATTTATAACCATGAATAAGTCATGGGTCCATTACTTCATGGGTTCATCTGAGACAAAGGAACAGTCAACGAATGGGAGAACCGTGTCCAAAGAAGGCAAAGATGGTTTCATCTGCAGGCAAGGTCATGGCATCTGTTTTTTAGGATGCACATGGGATTATTTTTATTGATTATCGTTAGAAAGGAAAAACCATCAACGGCGAATATTATGCTAACTTATTGCAGAGTTTTGATGATCAAATTGTGGGAAAAAGAACAAATTTGGCAAAAAAGAAAGTGTTGCGTCATTAAGGCAATGCTCAAGTTCACTCATCCATCACTGCGATGGCCAAAATTAATGAATTAAATTTCGGATTGCTTCATCACGCAGTTTATTCGTCGGATTTAGTTCCCTCAGACTATTTACTACTTTCAAACTTGAAAAAAATGGCTCGGTGGTAAAAGATCTGTCAACAGTGAAGAGGTGGAGCCTGTAGCTGATGGCTATTCTCAGGATTTTGACAGTTTTTACTATAAACAGGGCAAAAGAATCGAACTATCGAGCGAAAAGGAAATTATGAAATTATGAAAAATAAGAAAATTGTTTCTAGTTTAGGGACCATCCTCATAATGTAATGCAACTTTTACCGAATTACTGCCACACACTGATGTGTCCCAAATAATAAGGGACCAATAATTGAATTAGTCAGTACAGAGAAATGAAATTTTATGTGAACAAAATCGGACTTCGCTCTAATAACTCCGATATAAAAAACTTTGAATGCCATCGTTATGAAAGAGTTACCTATTTTTCGTTTTCAAGTAAAGTAAAATAAAACACACAGTAAGTTATGACTTTGTATGAAACTTTAATTACATTACAATTACATTATGTGCAAACTACAATGTCGCTTAAATGATCGCCTCTGGATTGGTTGCAAGAGTGCTGAAAGCTGACAGTTTTGCCAGACCGATGGTTTTGAAACTACTAAATGGATAACCCAATATATGAAATCATATTACACCTTATAGAATTTCTAATACAAATCTACAGTGTTGAAGTATTCTTCTGGTTTGTGCGACCGACTTTTATTTCTCAAATAGGTGGATCTATTCCTTTTATGAGCATGTTCATTCCTACTGGATTTATTTATCGTACTTTTAATATCTTCGCATTTTCAGATAATCTGAAAAGAAAAATATGCTGAAGAATTCCTTTTTCTTCAGATGAACATTTTTTCCTATGAACCTAACCTGCCTATATATACGATGAACTCAAATATCAACACTTTATGTGGTCCCAGATAAGTGAACCTAACTACTAACTCAAACGAATTAACAAATTTGCATCCACCAGCACAGGCGTAGCAAAGAGGATGCTGGCGTACTTTTCCAGCACCTCCCGAAGTTTTCCGATTAGATGCATTAAATGAATTTAACCAAAAAATTTATTGCTACAGCAATGTCCACTGCTTATATTAAGTTCGCCATTCTGTCTGTTATATCGGGAAATACTCATCTGGGACCATATAAAATCTATGTGGCTTTAAATTTGTCTATCAGTTTATTAGCATGACAACTGTAAACCGCGAAATTGGCTCATATTAAGTTCTAAATATGACAAAATTGTCTTAGTACGAATGACTAAACTCTCACTCCTGTAGAAACAATGCATATTTTCATTATTTTTTAAAAAATTTTGCCATTAGCTGATTAACTAAAAACAATACATAGTAGCAGTTGATAGCATCAGAACTATCACAGCTTTTTGGTAAAGAACCTTTGTGAGCGTGGTTGTTGAAAAAATATTAATTTTCAGTGAAAAAATGGACAAAGTCGATAGCATTACATATAAAAAGAATGTGGATGTTTGGTGATAATTAGCAAATACGGTATCGGGCAACTCCAATTTAATTACATTTGTAGGTAATGGGTCCAACAGTGGGTGTGATTATTAAATAAAAATAAGTTTTTCGATATTATATTCCAGAACAGAAAGCTATATGCGATAGAAACTGATAGACACAGGAAGAGATTTTCCTATATCTTACACATTTTAACGGTATCACTCAAATTGTATTCGTGATGATTGGAAAATATTAAAAATATTTGTTAATGTGTAGTATGTGAGTGTAATTTCTTTAAGTGTATATTCTAGAAAGATCATCAGAACCGCGCCTAGAACATTTAAGTATGATGTATGTAATCTCTTTCCCTCATTATCTGTATATAGGGTTTTTCTAGTTGTTTGTTCCTCTCACTCCCATTATATAGTCTATTGTTATCTCCTTTTCGCTTGTTATGTAAATAAGAACATTCTAGAATTAAGTCTATGATAAACAACACTATTCTGTAAATATGTTCGTCTTTGTTGCACTCATTATGTAAATATGAGAAATATCGTAGCATTTTCTAGAATAAGTCATTTTAGTATAAATAGAGCAACTTTGTACGTTTGAATGGATTAAAAAAGTTGACGTTGTTATGGAAATACGTTCCACGATACCAAAAATGGATATATCATGAACTCAATCAGCATATGAGAAGAGGATGTTTTCGCTAAAACCAAGTATACAACGACAAACAGGCACATCTTCTATAACGCTAAGGACCGCACTTCTTGGTGTAGGATATATTAAGGTTTGGCCCAGCTAAACTTTTGGCGCCTATCCTACTGTAATTATGTGACGATTGCAAAATTGCCCAATTTCCTAATTTTTCTCATTTTCCATGGACCCATTCACTGGGCGTCGGTCTGTCAATAGACAACTACTAAACTTTGTACAAGCTATGTTTCTGTGATTATTTAACATTGAATCCAAGAATCTAACATATAGCTTTTGTATTTTTCCATTACAAAATATTTCTCTTTGTGTAGTTAGCTATTAGTAGCTTATCAACACATTGTCATTCGCTGCTTACAATGGCAATCTACAACAACTTTCACATTCGCATCGCATCGGACAAAAATAATAACTATTTCGTCCCATTTACAAGTGTCAGAGCTACATTCGCACTAAACATTCGAAATTATGGCACTGCGGGAGTGAGGTGGCGGAAAAAGTTGAAAGACCAGCGACAGAAACCAATTAAACTCGCAAAAAAAAAAAATCACACAAAATCAGAACAAAATTAAAATGGAAAAAAAACAGCTTCACACAGAATAACTTTTGCCGCCAGAGTGATCTCCTCCCACGGCCACTGCACTTCCATTGATGTTAATTGCGGCACTATAAAGACACTACGAGGAAAATCAAATTTAAAACAATGAAAACAAAATAAAGCAATCGCTCTAACAGCAGGAGAACACATATGAACCTTTGTAAGCGATTGCGATGGCAAAAAAAAAAAATGTGGTGGCGACTGATGAACATAATTGTGAGAAATGTACTCAAATTCTTTTATTCCCAAGATAAGAACTTTCATTCGAAAACAATGATCAAAATATTGAAAATGTCTTTTGAAAATGTTGCATTATGGCTTTCACGAGGCAATCAATAGTTTTTGCTCCCT
>JAHXMU010000014.1:4028045-4173353 GCA_019455685.1 Philornis downsi
CGAAGACAACTTAACTCCGAATTTATTATTCCGCGATATTACGCGTTCTTGAAAACAAATCACTGTAATGGACATTTATCATATTCGAAATATTAAGAATTCAGAAATCAAGCATAAATCGTAATATGTCTCTTAGTGGCGTAAATAATAACAACAAAAAACACGTTCCCACTTATATCCATATTTAAAGATATTGCATAATTTTGCAAAAATCGCTATTTTGAAAAATTGCTATAACTTGTAAACTATACCGAATTTTTAAATGGCTATTGGACGTAATTATATGCATACATAGATATGTAAATACTTAAATAAATATTTAAATACTTACATAGATATGTAATACTAATAATAACGTTTTTCTTGAAACCACGGATATAATGGAAAGTAAGAACATATTTGCTGGAAACGCCCATGAAACAAGGTGTTCAATATAAGGACCTTTTGGAGACAACTTTGTGGCAAGTACGACTTAAACTTCATACTGGCGTCCAGACAGTATCCTCCGGTAATTTTAGTTATTTCAGCCCCATCGGAATCTCTTGCACAATGATACCTGTCTTGCTACATATTTACTTCCTACATGTACAGGGTGTCCGTCGGGAAGGTATACTACTTTGTTTGTTTATAATTTTTGATTAAATGAAAGAGAATGGACCTTATATTGATAAATATTTTATTTAATGTTATCAATTATGTATGGAGTACAGTATCAGATAAATGTCCTCCTCTGTTAGCCTCACAAATGCGAGCCCTTTTGAGCACATTTTTCATTACACTCTCACAGATTTCTCGTAGTATTTCATTAATTTCATCACGAGTATTTTGTTTGAGTTGCTGAAGCGTTTCTGATTTGTTTGCATAAACCTTGCTTTTCAGATATCCCCACAAAAAGAAGTCCGAAGTAGTCAAATCAGGCGACCGTGGAGGCCAATCAACATCGTCATTTCTTAAAATAACTTGTTGTAGAAAGAGGTCTCAAAGTAATTCCATTTTAATCCTGGCTGTATGCGATGTGGTATCGTCTTGTTGATACCACATGTTAATCAAGCCCAAAGCATGCAGTTGTGGCGTTAAAAAGTTTTCAATCATATCCCCATTGACAGTTACCATTACGTCGTTTTCAGTTTTAAAGAAGTGAGATCCAATGATTCCTCCTCATCAAATTGCACACCAGATTGTCACTTTTGATGGATACAAAGGTGACTGATGAATAATTTGAGGGTTTTCCATTGTCCAGAACCGATTATTCTGTTTATTCACATATGATTTTTTTCATGAAAATCGGTGTTGTCATGGCCAAGCTGTTACATCCTATTGACATGTGTATGGCGGCGTAAATGGTCTTGTGTGAATCTTAAATGGAAACAAATGCAAATCCTTGTGCAAAATTGTGATCAAAGTTGTTCTTTGAAGATCAAGCTCCTGAGCACGGCGACAAATTGAGGGTGGATTGTTTTGAACACTTCCTTGAACAGCAGTAATGTTTTCAGCCGATCTTGCAGTACGTTTTGCTCCATGCTTGGCCCTCTTTCTTCGAAATCATTCACTACACGATAAATAGTACGTTCTGTTGGCACGTTGTTTCTCCTAAAAATTTCACGTAACTTTCTCATCGTCACAGTAATCGATGATTGATTTTGACAAAATGTTTTAACGATTAAAACACGTTGGTTTACCGAATATTTTCCAGAATGAATTTCCCACGTCCCTACTTCACGACTGCCAAATATGAACTATCAAGACTAATACTTGCCAAAATGGCGGCAAAACAAAGTAGTATACCTTCCCGAAGGACACCCGGTATAAAGCCTACGATTTCTAATCTTTGCTCCGTGACAACATAAATTTTTTTTATTGCGCAGTGTATTTGATACAGAAGAGGTTGTAATTAATTAATTCAAAGAAATTTATCCTTTCTCTTCCCAATTGCATAGATGAATATTGAAAAACCATCACACAGTGGGTAGTTTTGAAAAAAAAAAAAAAAAATAGAAATAAGTTCAGTTTCCAAATGGGTGGACCGATTTTGACGAAATTTCATGTGGCCATAGCAGTGGTTTAGTCGAATTTAAGTTTTAAATTTAGATCTTATGCTTCCAAAGTGGACTGGACCACAATTTCTCAAAATAGGACACTTCGAATTTTTTTCTAATTTTTTAACCGATTTAGACAATTTTGCTTACATTACTTTTGGTATCGTGGAGCGTATTTCCACATCAACGTCAACTTTATTAATCCCTCAAAACGTACAAGATTGCTCTATTTATACTAAAATTACTTATTATAGAAAATGCTACAATATTTCAGAGAAAACACATATTTGCATAATGGGTGGAACAAAGACAAACATATTTACAGAATAGTGTTGTACATCATAGACTTAATGCTAGAATGTTCTTATTTACATAACAAGTGAAAAGGAGATAACAATAGATTATATAATGGGAGTGAGAGGAACAAACATAACTAACTGTCGTAAACGTAATTCTAGAAAAGTCCCACCCACAGATAAAGAGGGAAAGAGATTACATATATCATACTTGAATATTCTGGGAGCGGCTATGATGATCTTTCTAGAATATACACTTAAAGAAATTACACTCATATACTACATACTCTAGTTAAGATCTTGATGTATATTTGATCTCTTGAACTTTAAGAGTTATTCGACTTTTAAAACAAAAATTCTCGTTTTTTTTTAGCTACCATCATGCACATTTTTTGTTAATAGCGGAAACAAATTTTTCACAATTTTTTTTCAAAACTTTTGTGTTGTATTAATAACAAAATTCTAAGTATTTAGAAATTAAAAAAATTTTAAAGAAAGAAGCACTTAGTCAAAAGTTATACGTGATTAAATTTAAAAATTAACAAAAATCGATATTCCGCAATTTTTTGCGAAGAAAGTAGCTACAAGTTTTTATAATTATAAAAAAAAACTTACTAAGAAAAGTATAATATATTTCCATTTTTCTGATTGTAAAGCAAAAATTTCTTGAAATTTGATTTTCTACGAGAACCAGAACCAGAACCTACCGAATAAGACTTATTTTTAATAGAATTTAAAACTTAACCTCGACTAGACCTCTGCTGTAGCCATATGAAATTTCATCGGAATGCGACCACCCGTTTAGAAACTGCAGATGTACTTCTATTTTTTTAATCACCCACTGTGCGTCGCCATAGGGCAACCAAAAGAGACCCATCTTCACGGTTTATGTTTCGACTTTTGTACGGTCAGTTTAATTAATACGAACAACTTTCTTCCTTTCAATCAGCCTACTCTTTTAGTATTTAAACTCAACTTTTACTTGTGTGTAAACTTCTAATTGAATTCCTGTTAAAAGTTTTTTTATGTTTTGAAACCCCATAAAATAAGTAATAAAAGCTGTAGAATTACAGCACAATGAACTAATAAACAGCTTTATTATTTACTTTAGTATTTGAATTATAATTTCTTTGATTTACAGTCTCACAATTTCCTGACTGACGGACCAAAGACATTTTACGTGTTAATGATTTTGTGGCCCGGCGGAATGGAATGAAATAGAACGCAAGCATTCATTCATCGCATTTGGGCATTTCGCTGGCTGTGGATATTGTAAAATCGTAAATTTATCAAAGATAAAATAGCATGGAACATCTGGTTTTCATAAAGGCCAATTCAACAGCTATTTGGGTGTGTCTTCAGAGAAAATCTAAATGAATTTCTTTCAACAGGATAATGTAAACATTTTACTACCCCGTATTCGTACATATTTTAATTGATGTAGACATGTTCTTCAAAATAGAGGAGTATAAAATTTGAGCAAACTTCACGATTTCATGTTTGTTTATATTGCGAACATTTACAATTTAAACGGTATTTATATAGTATTGTATGATATATTACTCTAAGCGACAGATTAAGGATAACCAGTGCTCTGCATCAACAAACATTACGGAATTCATAGGCAAAGAGTCCCAATATGGTGTCTCACTGCTTTGCCAAGTCATGCTCCTGAAAAATTTACAATCAAAGGTTAAAGTTTTTTTTTATGCTACAGATATGCATTTCACCGGTAGCGATATAAAATTTACCACAATTTTATCCAAGTTAGGCCAAAATTCAAAAATTTTATTCAATTTTTAAGACTTGCTCGGTTTATGAGATATCCCTAAATGCAGATTCATAAATAAACAATTCCATTCCAATTTTTGGACATCAAATATAAATTCTGAGACCAACTCCGGTTGATGCTAGAGATTGACAAAAGTGCTCTTGAAATTTGTTTAAAATCATGCAAAAGTGTAATAATAAATACTTGTTTTTGCTTTTTTCCTTCACGATTCATTTAGCAGCCCTCATGTATCGAATGTCACTCAATTTTTCAAAACTTCCTTGGTTTATGAGATATCCCTAAGGAAAAATTCATAAATAAACAATTCTACTAAAACTGTTTGGTATACAAATTTCGAGATTAACTCCGGTTGATGCTACAGGTCGAAAAAAGTGCTCCTGGAATTTGTTTAAAGTCATGCAAAAGTGCAATAATTCTTTTTTTATGTTTTTTTTAGCAGCCCTCATGTGTTGATGGTTCTGGATGAACTCTTGTTGGCGGGGGTAATTTGTGGAATAAATGTTTTAAAATAAAATGTAAACGGTTATCGCATTACAAAATTCACATGTATCCAATGCTGTAAGAAATAGGAACTAATTAGCTTTCTGAAAAAAGAAGACTACAAAAGTACTACCAATAAAATATTCAAATTCAAATTTCAATTGGGGACCATAAATCCCGAGTTTATATTTTTTCACTTAATCCCCGTTTCTCATTTGTGCGTCATTTTCCGATTTTGAATGTGTATTCCAAAGTAGTCATTCTCCTTGGAGCTACACGTTGTAAAATATAAATAATGCATGCCAAAATTACTCCATTAAGCAGAAGAAACATACCTTCCTTTACCCAAATTCTGAGTTGAAAATACAAATCATTTCCCCTTCACAGAAATAAGAAATTGCAATCGCATATCATTTTAGGTTTATATTGTTTGCCATATTTTAAAATCATTTGAAAATGTTGAAACCAAGCGAAACATTCAAATCCCAGAAACATGCAACTAAATGAATCCTCTTAAATTATAATCCATAACGACCGTTGTTGCGACAAGAGCATTGAACATTGTCGGTGTTTCATAATACGCAACACAATTAACCTGTTTCCAGGAAGAGATTGCTAATATCCTGGGTTTATTACATCAAGTAAGAATTATAAGCGCAATACAATGATATTGTTTGTGTGTTGTGGTGTATGTACTTGTTTGTGAGTGTGCAGAACATGGCGATAGAAAGAGAAAGTGACAATTGTGTCCTTTTAAGTGCGCAACTGTTGTAGATTATTCGGTAATAATTTCAATTTCATGCCAGCAAATGTGAAAAAGCTCAACAAAGACTGCGTTATTCTGCTACAGGACATTAATATGCACTTTCTCGAAATAATGAGGACCACGGCCAATTGACGGCGCAAGATACACACTAGCAATAGTACACATACAAGCAACATGTGCATACACGCTGTTCTTCGACTTTTCACACCATTATGACTTTGCAGTAATGCGATAACGGGATTATATGTTTGTGTGTGTGTGAGTGGACGACAATGGGGTAATATGAAGCTTCCCAGCAGTAGTTATATAGCTTACGATATTATCGTTTATAAAAACTTGTCGTTTTTGTACAATCCGAATTGTTTCTTAATTATTTCGTTAACGATTTATTTCGCTGGACTGGCGACAGATTTCGTAATGCGCTGAACAACTTTGGAGGGTTTCGTTCCATTAACAATTAGTTTGTAAGTACAAACCAAGTTAACTTCATGCAATTATCAGATTACCATAAAGCTTAGAATTTCATATAATTGCAATGTTGTTCTATTAATCACTGGAGAATATGCGAGTGGCTGTTGGAAAACGGGTGTGTAACAAGTGCACAGTGGCTGAGTGGGGAAAATATAATACTGCAATTATACATACATTTGAATAAATTAGTATGGTATGTGCATGCTTAAACCGCTTTCGCCTCTGAAATAAGAATGCAACGAAATCTGGTTTAAATTTAAACAGATAAATATGAAAGTAATAAAATTCCACTTAATTAGCTATTACAATCTATACAAAACACATTTTCCAAAATCACATTTTTAGATCTATTTATTATTTTTTATTAAAGTGATCACCAAATCATCAAAATCATCTTTTGCACTTTGCAATGTCACTTATAATGGCCTCCCCTTTGTTGTTGTACTCTGGTTCTCTAATATTATTTTAAAGTGAATGGAAAGTGTGCCAGGTATTTCCTGGGGAAAATTTCCGGGAAATATTCCCAGTTTCATTTCTTGGAATTCGGAAATTCCAGAGCATTATGTGATTCCACAAAGTTGATATCCAATTTTTTTTTGAGTATAGTGCTCGCAAATTGTATATCCCTTTTAAGTTTTATTATGCTTTCAATGAGTTGAATTGGGTAATGACAATATTTTATAAACTTTTTGGTGTGCTGAAAACATTTATAAAAAGTTAGTACAATAAATTCAGATTTTTACTTTCGACAGAAATAACAAAATTTTGACTACAAGTTGGTGACTTCTTCCATTTGAAGAATTCAGCACGGGTCTGGCTTTTTTAAATAGCTTTAATTGCAAACCTGCGCAAATGCCACAGTGTTCATATTCCGGAATTAGGGTTGCCTCCAAATAATTTGGAAAAAGTGGCCAAATAAATAAATCGTTAGAATATAAATGTGAGAATTTTACATGAATTGCCATGACTTTTACATCCGTTAAAATCGAAAAATCGCTGAAATGCAAATGTATGCATTTCTCAAAAATATAGAATTCTATCGCAAAAATAATCAACTTTTCATATTTCCAATGAATGTGAGAATGTGGCGTCACCTGAGGTCAAAAATTAAATAAAACGTTCTTAAAACGAAAAATTTATAAAATGCTAATATGACAATAACTCGAAAACGGGACAAAAATAACGAAAATTACTTAATTATAGAGTAGCGAAGGAGTGTCCTTTATAAACTGCTCTCAGCATTTCGTTAACACAAAAAGCTATTACCAGTATTAATATATGCTGTTTGCATACGCTGATTATGTGTACAATATTAGCAAAAATCTTCTAGGTCACATTACAGTCTTCTCAAGCAGGAAAAGGAAACAATGGAATTCGGACTGGCGACACATTTGATGACTTATTTTATGGTGAAGTAAAATTTTATTTGTCTTGTCTCACATGTCAATAAAATTAATTATATCAGCATGACCGTAGTTGGAGAACGGAATGAAATATTTTTGAAGAGTCTTCGAAAGAAAAATACTCTACAAAATATATGAATCCAACATCGTTAATGAAGATGATCGATTTCATAAGAAGGAATAGCTGTATGAGCTGTACACTGACATCGAAGTGGTCAAATGCATCATCATACATCCAATAGGCTACTTTTGTTGAAGGAGCGTCTATTTGGGATTCTGTCAAAACTTGGTATGACAAAGTTTAAAATTTTTTTTTTAATTCGTTCAACATAATCTCCTTTTAGCTCGATATGCTTTTTCCAGCGATACATTTTTCAATAGCTTCTATACTCTGTTTACAGTAAGAACTGCCACTCTTAAAAATAGCCATCAACCGCAGACTCGACCTTTTCATTGCTGCAAATCTTTTATCACTGGAGCCATTTTTCCAAGATTGGAAATAAAAAAAAAAGACCGAGGCAACTAGGTCTGGCGAATAAGGTGCGTGATGAAGCAATTCGAACTTTAATTCATCAATTTTGGCCAACGCATTAGCGGATGTGTGAACTGAAGCATTGTCTTGATGAACCAACACTTTCTTTTACACCAAATGCGGTCTTTTTCCCATAATTTCATCACCTAAATACCGCAGTAAATTAGCATAATATTTGCCGTTGATGGTTTTTCCTTTCTGAAGATAATCAATAAAAATAATCCCATGCGCATTCCAAAAAACAAAAGCCATGGCATTGTCTACAGATGAAACCGTCTTTGCCTCCTTTGGACTCGATTCTCCAATTCCAGTCCACCGCTTTGACTAGTTATTGCCTCATCCATGATTCTAAATCGACGCAAAAGTTCCACTTTATTGTTTTTGCTCTGTTTAAAACAAGTGCGGCACCCATCACACAGCTTTCTCATTTTCAAATCTTCGGCCAATATACGATGTACAGCACTTTTTTAAATGCCTATCATTTCAGCTATAGCTCACGCACCTTCAGCCGACGATCATCCAATACCATTTTGTAGATTTTCTTGACCGTGTCTGACGTGGACACCATAATTGGTCGACTACTACGGTGTTAATCCTGGCAGCTTCAACTTTGCTACACAATATTTTACAGTCGTAAACGAAGGAGCAGACTCCCCCAGAATAGAATCTAGCTCAGCTTTAATATTGGTTGGATTGAGAATTTTTAAATGGAAATATTCAATTACATAATGGTGATCAATTTTTTCCATGTTGACAAATTCACTGAGATCGTTTACTTTTGATGGCTCAAATGAAAATACTAAACAACAGGCGCTTTGAAACTTAAATTATAGTTTTATAAGGTTGCCATTTTTAACCAAAATAATTTCTCCAAACTACAGGCACTGTCTAGAGTATGCAAATATAGGGTGACTTTTTTAAATTTAAGTTTCTCAGGTTGGCAACACTGGTTGGTAATGGTGTCCAAACGTCATCTGTCAAAGTAAAAAGTGTACAGTATACTCTGCCATTTCATCATGGAAAGACTAAATGTGCTTCGTTTGATACGACCATTTTATGGTCGTCATAATCGACCTGCTGAATCAACAATTCGTGCTGTTATCTCCAAATTTCGCACCAAATTTACTTTATTGGACATAAAACCATCGACTCGCATGCGTAGAGTGCGTACCGAAGGAAATATTGCAGCCGTAGCGACCAGTGTTAATGGCGATCGTGAAATGTCAATTCGGCGCCGTTCTCCGCCGATTGGGCATGTGTTGTTCAACCACAATGATTTTTTTTTTTTTTGCCCAATTGGCTAAATTGAACTTGGTTGACATGTGGTTTCATCAGGACGGTGCAACATGCCACACTGCTTGTGAAGCAATGGATATGTTGAAGGTGAGCAGAGTTTATCTCTAGATTTGGCCCTGTGAATTGGCCCCCAAGATCTTGCAATTTAACGCCTCTTGATTATTTCTTGTGGGATTATGTCAAGTCGTTAGTATATGTGCACAGGCCGAACACTATTGAAACCTTACAGGATAACATAATACGCGCTATTCGTGGAATACAGGCCGAAATGCTCGAAAAAATGACGAAAAATTGGATCTTCCGAATGAACGTTTTGAGACAGAACCGCGGACAACATTTGCATAAAATTATCTTTACAAATTAAATGGCAAAGACCAATTTATCGATTCCAATAAAAAATTTTAATATATCGCACCCTAAATACAAAAGGGGCACAACCCAAAATTCTCTATTATTCAGTAGAGGCAAAAAACCGTTTATGTAAAAATGGTTGCAATATTTAAAGAAAATATTGTTCCATTATGAAAAAATGCAATATTGAAGAAGGTTCTGCTATATTTTTTTCAATTTTATATTATGTTTGCGAAAATAAAACAAAATTTTGATTTATGACTCTTTAATTGATCTTTAGTTCATCGTTCAGAAGCAACACACTTGACATAAAGATAGACATAACGGCATTTTTCCAGTTAAAGAAGATAGTGATGAGACGGAAATTTTATAGTAGTTAGAGATGTGTAATGTGAATCAGTTTATGGGAAAAAGTAGATTTTGACAATTTTTGAGTTGTGCCCCTTTTGTATTTAGGGTGCGATATGATGCACATTTGAGTGTTTTATTTGTTAAAAAAATACGATTAAAATATTACCCTATAGAAGAAAAGACAATAACCAAATATAGAAATTGGTCAGATTTATTAGATAATTGTTTTACAGGTATTTTTTCAAAGAAAAAAGAAATTCAAATTTATTATGCAATTTTTGTTAACAAAAAATGTTTTTAATTGTTAATTTCAAATATTGACCGCAAATGTATTAATATGAGTGAATCAACAGTTTACGCATAAAATAATTCATCTACATCGATCTAGATTTATCAAGTTGATGATAATGACATACTTACATTAGAATATAGAAAAATAAAAAGTTGTCAAAAAGTATTGAGAACACAAACAAAAAAACGACTCGTTTTGCCTTTTCAATGAAATGTACCTCACAAAATCCATTCTGAAATTCCAGTTTTCGATATTTCAATATTTCATTTCAACAAATTCAATATTTTTGAATGAGGTAGGTAATGTTGGAAATTTCACTTCAATTCCTCAACCGTTGTCGAATTATTCACGCAGACTTTGAATTTTACGTACCCCGTAAAAATCTAGAAGCGTGGTATCACATGATCAAGACCTATGTTCGAAGCGTGAAATTGTTTTAACAATTTTGTAATGGTTTCATGGACTATGGGGTAAGTATAACCTACGTGTTGGAACTCAAAGTTTTCAAAACTATGGCGTTTAGCCGGGCTACGTTTTTCCATGATGAGATATCAGTTTGTCAGTTTGATGTGCCATAAAATGTATACAGGAAAAAGTACCTCAGAAGAATCACCCTTTACAAAATCGTATGGACATACAACTACTGCGGGACACCCACTACTTTTGCATTATGAATCGCTCTAAGCAATCGACAGGGATTAGTTGCAATTAAATAGACAATCAATGCATTTGGCAATCTAAACCGTTAAATTGACGTCGAATTTTTATTCAATTACATCCGGGACGACTCGACAAAAAAGGTCTAAATATTTCCAATATTGGTGTACAGTTAAAAATCTGATGTATACAAAAATTCGGATTTCAAAAGTTAATTTTTCAAGCTAGTTCACATCATTCTGACCACTGTATTTTTTAATATTTGCTGACCATTTTCTTATAAAATCCATATTACAGGAAAATATGCGTTAACTTTAAGATCAAATATTATCAGAAGCAAATGAGGATCTACTTATTCTGACATGGATATTTGTTTCACGAAGTACATCTGTTGTCCTATGATTTCATTATGTAACTAAAACCAATAAGTAATTAACGAATGGAAGGCAAATGAGAATTCTGATCCCTTCGTGGAAAATTTTAAAGTCGACCACCACTGTCAAATTTTCACAAATATATGTATTAAGGTGGTTAGCAAAAATAAGTTATTGTGGTCGATAGAAAAAGTCGGAATCATTTAATGATGATGCACAAAATATGTCATCTGTGTATTAGGTCGGTCAAGAGTTAATGCTTTCGAAAATACCAAAAGTCAAATGATTAACAAAACCGAATAGGAAATATTTAAAATCTATTTAAGGTCTATGTACACAAAGCATTTTTTTTTTTTTTGGACAAAAATGCAACATAGAAAAGGTTATATGTATTTTGAAAGTCCTTTCAAAAGCGTTTACCTCACCAAAGGCTAAATCCAGACATTATATTTAAGTGGTGATTCAAGATTTATTTTCTTTTTGTGGCAATCAGCGACTCATTTGGACGTACACATATCAATTTTTTGTTCCCAATATCATTTAATACAACTAATTTTTAAGAAAATTCTAAAAATCACTTAGAAGGAGCACATTTCTCTTCATCCACCCAACTGGGCTAAGTATTACAACCGTATGCAAAACCTCTATTTAACAATAAAATATCTTACATCTTGCCTTTCCAGCCACTGTGCGTTGACTTTATTATAATTAGTAGATATAGAAGCGTCTCCGTCATGCATACGTCAACATACAAATGTTTATTAGTTTCTATGACCATATAAATCCTCATCAAATGCGGTTTATAATTACCGACTAATTGCAGCTTAATTTGTACAAAACAAATCACCGCTAAATAACAAAAGTTAATATCATTAAACTGACTGGCATACAGAGCGATGGACGGATGTGGGTATAGAGAGATAAGAGATTCGCGACGAATATGAATAAGTTGCTGCGAAAACAATGAAATTCATATTTGAAATTTAAACCAAAAACGTGGTTTCTGAGGATTTTAACTGTTCGCAAATAACGCAGACATTAGGATGATCAAACAACCGAGTATTCAGAGGAACCCATTTTTTTCTTTCTTCGAAAAGTCAGTTCATCAAAAAACCGGCTATTGGTTTCATCGGCTCGAAAACACTAAGGTTTTTGGGTTTTTTTAATAGGAATCACTCACACACTGGGACAAACAACCGAAAGCTCTTAGTAAACATAACATATGAGAACTTTGGATGTATGATAAAGTTGATTATTTGAATTTGAAAAAAGTTGCCACAATGAACGGGAGAGAGCTAAGCGTCACCGCAAGTTCAATTCACTGCCGGAGTAAATGTTTTTAATTGTTTTCTAAATAAACAAAAAATAATGTATGACATCATTTGTTTCACAATAATCACGTCAACGTTAATTAGCGGTATAAAAGAATTACCTGTAGGAATGAAGAGATATTTTCAAAGTGAAAATATCTTTTTAAATTTCTTTTTGTTATGAATAATGGCCAGTTCAATAATCATCCAGAAGATTATACACTTTTGTACAATGTAACAAATTAAAACTTAAACATTTAGTTGAAAAAGTTGAGATTCATTTCTCCTATCCTTTTGGTATTTCATCGCAAATAGTAAAATGCTTCATTCTGGCTCTCCTTCCTCTTTATCAATTGAGTCTTAAACCAGTTTCATTCGTTATGAAAACAAAAACAACTAGGATAGCATGCCAATACTTAATTTTTTGGAAATTTTGGAAAAGAACTGGTGACAGATTCTCTCTCATATTCCTTCGATTAAGGCTGGTTCTGCCATGAGTTTTCATAATGAAACTCGACATAAAACAATATATATCGCAAAATTTAAAACAAATTTTTTTCTTAACTGGCATTAACGATCTTTTTGTGCTCATTTTCTAAATCAAAATCGGAAACACAGGTCATAATATATTCGATAGTATATATGAAAACCCGTAAAATGAAAATGTAATACAAAAAAAACATAATTTTACAAAATATATTATCAAAAATTTTACGACGTAAACAACATTTTTCCCTCTAATTTCAGTGCTGGAAATCAACACAAGAAAATCACAATCATACCCTCTTTTTTTTTGACGCACACATTGTAACAAGACGTATTCCAACATAAAACTCCATTCAAAACAACAGCAACAACCACACAATTTATCCTAACATAAAACTCCGTTCAGAACAACAACAACAACACAACAACAAACACTGCAACGTCATACACAACCAAGAAGGTCGATCGCTAATCATTGGACAACACGGGACTCCCTAGAAGAAAACCACCGCCGCAAAGTATAAGTAAAAAAGCATCACTATCACAGGAGGCGGTCTTGATCAAGCAGTCAAAGGAGAAGGTTGTATCAGTACAGAAGCTTCGGCTTACTGTTCCTAAACGCAGAAGCTTCGGCTTACTGTGCCTCATCATATGTTCAGGTTCTGGTTACTTCAGGTTACTGTTCCTCAGCACAGAAGCTTCGGCTTACTGTTCATAAGATTAGTTTGTAAGGTTGATATACTGCCGATCCGAGCACAGCCCGATAGAGAAATCGTTTGGCACTCTTTCTGAATTTTCCGATGAAAACCGAATCCTGAGAAGCAGCTACTACAGAAAGCAGATCTTCCGCTTATCCTGATAAAAACCAAAGTCTCGAGCATCCACCTGGAGTTGATCTGTATCATTAAGTCGTTCAACATCTATACAAGAATTTACTATAAATAATTGAATAAATAAAACCCCTGTTCAGTAAATCTAAACAAAAGTAAATCCTGTATTTTATTTCTGAAAGGTTTATGGTCCTACAACTTAACCCAGGCTACGACAATGCTACCTCAGTCTACGAATAAAACCGTGTTAAAAACGTAATTCATAAATTTATATATCATAAATCAAATTTGGATTTTCTTCTTTTCTGTGAAAAGTTTTTTTTTAATAAAAAAGAAATTGTGGAAAAAAATTTTTGAAAATTTTGTATAAATTTTGTGAAAATTTTGTTAATATCATATAGCAAGCAATAAATAAAACTTTATTTTTTAGTACATTCATGAACTGAGATAACGGTCGATTAGGCCTTTGATTTTAAAGGACGACTTCTGCCACTAAATGATTATTTTTTTACAGAAGTCAACAGAATTGAGAGGACTTCGCAAATGACTGACCTGAAATCGTATAAATAATAGAGGACATAGGAGGTATTTAAATTCCATAAAAATTTTAAGGAAAAAGCGTCAAAAATCTGAACAATAATTGTAAATTTTGAAACTATTTCCACACACAGCCTAAGTGTGGTCGTTTTTATATAATATTCGTTAACTCATTTCATCATCAGTACAATACCGAGTATGTTTAAAGGTCTTTTAAAGAGCAGCAATATCTGCTCTAAAGGGAGAAATTTTCAACCGATTTATAATCTTTTTGTTATCCCACAGTCGTCCAAAAAATGGTAAAATATATGAGCTATTTTCGTCGCTTCACAGTATACGATAGTTTGTTTGATCTTTTGTGTATGTCTTATGTGTTTAAAAATCATTACAATCGGACAAGTTCGGTGCTTGAAGAAGTTTACAATTAAATTATAACTATAATTTCATGATTTATGATTATGACATGTTTTCTGAAAAAAACCCCCTAGCTTTAAAATGTGTGTAAATATATCGATATTTCGGTTTTTCCAGTATTTCTAAAAACCAGTCAAAACGACCGCCTAAACTCGATGCTGTGATTATTCAAATGTATCAAAGTTTTAACTGCAAAAATGATTAACTGGTATCACCGGGTTTTCAGTTTCAATTCTGATTACCCCGATAAAGTAAGGTAGATTAGTCACTTTCAATTCAATTTTCCAACGCTATGATCACATATAATTCCAAATATTGTACAAGAAGGGTCGTTTGATTCAATAACAGTTGTTGTTGTTTCTGTTTCTAGAAAAAGTGCAACATTTGTTCGCTGTTTGAATGCAAAATGCATTAACGTTTCGTTTTTTATGGTCTTTGCTTGGTCAGGATTTTATTGATCCAGTTGTATGATCTTGCTTTCCAAGATATCACGGTGCGAATTTAGGAAAGGGTTAGCTAAGTGAAGTATTATATTCTAAAGTAAACAAAATTTTTTTTTCTATAACAAAAGTACTATGTTTTCTTTTAAGTACTACAGTCAGTAGCATTTTTTAGTGAGGCGAAATGTTTTAATCATATCCATGTCTAGTATACTGGTTTCATTGACGTTAACAGATCTGAGATACCGCGTTTAGCCTCCCAAACATACTGCTGAAAAGTTGCAATATTAAGGTATATTTATTCATTTACAACCACCGTACTTTTGACATTAAACTTTAAAAAGTTCTTTTAAGCAAGGAAGCGGTTATTGCTATCAAATCTAGAAATATCTCTAGTTGAAAGCATGAACTTCGCTTAAAATTTAATAAATCTTCTCCTCTAAGAGCACTTAGAATTCAAATTTGGCAAAATGAAAAAAATGCTTCTGACACCGGATTCAACTTGTTGTTTAACAAAAACCTCTACCGTTTACTTCTTATGCCAGAAATTTGTTCGTAATTGTTAATTGAACTTTGACCTGACATGGCTTTTAATACAATACGATTCTAGGTTATCAATAATAAAAAAACGACGATTTCTCCATTGATCACCTCAAAACACAAAAGGAAGAACATAATCCCACCTCGGGCGCATAACCATCTGTATGTTTTATATTTTTGTGATTAGTGGACAAAAATCACTAACATTGTTGTTATGCAATTAATTCGAGACTTTTTTTATTAACTTTTCAATTACTTAAGGTTTATAATTGCACCAATTACATAACCTGACCAACAATATTACAAAATACCACATCAATGCGGTTGAGATATTCAAACAGTTGTGTATTTTTTTTTTTTTTTTTTCAATTTGTCACAATATGGTGCTTTGGGGTTCCCTGCACAGATAATCTATTTTGGCTTACTTCGTTACCGTTATACAAAATTACATACGAAACTTTGAATATCCTGTTGTTGCTACTACATATTCATGTTAGAATGTTCAAACATCGCAATGTTTTGCTGTTAGATAAATATTAATTCATTGTGTTCAGACTTCATACTGACCAGGAGCCGACAGCCATAGATGATGGCAACAAGATCGCGAATTTTGGCACGGAGACGGAAGCCAACTGAGGCCAGCGCACGGAGATAGGCCTTTATATAATAAATACCATCTATATCTCAAAAACGCACAACATGGTGTCAAAAATATTGAAAAAGTCATAAATTAAAAAACCGTCAAATTATAAAATGCTATATCTCGACAACGGAAAGTCCAAATGAAAAAGCATTACCAAATGCCCGGTTTCTCGAAAATAATATTCGTCGCATGGTGTCAAAAAATGTTTCACATAAAAAAATCGCTAAAAGAATTCAAAAGGGCTTGGAGAAAGTAGTATCCATCATATCGTATAAAAAATATTCAAAAAGTCGTCAAATAAAAAAAAAAATATCATTAACATGCAAAAGTATAAGAAAAAGCAAGTTAGCTTTGGTTTCATGGTATTACCAACTTAATCAACTGTACTTAACCATTTGACATAAATCCAATTATTGTTTTCTAAATAGCTAAAATCAAGAAATCGCCAAAACGCAAATGTGTTCGTATTCTAAAAGGGGGCATTCCAATGGCGAGAATAAACAGCTTACGGGTTTACAACGACTTTGCCAAAGCAGCATCCATACAATGGTGTCAACATATAAAAACATATGAAAAAATCACGAAAATGCAAATACGACTATAACTCGAAAACGAATCGCCAAAAATATAGTATAGTCCACATTGACAAATGGCAGCAAAACGTCAGCTGATACTTATGCCTATTATATATTTCTTAATAGTATTGCTCTGTATTATCTGTGCTTGTACTTAAAATCGATAATTTCGTAATGAATGTCTTAAATGGGGGGAGGGAGTAAAAAACAGTGATATAGCGTGACAGAAACCGGGCGGGTGAGCAGGCAAATAATAATAATAATGATAGTTATAATAACAATATTTATAGTAAAATGGACACTATGGGCCTAAATTGATTAATTGCTTAATAAGTACAATGAATCTACCATTAATCAGCCAGCTTTCATCCCTTTTTCTTTAGCAATATCAAAACATGGTTGCATGTCAAGCTTTGTCTTTCCTAGGGTACCTTCAGTATCTTGCCAGCGATATGTGAATGGACGTTTTCAATTTTTTATGCCAAAGTAATTTAATAGTTTATATCGTTTTTTTTTTTTTTTGTGTTTACAAACAAAATATAATCCAAATCGTTTTCGAATAAAGTTGCCTTATTGACGGCAACAACAACTTGTCATTATTATATCTTCACCTCAATGAATGAAGGCATATCTCATTTTCTCCCGCATTTCTAACTTGTAGACTGTAGTACCCTGTCCCCTGGCAACAGAAACGACCATAAAGAAGCCGTTGAGAGATATCGGAAGATTTTTCGTTTCTGTTGTACAGTCGTACTACCATGGAGGTCTTTTGAAGAGAGATATGGTAAATAAACTAGCAGAGCATGACATTTATTGTTGTGTCAATATTTCTCCTTGAGTGTTAAAAATTTAAGGCGTATATGATAGACGACCAGTTCCATGCGAGGTATGATATAGAAAACTGGAGCAGACTTTGTCTGCGAAACTCTGACCAGAGGGTTCTTCTCTTCTGGTAGCACGGGATAACAGGGGCCCTAGGAACATTTTGTTTTTGCCTGGTCGTGGCGTTGGACCCCTTGTGGAAGCATCGTGCTGGCTGTGGTTGCCCGAGCATGTGTTTTCAGTGATTTTGCGTTGCTTCAGGGTCTCCTGAAGATAATGCGGGAAATTGGAAAGCACTGTTCTTCGTCTATCTGAGGTGTTTAGATAGGTCTCATTCCTAACCGGGATGAAGCTCACTTCATACCATTGACTTCAAAGCTACTTTGGCTGAGAGAGGAAGCGGGCTCTGAGGAAATTTTCCAAGGGCACTTGCTTCTTATCTCAAAGGTACTTCAACTAATCCTTTCGGGATTAGGATTTGGCTATTGCAAAAAAGAACAGAAAGATACAAAGGATAAGAAAAAGAGAAAAAGGCCTTACGGCGAGACTCATGTAAATAACCGCAATTGATTGTAGTACCCTGTATTCTCTTCTTTCTAATGCTTTGCAAATTTGAAAAAAAAATAGACTGAATTATTTTCGACTGGTAGACTATGATATCGTAAATTTTTATTCTTTACAAATTTACAAATCTAATGAATGGCCGATTTGATCCACATGTGTGTTCTTTGGTCCACATCTTTCATTAAATTGCATCGAATTTAGTCAGTCAGTCCGCCAGTTCACACGGATTTTCAATCTCGATCTCTCCAGTAATTTATATTTGATAATCTGCAGTAACTTATGCTCTCGCCAACTTTTTTGTTGCAAAAATCTGTGGGTCTTCCATAATTTCTAATTGGAAATTTTCATTAAATTAAAACTTATTTATCATATTCATATCATATTTGATAACAAGAGAAGGATTGACCACGCCGCTACTAATATCTCGAACACTTTTGATGATCTTTTTGTCACCAAATACTAACATCTACGTCAAATTTTGGATATAACATATCCAAATAGGCTAACTTTGCTGAATATGCTAACGTTGATTACATAAGTATGGCATAAATTACACTTTAGTCTCGAATCAGTTGTCCTTCATGTTGTTTAAATTGCTTGAGAAATATTTTATTCCTGTTCAATTTATACGAAAAATAATTATTTCGACAACTAAACATATGATTCCTAGAGTGCACTTTGCAAAACAATTGTAATTTTGTAATCAATGTGAGATGATATAGCGCAACATATATTTCTAAAATTCAACAAAATTTGAATTAATTTTCCATTTTATATTTAAACACATTATTATGTGAAAATTTGCAAAGTTAAAAGCAGATTTTTCAGCGATTTAGTAAAAAATGCTTTAGAAACAGTTCTATTAGAATAGAAACATTTTGATTTAGCAGTTTTACTTAATTTAAACCGCCACATAAAGATTCTGATTAGCAATATTTTGCTCTGTAATGTCAAACATCCTTTCTGGAAACAACACCAACCAGTTGCAATGTAAATTTTAAAATAATCCTGCGGAGACAAAATTTTCAACCGCAACCTGTATTCTCCATCTGTTTTCTTTAAAAAGGATCCCTAACGTTAGTGCTATTCCCTATTTGTAGAACCTGCTGTTGATTTAAACATCCCTCTTTAAGCTCTTCTCAATACCGGAGTGGAAAAGTTTGCACTTTAATATTGTGCTTCAGATGATGTTTTCTCCTGTAATATCTTTCTGTGTTGCCTCTTCAGTTTATTTTTCCATTCACAAGCACAATACTCATGGCAACAAAGAACATTTTTCTTTAGTCTGTCTTTTATTCTATTCAAGGGTGGTTGGACATTGTATTGACCAAGAATGAAATGTTAGACCGAACTATTCCACAGCGTTCGTTGCTCGCATTTTAGGTGCAAGTATTGTGTATCATTTAGTTTCATCCCGTTTGGTCTGAGTCATAAATCTTAATTGGGAAGCGAGTCAAATTATTTTGATCATGTACGTTGAAAAGAGATACAATGGATGTGTAACACGCAGTGGGCGGTTACTGACATTCGTTGGCGTCACAGCTCTCCGGAAGTCCTTTTGATAAGCTAGTAATACAAAGCAAAACAAATTGCAGCACAATAGCCCAGCACGGACAAGCTAATAAATAGGCAAACATACAAACTGTGGAATTGGAAGCATAAATCCAACTTACGTTCATAGTTTGGCAGATATCTAATGCGAATGTACGAAAAACGTGGTAATAAAAGTTGGTTCACCTTTATTGCAAAATACGGCCTTAGCATTCACTTAATGGGCGGAAAAGCTTTCTTCTTTAGCTTTCGCCAGTAGGTTGGGCAGGGATGAAGAGTGAATGGTCATAAGATTTTCAGTGGTGGTACAACTGAAAATAATCACTTGCAGGCATTGAGGAATGCCAAGGAATAATAATAATGGATCCCGCAAATGATAATTGATGTAATTAAGGACTTGCTTAATGGGGAGAAAAAAAAAATTATGGCAAACAAAAGAAAATTATGTTTTAAATTTAAATACAACGTGAATATTTAAAAATATATAATTTAACTGTTCAATTGTAATCCTCCACTGCTGGGAACATAAAAATTCAACGAAACCATTGAACGATAATTTGTTTAAGAATAAAATCGTGATTTCTCATGTTTTATTTCTGATCCATCCAACGTATAAAAACCAGCTGAAAAATCAGTATATACTATTAAACCCCAATATTACCCAACATTTTTTCCCCTGGTTTTTATCCCTGTTTTTGAAAATCGTTTTTCCATAAACATTTTTCATTATATGCGAAAATAAATTTAAATTGATGTAAAAACTCAGATACTCAATTCCAAAAAAAACCTATAGGTATATGAAAATCTGTTCTGAAACAAGTATATTCCGCAACTATTTCGAAAGAACAGCTGTATGTTTCAATTTCGCATAATAAACCAACCTGCGATAACAGAATCAAAAATTTAGCACATTGCCAGACAGTATAAACTGTGGTTATTCGCAATTGAAAGCATTGATGTGAGAAACTCAGGCATTTGAAATACCCCAAAATAGGGTAGGGTAAGGTGTCCGGAAATTTAAAATAAAAAATTGTGAATACAACTCGGAACAATTCCTACATTTTAACATTACAAAAACTAATAGGCATTTAAAAACTTGATCCTTCCTATGCAAACTTGGATTATCCTCTTTTGGTTCTGCCAGCTAATTCATTGTGAAAAGTACAATCACTGTGACACGCTAAATTCATCAGTGTAGATTATAATGCAATTAGCACATTCATTATACGATGGATATGAATGGATATAAACACACATTGTCGCCTTGATTGCGAATTGAATCCTTTCTATAGACGTACAACAAGTTCATAAATAACACATTTTCGGGATTACCGAAGCAAATTTCGCATTCTGAAGAACAAGTGCTACGCTTTCCATATGGTTTGATTTCGAAAATCACTAGTTGCTCCCAATTTGTTCCTCAGCGTTGTTGTTGTGGTTTTGAGGAAATATATAATACAAAATCAGTTTAGATGCTAAGACTGTGATTGAGCTGCAGTTTCATTTAAATTCAATGCGCCGCAGATAGTCTATTCCACCTGTAACAAACTACGAAAAATATCTCTGTATGCTTATGTGCAGATGCTTTTACAATAAGACTCCATATTCTACCCGTATGTTCGACAGCTGAAGTCAACGATTTACATAAGTCAAGTGCCGGTTTGGAGAGGGTGGATCATATGTCGTTTCAGTAAGTATAATTCTGCACCTTATACTCTACACATTGATTAATCTCTCTACCTAGTGGCCGTTTTAGCTCAGAACGAATTTCCAATAATAGGTCATGTTGACATTTTGAGAACTTCTCTATATTATATAAATCTATAAATCTAAGGAAATTAAACAAGTTAAATAAATCGGAATATCAAACTTCATTGCAATAAATTTATTTCTCCCAATTTTCTTCATTGACAGATGCATCCTTCCGTAAACAGATAAATCCTTTTTCAAATTCGGAATAATTCGATAAACCGTGGGGCTACCCAAAATCTTCGGCTGAATTTGCAATTTTCAGTTTGTCTGAAGAAGCCAAAATTGATGAAGATCTGAGATGGATCCAGAAAATGATTAATGATTGACTGTGCTTCAATGTGGTGGGTAGGCGGGTGTTTCCTAGGATGCTTTGTACCGCTTACCCCTAAAACGCAGGCCTCTCTACCTGATCCTGTAATTAAGCAGGGAAAGGGTATGATGCTCTCGTACAAAAACAAAGTAGTGTGGCCTTGCGCCAGGCGCCCTAGGAAACGGTGGATTATGTCTTAGGATTCACCTATAATATGATATCAAACTGATCTTGGAACTCGTTTTTCGAAAACCAAGTAAAGGGGAGAGTCATAGTTAAACAAGACACATCCTGGCAACAAGTGCGGACATAGAGAAGTCGTCGGGAGGTATCAGAAGATTTATCTTTTCCGTAAATATAGTTGTATGACCAGAGAGATCTGGTTAATGAACTGTGATAGGAGCATGGTGTACTTTGCTGTGTTGATATTCTCTCCTTGGACATTTAAAATCTATGCCGTAGATTATGGATTACCAGTTCCATGCGAGGTATAATAAAGCAAAACTGGAGTAGCTTGTCTGCGAAACCCAGACCAGAGGGTTCTTCTCTTCTGGTAGCACGGGTGACCAGGGACCCAAGGAACATTGTTCCTTCCTGGTCAATGGTGTTGGACCCCTAGTGGGAGCATCGTGCTGGCTGTGGTTGCCCGAACAAGTGTTTTCAGTGCTTTTGCGTTGCTTCAGGTCGCGTTGCTGAAGGAAGGCACTAGCTTGGAAAACACTGTTCATGTCTATCCGAGGTATTCCTAGATTGCCTCAACTCCTACCCGGGATGTAGCTCACTTCATACCAAGTGACTACAAAGGTACTTTGGCCGAGTGAGGGAGTGGGACCTGAGGAAGCTTTTTCAAGGGACCTACTTCCAATCTCTGGTAGTTTGGCTAATCCTTCGGGATTAGTTTGAGTACCCCAAAGGGGCGCTTGCTGTCGCTAGAAGAAAGAAAGAACCATAACCAAGAAAGAAAAGTAAATGATGGAAAACAGCACCTGTGTGGTGGCACACCATGGGTAAGGCTTTCACAGCGAAACTCATGTAAAACCTTCACATCAGTTGTACTTGAATGTGATGATAGTATTGTGATTATTAAAACCTGGTCTATCATACTCGAAGAAATTATCACATTCTGACTGAAACCCTAAAGAAACGCTTTATGTTTTGCTCAATTTTTCTTAACAAAAAATGGAGGGGAATCGCGGATTTGCAAAAATAACACTGAAAGCAAAAGGAGTTCATGATGTGAAATCAAGACCGTGAATATCCAGCCATCATAAAGCAACAAAAGTCAGCAAAAAAAGTAGTAATGCCATTTTGCAATATCAAAAGAAAAACACTTTACCAACTTAAAACCCTTAAAAACTTATCAGACGGTAACAGATAAATGACTTGCCACAATTTTTCAGAAATGTGTTGGGGAAAATGCAGCCACAAGGAACTGCTACGTTACTTCTAACATCATAACAATGCAATACCTCACACATCTGGGAAAACAATTGACTTTATTGTACTGTGAGGCACTGAAAAACAATTCTTTCATTAGTTTGTTCCACAACTACAGCGCCTTTTGACCTTTGGTTGTTTGCAAGCATAAAGCGAATTAAAAGAAAGTTTGTGTGACAACAAAGAGGAGATCCTTAACGCAGTTGTGGCAAAATTGAGAAGCCTCCAAAAGCACGACTTTGGAAAAGTGTTTTGCAAAATGGCTTCAGCGAGATAACAAATGCATTGAAATAGAAATGAGGGTAAACAATTGAAATATGAGCATTTTTATGTCCTATTTTTTAGATTGCTAAGTAAATTTTTATTTTTCCTTTTTACGTGCGCCTTCAATTTCATTTTTCTTTTTTGTGGGAAATAAAAAATGGTGTGTTTTATTTATACCTGATGTTTTCCCAGCCTCTGCAAGGCATTTTTAGTTTACAGAAATGTTCATATAATTAAGAAGCATAATATCCACTACTTGCAGGTTTCCGTCGTTAAAGTTTTGAAGTGTTTGTGTTTTTGGAATACCTCAATGTTCCGTAAAAAAATTCCAATTTATATTAATGAAGCTAATCACTCTGCCCCCGACTATATCATTTTGATTAATACAACCTCTTGTTTTTTTGTAATATATTAACAAACGTACAAACATTTACACAGTGTAAAATTAATGTAAAGTAATTTATCATTTCGTGATTTACAATTCAAAAAAGGCCAAAATACTTTCGTACACAAAAATTAAATGCTTAATTTAACATCTCAACACGATGAAAGACAGATGAATGATTGTAAAGGCAAAGTCGTTGCAGTTCATCCTCTCATCCATCCTCATCAGAATACAACATAATTGATGTGTGCCAGTGTAACTGCCTCATATTGTACTATATTATAATGTCATCGTGGTGTCACCCTAATGAAGGCATTTACTAAATATGAACATCCATTTGTTCATTTGATGGCTCGCGTCCTGCCGTCCCACCTCCGCTGTTTATGACGGATATTTTTTCGATAATACTTTTTGATGCCAATATTATTCGCTCTACTATAATGGCTATATTTAAAACAGCACAACAACAATTCTGTTTTGTTTGAAAGAATAATATTTTCACATATTTTTGTGAAAATTATGAAAATGCCAAGAGTCAAGTGTTGGGTCCCGCTGGTGCTTTATAGGTGAATGAATTCTCAAGTGTTTTCGATGTTGACAAACAAGCAACGAAAGGATGCATAGTGGAAAATCTGTGAGTATTTTGATCTTTGGGAGTGGGCTGATAATTATGGGCGATAATTAATGGCTTTATGGGCTGTAGAAGATTCAGTCCATGGGGTTGGTTGTCCGTTTCGTTATCGATAATTTCAAAATATCTATTTTCTTCTAATCGAATAGAATTAATAATTTCAAAATTTCTGTTATGCGTAGAATCAACAAAATTGCAAAAGACTGAAAATGAAATATATTTTTAAAATTGAATGCGCAGATACAAGTTTACAGAAAAGATGCTACGATTAAATTACATTTGTGTAATATAACACGTGTTTCGGAATTTATGTCTGACTAAAAGAAGATTATAAAGGGCACCGCAGAGTGTTTCCTCCCATTATGAAGTGTGAACAAAGACAGAATGAGTGGCCGCAATTAGTGAAATATAAAAAAAAAATTGGATATATAAGGTGGCGCATAAGAAACGTTAAAATTTGATCAGTGAATACATTTTTTTGTTTAAATCTTTTTTTTCGTCTCTTTGCAGAATTAACTAAATAATACTTGGGAAATTTATGATGGAAAGACTCAGCACAGAACAAAGAACAAAATTTTACTTTGAAAGTCAGCATTCGATTATTCAGATCATATGGAAATTTCTTTCATGTTCGAAATGCTCCTAGTGCTCCAACAATTTACCGATTGGTTTAGCGTTTTGGGCAATAAGGGGCTGTTTGTGATCTACCGCGTGCTGGAAGACCTCTTGCAGTTCGAAATGAAGTGACCATTGCTCGAGTGCAAGCAAGTATTTAGGAAAACCCCGAAACTTCCACCAGGCGAAGTTCTCAGCAGTTAGAGATGTCTAGGCCGTATTTGCAAAGAATTTTACATATGTTTCATCTTTTCCCATGTAAAATGCAATTGGTTCACGATGGACGGATGATGCTTCTGTATAATTCTTACTTTAAAAGTAACCCACATTCAATCTAAGGTAGTCCAAACTGACATAAAATAGAAAATTGATTCAGTAATCTTTGATAATGCTTTCCATCTTTTGTCCCAAAAAGTTGAAAAATTCATAGTTCACAATATTTTGGGCAATTTCTTCTGATTTGATTTTCGTTTTGTTTTAAAAGCAGTGATCTGAGCTATTGCAACAACAAATAATATTAACTGAGTGTTAATGTTTCATATGCTCTACTGAACTATAAAATCTTTTATGGATTTTCAGTCAAAAATTGGCTACAAATTTGTCGATTCTTTCATAAAAATCAGTAAAATTTTAATTTTCTTTATCATGTCATTTTCTGCTTCATCTAACTTTGGCAAACTTTACCAAAGAATCCTGATTTAAAGTTAAATAAATTATTTTACGTTTGGACAAAGAACATTTTTTTTTTGATTTATTCAAATTCAGACCAGCAATTTATTGCAACTGCATACTGAAATGCATAATTTGAACCCGTTCCTGTACTAGTTTTATAATATTTATTAAGTTGATACTTTAGTTTTTGCCGGATATTGACAAGTTTGCTACAAACTCAATACGAATACTCACTCGCCCAATTCGTTACGTAATAGGGGAATCAGCTTACCTGAAAAGAAACATGATTACAAAATTATACAAACTTATAAAATTTAAATTATACTTGTTTACAATTATAACATAGGGTACATTAAAAAGAAATGCATTATTTTCCCAATAGAGGGCTTTAATAAAATGTGTCCCGCGTCGTATAAGTGGAATCGGGTTGAACAAAATGGCGTTAGAAATATAACATTTCGTACACAAAAAACTACTCAGACAGTACGTTTTAACTTAGCATAGTTTGAGTTAACTAGTAAACCAGTCTGTTGGCAGAAAATGTGAACGATACTTTAGTACGCTCTGGAAGTCCAGTTATCGGCAACGTTGACAAAGTAATAGAAATCGCAAAATGCGACCGTTCTGCAAGCACTGTTTCGATTACCCAGGAACATTGCTTAAAAAAACCATTTAGGTATACTTGGATAAAGGTGGATACAGAAATAAGCTCTATGTAAGAGTGGCACAAGAGTTGAATGAAAACAACCTCATTCACCAAATTTCCATCTGCGAATTACTGCTGAATCGCAACAAAATCGACCCATTTCTGGTGAATATGGATGGTGACTGGTGATGAAAAGTGGGTCATTTACATCCATGTCAAGTAGAAACGATCGTGGTAGAATCGCAGTGAGCTGGCGCAAAAGGTGGCCAAACCAGGATTGACGCTTAGGGAGGTGCTGTGTTTGGTAGGAATGGCAGGAAATTATCTATCGTACTATGAGCTGCTCCCCCACTGCTAAGCTCTTAATTTGGACCTGTATTGTCAACATTTAAACCGGCCGAAGGAAGTAATCACTCCAAACTAGTCAGTTTTGGCCAACAGAAGTCCATGAGGGCAATGCCGTGTCACGCACATCGACAGATAAGTTGGGAGGTTCTTAGGTATTCATCGTATAGTCCAGACCCGACACCAACTGATTACCATTTAAATGTCAGGAATGGAATTCTTTATATATTATATTATACATTGCACATACTCGTATGCATTCCATTATTCTATTATATTCCAGAATTTAGAACACTGCACAGGTAATAGTAATACCTTGTCTTGTTTTCTACTAAGCCTTTGTTACATCTCAAAACTATGTTTGATCAAATTTTTAAATTGAATCAAACGATTTACTGCATCACTGATTATCAATCAGTGAAAATCTCCCGTCATCGAGAGGGAAGATAGACTTGAGTGCGTAAGCATTATTAGTATTTTGTAATCTCGCTTATAGGGTGTATCCCCATACCTATGTCATTTGATACGATAACCAGTACAATAATACCTGCCAATAATCTGAGTTACAAATGTCCAAATCCATGATTACTCTAGGGAAATTCTGGTTATGCTCTAACTTTTGTATAATTTATATTGTACATATAATAATTTATTTAAAGATATGGATGAATGAATATATTGGTTAAATCTGCCTTTTTTGTGGTGGAAGGTGTTATAAGGGGCATGGTTAACCCGCGAATTTTTTCTTATTTTACCGAGCATTTTGCAGAGCATAATGAACAAAATTGGAGGTCACAGCAACCTTTCAGCTAGAAAGACAAGATAAACATTGTATTAATTCATCGGATCTATATCGGAAATGATTGAAGAAGCAGGTTCATTTTCAATCTCAACACTAGACTGTGATAATAGTATCTACCTGCTAGTCAAACAGACACACATATCTAGTAACATACTTAGCTAAAAAAATTCTTGGCATCTTAAGGATTTCATTCAGATTGATATATCACTTGATCATGTCAAATGATATAAAACTTCATACTTCCGGGCGAGTTTATACAAGGTATAAAGTGTAGAATTGCCGTACCTATATTAATACAAACTATTGAGACCATTGAGCCACACCCGCTGTATCCTTCTAATATTGCCGCAACAAACTCTAAGATATTGTTTTTATTTGTAATTTTGTTTGTAATTTGTATTTGCGTTTAATGTAATTGTAATATGCTAAACATCTGCACGAATCCTCTGAAATTTTAAACACTGTAATTTTTTCGTAAAGTTTAGTGTAGTTCTATAACAGAGTGAGCTAACCGCACCGCTCCTGATACCTACCATACAAAACAGCGGATTTTCGACGAGGACATTCTTCCAACTTCAAAGAAATCCATTACATACAGATGTAAATTAGGTTCACCCACTCTGACATAGCAATCGACTGGCTGACCGATTTGATTTTTATTAAATGGCATCAAGATTTATTTCTTGCTTGTATGGGGACCTTAAATAGCAGAACAAGTGTAGTTCGTTCTTGATTAGTTAAGTAATCGATCCTCACAGTTAATAAAAGTACATTTTTGTCGTTTTTTAATAACTAATTGAAGGTATTACTTATTGGTATAACTTAATTAAAAGTATTATTTAAATTCCCTCAAATTCCTAAAATTTTTGGGTCAGCTTTTCCTTAAAACTAAAAATTTATTTTTGAAATATTTTCAAAGTGCAAAAATCAGTTCAACAAAATGTTCGAAAAGCTAACAAATATTTATTTTACATATTTTTAAGGGTCGGCGTGCCATTTTCTACTTATCTCAATACGACATTTGTACATATGTTTACACGTATGATAAGATTACGTCCCTAATTTTCTTGCAAACTTTCGAATTTTTTTGAAATAGACACTTTTGCCGGACGCAATGGCTTTTCCACAATCACTTTTGGCTTCTCCGAGCTCCACGTGCGACAATTTTGCTCATTGACGTGACCAGCAAGTGAGAAATCATTCTTCATTCTTCATCGCTGAAGAACATTTTATTCGATTGAAAGCCCACGTTTGAATCACCACTTTTGTAGTAAGTTTTAATTATTTTTATATATTCTTCGTTAACAACCGAAGAAACCTCCCACTAAATAAATACCATTCCAGATGACAGGTATTTAAAAGCTGACAGCCTTGCCAGTTTGGCAAACCACTAAATGCATAAACTCCTAATTTTACTCTCGAATTTTACACATATAAATGTCTTGAAAATAGAGTTGATCTTCTATTATCAAGCCGATTGAACATATGATTGTGGGATCGTATTAATGCATATTTATGAATCACATTTAGGACATGTTCTCTAGATCTTTAGGACTTTTGAAGCACGCCGTAGAGATTTCCGAGAGAGTCAAAATTTTTCACACACCACTCTTAGGAGACAAATAAATAAGTTGTATAACTTTTAACCATATAAACAGGAATAATCTTAACGCTAGACAATATCTAATAAAAACTGGGCGATTCATTTGGTGTCCCATAACAAATTCCAAAATTAACCATTTCATTGTTTCCAATCCATTTGCCATCAATCCAATTCTTATCAATCTCATCAATCTTATCCACATCAAACATTTGTTAAATCTTAGGCTAAAAAGTATAATTGGTAATGCGGCTGCGCCCTTGCTGGTATCTCCCATGCTTATTGCCCGGTTTAAAGAAAATGCATATTTCACTCACAATGTGAAACTGACTCTGATAACTCTGGTAACAACTTAGAAATTTTTCTGTTTCATTAATTTACAGTGCCAATCGTAATTTGAGAAGCTGAGGACAGACTAGTAGCGAAAATTCATTTTCGCAGTCAATAATTTTTCTACTTAGTCTAAAACTTTTACGTGCAAGAATTAGCAAATGTCGAACAACTCTTAGATGTGGCATTTGGGTTAAAGGTCACAGAATTTGGAATCTTAGGCATTCCTAAATACATATATTTTAGCAAAATATGTACGAGGAGTAAAAATATTAAAATCTAGTAAAGGTACGTATGATCTTAACGAATTATATCGCGATATCTTCAAAAATCTCGGAATTGTTGAGGAAATCTATGTTGCTTTAAAAGTTGTTATAACAAAAAAATCTGACTTTATTATTTTGTTTTCGGTTGTTTAATTAATTTGTAAATTAGAATAATTTGCAAATAATAAAATTTTAAGAATTGTTTACGCGGTGATCGTCCGTAAAATTATTAATGATCTAATAGGCTAATTTCCTATTCATTATTATTATTTTGTTATTGTTACCTTCATTGTTATTATTATTATAATTTGTTACTCAACTTATCCTAGATCTTTCGCATTGTCGATTGCATAATTGCATATAATAAATACGAAAATCAGTTATCATCATGCTATTATAGAATATATAAAATATTCAAGCACTATAGCGTCTTGGTATGGTTGAAATCACTCTTACAGTCTTTTGCACGCACAAGTTTTCTGGAAAGTTTCCTGTAGCATTCTATTTAATAAATTAATTTTGGGACGACTATCCGCGGAATCAGTATAATGACAATATTGTTAATTGTCTTGTGCAAATCAGCCTAACTGATTGAAATTTCTGTCCCGCTTTTAACTTTCCTGATTCCATAACTCTTATTTAAACTTCATTTTTGTCATTGCATTACATTTTGCTATGATTTTATAAGCATTCTTATTTCTTCTCGAGCTCTTTATATTTGTTAGAAGTATAACGCGTAGGGTGCCATCTGGTTTTTAGTTACCTATCCGACTACTTAACAATTTATTTCATTTTAGTTTGACTAAAGCATCGCCTGCTTTATTGTTGATTCAAATGTTCTTTTAGTATGATTTATGACTACAAATAAAGGCCGCAGTTGCTGCTGCTTTAGTTGCCGCCGCCACAATTGGCTCACCCATTGACACGCTGAGTGATTGTCAGCATGAAAGGCGTCATGCATCGTCATCTCTGTTAGTTGCCATAGAGTAAAATTAAATTCATTAAAAAATCTTAGAATCCAAACCGAACAGAAACAAACTGCAGAGCATCATTTATTCTTAGTCTATGTAATGGGCGGGCAAAAGAAAGCAATCAAACTGCGACGTTGATGGGCTAACGAAGCGGCACAACTGATTGTGAACATTGATTACAATGAGATTTTTTACTTTGGAGTGATTGCACTTGTGCGCTAAAGAGCCATCTAATGACGCAAGAAAAAAATCTAACATTTATAACTAAATCAAATGGCGCCCCCTAAGATTAGAGGATCACCTCGACATAACTGTTTTACTATTTTATTACAAAATTTAACACTCCTATTCTGTTGATTTTGTTTTTAATCCACAATAATATAGATATTAAATTTATATCTTACGTTTACTCTGTGTTATCGCTACGTCATGTGTGGATACGAGTGTAATTAACATAACGTTAATGCGATAAATTAGACACAGTGGGAGAATTGGCAAAATGATTTAGCCATTGCTTTGAAAAGTTCTCTAAAGAAGTATGCAGGGTGTTACGGAAATACCGAGGGAAACTAGCCTCTCAAGCCCATTTACTGCCGTTTGGGAAATGCTGCTCTGAAATCTAATTGATGGACAGCGAATAATGTAATTATGCTTGTCACCTAGCAATCGGTGATAAACTAGCAATAAAAGCACAAATGAAACAAAAACACTGAAAATATTAATATGCTCCCGACATTTTACAGAAGAATTGTCTTTACCTGCTTTGCGAAAGCCCTCGACATCATCGCCGCCATCAGGCATATGCGACGGTCTGGGTAGGTACGTAACAACTGTGACACCTACCGCGGCTGTCATACAGAAAGACGCTAATTCGGATGTGAATTTGGAGTTAGCAAAATACTTGGACTTGGTTACTGTTTAACCGAATATCCATAATTCATACTTAGGCGGAATACACATTTGCTGGTCAAGTTGACATAAACACACCCCTTTGGAATACAGATACGATGAAACCAATATTACACGCCTCTGAAAATCAAATCTCTGCCTTGGCCATGTGTTGGTAGTGGATTAATTTGAAAGCATAGCAAAGCAACTTTTTTCGAAAATGATCCACAACATATTTCATTATTGATTAAAATTACATTAAAAATGTGCTGCGAGACTTAAAACAGGGAAAGTTTATGTATATGTATATGCCAAGGATATATCCAGGTTAAAGTATATCAAAAAGTAAAAAAAGTAAATAACAACGAAACTACGATTGTCGACAGCAACTATTTAAAGCCGGTGGCGATGAGCCTTCAGGGTTCACGGGGATTTTACGTGAGTCACTGCGAATGCTTTACCCACGGTGTGCTTATCATACTGGGAGTATTACAGTGCGATTGCCGGCGCCTCCCCTGGGATGGCCAAGCTGACTTGGACTAGAACAAGGATCTAGGACAAGGAGTCGACAATTTTGGCAACAAGCTATTGTCAGTCCTTTTTTCCAGCCAAAAAATACCAAATTGGTTATGCTAGTATGGAACATAATCCTCATTGGTGGAGATGAGGTCTATCTTATCACCTCTGCTACTCTATGGGCCTGCAGCACCCGGTTGTATAATGCAACTCCACATACGAGCACAAAGACTTTGTCAGCGATTTTGATTTCAACTAATAATCCGCGTGATGCTCCCACTAAGGATCCAACACCAAATGATCAGGCGGGAACTCTGTCCCGAAACCCCCTGATCCCCACACTATCGGCCAAACTCACAGGTGGCCAAACTGCGCAGCAAAGCTACTGCCATAGTTCCGGAATTGGTCGCCCTGCAGCAAAAAGAGTACAGACTGGAAATTTTTACATACCTGCGAGTGCGGAAAACTCAGGTAGATGGAATGGTCGACACTACATTACAAAGATGCAGTATCTTCAGCGGTGGGAGACGGGGAAAACTCCAAACCTCTTCCACTCGGCGATGGTGAACGACAACCATGACATATAAATAGAGGATTCCCATGCCTGTCCGTACCGCCCGAGAGATCAAAAAGACACAGATGACAGGGCACGAACTCGCGACCTGCCCGTGTGAATCCCCATCAGCCTCGGTACCAGACAAGGCCTCTGGTCAGACCCTGTAATTGGCCTACTCCCAGATTTAACGCCTTGTGGTCCAGTGACTGGTGTCCCTACAACAAGCAGCTGCTCCCGCCTGACAAGCTGAACATGATTGTCAGACTGCTTCGAAAAAGCCGGCAGGCCCACTTCCTGCAACTACGTCACAGTAGCCCTACGCTGAGCAAACGCTCTGGAAGCAAACTCCGTTGATCTGGCCAAAACGCCCTGAGTAGAGAGCATGTTGCTGACTATCCAGTCATCACCTTACCTAAATATCGCTAATCCTTGGAGATTCGTTACATCTGCATATAAGGAACATTCGCACAGCACATGCCGCCAGTAGGAATGAATTCCAAAGTGTATTCCAAAGTATCCAAAGGTATTCCGCGCATAGTTGGAATTTTTATCACCCTATTCTTCGTCGTCGATGGAGGATTTTAATCAATGCGCCTAACATAACCAAACCAGTGCATTCGCTGGCTTACATTAAAGATGAATGTCTTTTATATTTTTTAGGGAATCATAGTTGGATATATGTTTGTTGAGAGGAATTAGCCAAATCGTTTGCGAGCAATACTACTCAACAAGTTTCAAAACTGACATTATTAATTTTATTGACACCGGATCAGGATCAGGGGTAGATAAAATCATCCGCCACTCAACATTCGCGCAGCACTGCAAATGAGAAGACCCCTTGTCCTTTGAAACAGGAACTTAGTTTTGTCCCCGTTTACCTACTTTTATTGACTCCTTCTCAATGAGAACGTCGCAGTAATTGCTGCGATTTCAATCAATAACGTTAATATTCAGCGTATACAACTAAGTTGTGAGTTTAGTTTAAGACTGTGTTCACTGTAACTTTTCCCATTATCATATCCATAACCATGTTGAAAAGGACGATAGATAGACTGTGGCTCTGCCTAATAGCACGCATGGCAGAAGACGACGGTTCAGTAAAGTCGCTGCCCATCTTCACTGAAGATTTGTGTCGGCCAGTGCCAATCCGTAAAGGTGTGCCAATTTCGCACTTACACCAAATTCAGTAATTTCTTCAGATAATTTTTACCGCAACGGCCATCGAAGGCAGCTTCATTATCGCCAAAAATATAATACGTTACCTTCTGTTTTTTTTTTTTTTTTTGTTGGTCTCGTGCAGAATTTGTCTCAGTGTGAATATCTACAAAAAATGGTTGCCAATAAACTGAATGTTCAATTGCACTTTAATCCAGCATGGTGCAGCCACTTTAAAGAGAAATTATTGTGACGGTGACGCTACCCCCCACTGTGTACCACTTTGTGTGTTAATATTTAATTTGTTTGTTTATTTATTTTCTACTCAAGTCCTCAATTAAGACAACTTAAAGATAAAAATGTAAAATTTATTTGGCGCTATGAGAGCAGCGCGGTCACGGGTAACGATTTATGAGCAAATGAAATATTCTAATAAATTGTAAGACGCGATTAATTTGTGGAAACGCTCGTAATTGAACACAAAGATACCACTACGATAGAAAAAGTCAATTCTGAATGCAACATTGCGGCGTAATGCATTTTTCTCTCGTGTTTTCAATTAATATATTTCTTTCTAATTATAAATTAGTCACCGTTGGCTTTGTTGTAATTGAAACATAGTACTTGTAATTGTAATTACAGCTAAAAATACAACATTTGAATGTCACTTGATGTCTTTTTAACATCAGTAAATTTTTGTAATAATATTGAAATTGAAATACCAATTAAATTATTAATTTAATGTGACTGACACCCACATGATCGAGCTGATAACAGGGGCGAATATAAGAACATGGCATAGAAAATTTCATTGCATTTGCGTATTTCTGAAAAAAGTAACACTCGAGGGAGTATTTAATTCAAGTAGAAATTATGATACAAAAAAGCTATTCGATGTAAGTGGCGTAGATAATTGACATATGCGCTAAAGTATTGCTAATAATTCCGCAAAGTTTAAAGTAATCAATACGGTTCCGGGACACTTTTTCAGAATGACTGGCAATTGTTATGCGAGTTTACTACAACATGTGGTTGAGAAATTTTAGAACTTTGTTGGTAGAAATTAGGTATTTCAAAGTTAGATATTACGCCTTCTTGATCCATCATTGGTGGCGAATTAATTGCAATCTTTGAGCCCTTCTTGTGCCACCCGCAATCTAGACAGTAACTTGCCACTGTCATTCGGTCTTGGTAAAACTAAATCATTCGCAAAAATTCATATTTTTCAGAATTTTAGAATAACCAATTCTGCAACTACAAAGGCTGTTTTCAACAGTATGTAAATTTGAGTGTTCCCATCTATCCAGTGGTACCTTAAGATGTACGCGAAAACTTTAAAGGATTCAAACCGCCTGTTTGAATGGTAGCCCAATAAAGATTTTTAGATAGAAACTTAATGCTCGAAATTTAAACAAACAAATTCAGTTAGGCACGAAAATATATAAGAATTTTGTGATGATTTTTAAACTCAATAATTCTGAGATATTCTGTTTATTATTTCTTAAAATGTTTCAGCTTTTTCCAGTTCAAATGCCACTAATGAGAAACGGTTCGTTCTTTCTAAATAACCAGACTGGAAAAGCGATGACATTGAGGTAGATTGAAGTACATCAAAATAGCTGATTTTTCCAATGAAATACTAATGTATAAAATATATAAAATGTTTAAAATATATAAAGTATTTAAAATATATAAAATTTTAATTTTCAATTAATGAACAAAGATAAAAAATATACATTGAAGAAATCTAATCTTTCCAGGGATAAGTTTTTCTTGGTCATTCAAGTTATTTCATTCTAAATTCATTTTGCCACTTGAGAAATTTGCATTGGCATAAGGCCACGGTCAATTTACCGCCTCATCTTATTTCACCGGTGAGAAATTTCATTATTTTACCTTATTCAATAACGACCCCTTATTCCTTCACGCAAAGGAAACAAATTGACCAATTTTTCAACATTCAATTTGCCACCTGTAACTCCTAATTCGTAGATTGCAGCAACCGGAATTTCCGCTTCAACCAATATGAAGTTTCAATAACCTGCGATGAGGGAAAAAACTTCATTTTATTTTATTTTACACATAAATACATTAAAAGCAGAAATAAAACAATCTGTAAAGGAGCAAAAGGTATCAGAGGTTCCAAAACTTTGTAGCACTCTTACTAACTAGGTAACTACTGGAAAAGACAATACTCCAAATAATACTCATTCTCTGGTCTGACCCCTTTTTTGGTGGATTTTCAGATGTAATCTTATATTCCAACTTTACCCGATTTTCTTAAATTTTTTGCGTTTTCCGTTCGCAGCTGCGAACAGATTACTCATAGCTGAATAGAACTACTGGATTTCAGTGCAAAGTTGTGGAAAATTCATTACTTGTTGTGGGATAACAATAAAATTTAGTGACATCTTTGGTCGCTCATTTGGAAGAGAAAGTACAAACTATTAGTTGGTTTAGTTAGTGGTTTGCGCAAAATGTTTTTATTTTCTTCACATATCGAGCATACATGCTCATTAGTTCATTATTTCTTATTTATAAATAAGCTGGATATGTTTGTTTTTTGTTTTCAAATGTTGTGACATCAAAAATAGCTGAGCGTGTCAAATAAACTACGTCTACCATATATATTGAGATAAATAAATATGTTTTCATTGCGAAAATTAAAATATTTGCCAAATTATTAAACACATTTCTACAAATGTAGGGTTTTTAGCAAACTAATTTAAATAAAATGTTCATAACAAATCTACTATTACTATGTACATATGTACGACCGAAAGTGGCGCGATCGTTAGTACACGCGATTATCATCCGCATGATCGGGGGTTCAATCCGGCGTGCAGCCACATATCTTTATTTGAACGGCGGTCTCCTCGATGTGTCCGACAAATACTTGCAGCTGTCGAGTAATGGACAAGTCTGGTAAACGCTTCTCAAACTGTGAGGTTCGGAATCCGCTTTAAAATATAGGTCCCGTTGGGTGAGTCTAAAACTAGAATGTGTGTAAGCTCACTGTATGAGAGAATCTCTCCCATATCCCATTCATGGAATACAGGGAATTCATTTTTTTTTACTTTCCCAGGTGAACTCCACATCTCCTCATTGCCCTGAAAATTGCTATTATATCGTGAACATTATTTCCTCGAGTGTACCCCATACGACTCTTTTTGGCCAGATTTATCTGTAATTTTTGTTATGACCTAAAACATTTATGCGATTATAGTATACGCTATCTAATAAGCACATGATTCGAATGGCCAATTTCACAATTTAATTATAATATGATTTCAAATGAAAACGTTTTTATCGTGTCTTTTTGGATCTCATCCTCCCACATGTAGACTCATCGCTGACAAGTGAATGAAAAATGTCGACGAGAAGACAATTTTGTGACATTTTATGACTTTCGGTGGCCTTTTGATTTATGGATTATGGTTACAGCCACAATTCAATATTTACACGATTTTTTACAAATAATTTGCCTTGGATCTCTTTGCTTTTTTATTATTTTCGATATTATGACAGCTGAAGGTTTATTGGATGATTTTGCCGAAATTTTCCTATTCAACTTTTTTATGAATATATAAAAAAGAAAAAAAACATGTTTGAAAATTAATTAAAAACATATTCCGTTTTATTTTTCTCACACTTGATATAATCGAATGAAAGACCTCGATAATTTTATAGTCAATACGAAGAAAGGCATATAGATGTTTGAATTATATATGATGTAGCTACGGTCATTGTGTACCCTACATTCGGATGGCATTAACTACTGTTAAGTTAACACTAGTGGCGTATGATTGTTGATAATAAGGTTTTGGAAATGATGGGGAAGTAATAAAGCTTACGTCATGTGGATAAGTGACCAGGTAGCTGACTAATTTACCTACTCAAACCTCGTGACATAATTTAAGTTGGTTCTGCAAGGACGCTGTCTTATTCTTCATTTTCTATGCAATAATTAAGATGCTTATTCTGAAACATCTGTAGGGGGTTTAGCGAAGAATAAACCATGTTTCAAACAGCAAGAATTGAAGCCATTCTTAAGGGATAATAATTTTCGCTACGTGAACAGAATGGTGTGGTAGACTTTTCTCTCGGCTATATAAGGGAACGCTGAACAGTAATCGGCCTAGACAAAAAATAAGACCACATCAGTAGTATTCAGTCGGTTTTATTATCAATATTCATCAGCTCATTACTATCAGGTCACCATGTGTGATTTTGCTGAAAGTGAACAACTGTTGCACTTTCTCAAAAATGAATAATATTCAACATCTACAATCATTTAAATAGAAGGAATGATGCTATCAAAGTCGAATTGCACGATTTCTGTTTATTTATTTATTTCTTTATTTATTTATTTATTTATTTATTTATTTTTTAATGTCTGCACAGTCAATATCAACTATAAATTATTGAACGGTTCAATGTAAGCTCAGACGCACGAACGTTTTTGATGGATGAGAAATGGTTGACAACTTCCTTGAAGTATTAATGAGTGATCGGACACGCGAAAGTGCGCCATTTAACTGGAACTGCAGATATCAAATCGGATGTAACGATTATTGTGATATGGAACAGTTTTTGTCGTTTCTTGGTACCCTACCGAAAACACAATCGTCTGACCATGTCGAATGAGAATGGAGAGATGCTCAACTGCAATAAGCGTATTTTGTGACTAAGGATGAGCACACAGGAGCCTCAGGAAAAGTCAAATCAGTGGATTTTTCCAAGGAAAGACGAGGCAGGTCTGTATGCCAGCAAAGTCACAGCGACTTGCAGCATTATTCATATCGGTCGTCATAAAAAGGACAGACCGATAAATGGAAAATATTATTGAAAACCATTAGGTTGATATTATTTGATGCCTTAGGTCCAGACAATGGACCAGCAAAAACTTTTACAAAAGTGTTGCACGTATTCTAAGTTTGAATCGCAGTAACTATTATATCTTGCAAAACTTATAGCGTTTCTAAATTAAAGATATTACACTAAACAAAATTTATGTTCAGAAATGAATAAAAATTTGGCAACATATTCAATATTCTAGTAAAGGAATGAGGAGTGTTACAAGCATTTGTTATCTGTAAGGTCTTCAAAGAAATAACTCTAAAGCACAATGAAAAAATGTAATACATTAATGTAAACACAGGCGTAATCCTTAGCTAATATTTGCTTGGGATGTATTCCATGCTGGTGTTGGTGGTGTGATTTTAAATAACAGAAAAAGCTTAACTCTTCATTAAAAAAAGGTTACCTCGAGATTTTTTTTTTTGCCATTACTAAGAATACATTTTAAATGAAAAAAATTAATGGACTACAAGTTATAGTAAATAAATTGCAAATGTAATTTCAGACAACAAAAAAAGAGATAAAGAATAATTAAGTATCAACTTTACATATTAATCTATGGACTGTAGGATATGCTCAAAATTTGTGTATAAAAACTTAATATTTGATTTTTTAATTTTGTTTTCTATTCACAAAATAAAATATAATTCCTGTATTAAGTACCGAGGACGTTAGTAAATATTTCTATTAAAAATAGGTCCAGTTATTTATCGGTATGTTTTGTATTTGCAGAAGTTGTCAATTGCTATTGCTAGTTTACCCTAATCGAAGCCTAACAATTTCTATTTGATCAAATATTTTCAGACCACCAGCGTAATGAGAAAGCAAATGAAAAGCATAGTAAGTAAGTAATGAAACATATAAAAACATATAATAATATTTTTTTATCCTGTTCAGCATTGAAAATGCGATTAAGTGCATTGCGTATTAGTTTTTCCTATATTTTTTGCAAATTGTATGGCTTCTTATATGTACACTTAATTCGGTTAATAGTATTATGTTACTGATCAATGCACCCATCGTAATCACACTGAGGCAAATATAGTCTAGCGAATTTGAACCATAAATGGAGCAATGATTTAACGTTTGTCCTCTGATGCTGTAAAACTTTGCACTGTATTGAAAACGATTGAGATCAATTGCGGTTTTTTTCATAAAACTCGGCCTTTCCTAAGCAACCAAATTGAGGTATTTTTCATTTTGTACTTAGATATTTGTAAACTTTTGAATACATTTAGATCTGTCTCTCGCAATTGTTGTTTAAAATCCTGCCATCTTATCATGATAGAAATGCCTTTGGCATTCAGGAAGTACTTTATAAGGATTGTGGTTACGAGAAGGAAAGTCAAGAAAATTTTACTTGTATTCATATACCGGTAAGTGGAGGGTACTTTCCTTGATTGCCTTTCGAGTAAGCGGAGAATTTACTTATACTTTGTTTGTACAAACTTACATTTATTAAGAGAATTGTGGGTTACTATGTCTTCGATTTGGTTTTAATTTCGACGAATCATATGGCCAGAAAATACAATTACAATTCATGGTAGTATAATTAATTATAAAATACAATGCATTTCGTGCGTCTACATAATGTATTGGGTATGATTGGATATGAAAAAAGGTAAAGAAGTTCATATTAGCAAAATAATATAGTTCAATTAATAAGAACAAAAATAAACTATTGAACAACTTGTAATACGTTCAACACTTTTAAATGTAAAATAGATGGAAATTTGTATGATCTTCCAGATTTTTTGTAGTTATTTTTGCGAACATTAATGTATGGATGGACGAATTAAAATGAATAGAATCGTTTGAATCTATTAAAGGTGATTTTGTTCCTGAGTAAAATGTTGTCTTGTTGGAGTGTAAAATTTTTTTTCTACGTCAGAAAACGTGCATTTGCATCTGCCTTATAAAACAAGTCGCCAACATATCAATCAATCAATCAATCAGCTGAAATCGTTCGTTATTTGGAGAAAACACTAAACCATTTTTATATTTTCGCTACAAATAAGCTTGAGTCGTCTCAGAAGTTAAAATTATCTCTTTGGCTTAATTCTCTATATAGTCTATGTATGCTGTTTCATACAAGCGAATGGAAATTAAAGATGAAAATAAGAAATTTGTAATATCACTTCTATCACTTCTATAAAACGTTAACGAAAACTTTATGAAACGACCACGGGGAAAAGCCATAGCATAGCAATTAACTATAATTCATCACTTTCAACAACGTGACAACAATGAAAACACAAACGCTGGAAATGATAGATGACTCGCACAGCAACATTCTCACTCCAAGATTCAGGTACACGATAAAAGTTCAACATATACATTTACGACGTTTTCTGAAGAGACTGAAAAAACCTCTCATAGGATTGTACAAGAAATGTCATATTCTTCGCCAGAATCAACAACACGATCAGTGACTTTAAGTTAGAAACCTTCTAAATACCATTGGCAACTGGCGTTTGGGAATCGTAGGGTATTTCGACTACCGCTAAAGTTATCCCAGTTCATTCCGATGATCTTCACGATATTCGATGAAATATTTATGCCTTTGCTTACCCCATCCATTCTTTATTAAATCGATTAAATATGTTATAACATAATCATTTGTTTCGTCGACGCAACTTTATATAAATCCCAAATGTTATTCACACCCATCGAGACGTGAATAGTTTATTGACTAATGGAAAATTGTAATAAATTTATACGAAGAGAAACCAAACGTTTCACTTTTTTCACAACAACAGCAACAAAAATAAATTAAACTAAAAGAAACATATTAAAGCCTCAAGAAATATGTGTTTGTTTCTATATCTACCTATAGAGTGGCTTTTTAATGCCCCTGCTGGAATTCAACGTCATGTAGGCCAACAGGCAAACAAGCCATGAAACGATGCCAGAACTCATAAATATGACATATGAAATTAAAATTTATGGGCAATTACGAAGGATAGCAAATGTGCACCTTTATTTTAGACGATTGTTAAATTATAAGATAGCGGAAAATTGTGAAAAAAAGGAAAACAATAATGAAGGTGAAATGATGTCTTGTTAAAAATAATGAGTCAGCCATTTACTTCAACTAAATTTATTCTCGCAAATTTTGGAAGATTGGAAGTACTAATAATTTATTAAAAATTGTATCAAAAACAAATATTCGTGTCAAAAAATCTTCTCACCTTATCACGTACTTCACGTTACGACTTGACGTCTTTCGAATTACTAGCAAGACGATAATTCACCGAATTTTTTTAATTTTTTTAAAGGCGCCTAGTCTGCATTTACCCCCATTTTATGAGTGATATATGTAAAGCAGTTGATCCTATTTAGTGCGAAAATCAAAAGTTGTTCATATTTGTTCATATTGTTCTAGCCTAGTTCGGGACGTATGATTGGTTTGAGGTACGGCGATGGTATGAACCTATACCCAGCAAAAATTTTGCATACAAAACAGCACAATATTCACCACAATTACTCATTCAGTTGAGGTGAAAATTTGACTACCAATGAATATAACACTGGATTGTCATAGGAGGTAAGTGCTTACAATTTGACAACCATTCTGCAATATATAGTGCCATTAAGTAGGTGTGGCATAACATTTGCGGATACATTTCTCAAAAATAATTAATTTTGTTTTTTTTTTAATTTGAAAGAATATACAGTGAAAATTAAAGTTTTAAAATTAGATTGATTGTAATAGCTTACCGGCTCATGTCTAGCTAATACATTAGATTGAAGGAAACTCATATATCTGATATTTGGTGTCAATATCACATCTTTTAATACAACTGTATTGAAAATTGAGGTCGTAAAATATCTGTGCAGATATTATTTTTGCAAGAGATGACAACTTCCAATTGGAAAGCAAATATTTCTCTACTACAAGCCATTATTTTTACAAACAAAAAAGTGGTTATAATTTGAAGTAATATAAAGTTATATAATTGGAAGCAATCTGAAAGCACGTTTGCTGGAAAGTAAAAATGGGCACATGTTGCTACCTTAGTGCCTCTTTTGGGATACTTCCCATTTTTTTTGTTTTTTGCTGAGTAGTTGACACAAAAAGTCGCTTTTTTGGAAATATATGAAAGGACGGTTTTTCGACTTCTTTAAATGTATTCGTACGAAACGGCAATTCTTCGAGTTGTAGATTTATTTCCTTGAAATATATGAAAAGTGATTTTTGTAACAAAAAGTGTTTTAAAGTTTTATATTTAATTAAACTTAATATTCTCTTTAATGAAAAATGCTAATTAAAAAAAATGTTTAATATACAAATTAATTTTAATAATAAAAAAAGACCATGAAAATGTAAAAATTCTACTTATGATTTGAGACAAAGTTTTGCTGATGTGCAGCAAAATTCAAATGTTATTTAAATAAATGACGAAAGTCGCTTTTACAACTGGTTGGATAACTTTCTAAACATTTTCAGATAAAAGGCTTAGGGTTAGTTTTCCGAACTACCGCTGGACGATGGAGAAAATGGCATACAAAAGTACAATCCAAATGTGTGTACAAACGGGCTAAAATTTTTAATTTATATTAAATAAATGTTTAAATTAAATAATGTTTTTAAATAAATAAATGTTTTTAGAGTTTTTGTTAGGTCCGAAAGATATCGCTTGATAAGACAACAAAATGTAACATTTAAAATGGCTTATTTCGATTCTCTTCTGTCACTCACTATTGATCTAACTATAACTGAGATATATAGGTATATGTTTCATTACAGCAACCTATGTTTTATATGTCATAATGAAAAGAGGAAATTTTCAACCGCTTACCTAAATCCTTTCTGACACTTCTCATACAAATGACCGACTTAACCCATATATTTTTAGACTTGTAAGCTTCTTTCAATTCCAGTGAACTAACTCAAGATGGTCTAAGAAATAGACTTCATTGTTACGCCATTTCCAGAACTTTCCGACCGATTTACCGAAATTTCTCTCTGAAATTTCTAACTATAAATTGAAATTTTGTTCTTTGTGTTGCTTTAAAATGATTGATAGTCGCTCTCTAGTACCTCCCTTACAAGTTCACTGAATTAGCCAAAATCAGTCATTCCTCCGCAATTTTTAAGCACAAGATCCTGTGCGTTAATTTTTTGAGTTAAATTTTATTTAGCATAGAGCAATAATTAAAAAAAACTACAGTAAAATTTTGAATTTAGTGCAGTTTAAAAAACTGACATCACACAATTGTAGACATTCATTGGTACTTGCTCTCAATGTTGGCATCTCTGCAAAATCTTTTATATCATTTACAAAAATCTACGTTTAACATACGATATGTGGCAACAAAAAAGTATCAAAAGGTCAAAAACTAAAGTTAAATTTCATAACACAAAAGTCGATTTCAACTTTTCCACTTATCCCTGCAAAAAGTCGACTAATCGATTTATAGAATTCATGGCGATTGGTGGTCTCAAGCAAACATTCTTTGCATCAGTCTTTAAATTCATAAATATCTGATATGTGATCAAAGTGCGTAAGATTTATGACCATGATGGCGTCATCAAGATGTGTTCCTCATATTTATTATACTTTCTTTAGCTTGTAATATTTTCTTGTTCCTGTCACTCTGATTGATGTTTATGTTGAAATATAATGAAGCCACTTGAAATAATTTATTTATATGGCACCTCGACGTGAGCCATCTAGGCATATGATTGTAAAAAAAGTGAATCACTCACTCACTCACTTTTTTGTTAGATTTTAAAAACACCTTACCTAAAAAAAGAAAAAAACAGGCATTCAATTAATTTCAATTACAAACAATTACTATTAATTTCGATTAGTATAAGCAACTACAATAATCCAATTCACCAGTCATGCAATGAAATGTTATCAGAATATAAATTATAATGACGTAAAGAACAGAGAGCTGATAATGTTTGTTTACACAAAATTAGTTAAATTAATTGTAAACGCAAAAACGTGGGTAGCTGATCAATCCATAAGTTTTGCAACCATAACAACATTTAGTACAATGTCGGAAATAAGGTTAAAGTTCCAAGATTATACAGCAAGGTAAGGAATGAAGGTTGTATTACGAAACTGCCTTCATGTATACATAATAATGGAAATATCATCACTAACATAAATATCGTGCAAAAATTATGAAGAAAGCATTTTTGTGTGTTTCTGCCTCAGAAATGCCGCCAATTTCGCGGACTGAAATCAAAAAAGGCTGGCGATGGCAGTGCAATTGAGGATAGGCCAATGATGTGCCTGATCATCTACCTGATCACTCTAAACGATCAGCCATCGAACTTTCAGTGTATGAGCAAATATTGTAAAAATATTACGTTATGCATTCCTCCTAATCGCACGATTTGAAACAGGAATTCGTATCGGAAATTAATCAGTGTGGCTTTAGCCCTGGCAAAGTGACAACCAATGAAATATTTATAGATCTGTTAAATTAACAACTGCGCTGGAATCGAATATAGATCTGACTTGAATAACCTCAGTATTTTGAAACCATGACTAAGATTTGTATCCTAACGAAGTCGATTTTTAAGAAAAAAAAAAACGAAACTCTTAGACACCACTCGCTACGTTAGACACCGATTAACCTTCTTGCGGGTATAATATAAGGATGCTACAATAAGTTAGGCTGTTAACATTTTCACATGCATCTTACAAATACTGAGAAATGATACTGCAGCCTTCTCAAACATTGAGAAGAGGAACACAGAATAGATTTTCCGGTAAACCAGGACAAACTTAGACTATTCGTATGATCGAACAAAATGCATACTATTGTAGAAAACTGGACAAACTATGACAACTACAATTTACGTGCGACGAGCGATTTAATCTACATATATATCGCCTCCGCCGTCAACCAAATGAGTGATATCTGTAAATAAATTAGAAAGAGGACTTTAATTCTTTGTTAGTATTATTTTGAACCATGTATCCTGGCGGTACCAGAAAGTTAGAAGCACAGTGTATTTGAGATCATATTAAACCTCGGCACGACGAATTGGCGAAAGAACACTATTAATAACCCAATTTCTTGCACAATCGTTTGTTCAAAAATAAAAATAAATAAAATATATGAAGTAAAATTAGTAGTAACGCATCCAAAGGAATCATATGTCATTCTGTTGTGTTTACAGAAGTAGCAAAAATACAACGAAATCATTCGCTTCTAAAAAATATTGCATTTCGACCGTAAAAAGTCTATAACATAAAAAAAAAAAATAATTTAATAACTCGTATTTGTGTTTTACAATTTATTTTGCCAAACAAGCAACAGATTTCTAGTACAGTTCCTTTGTTAATAAACAAAATATTATTTAAAATAAAACCAACAAAGTGATAGTTGATTGAATACTTTAAAAATGCTCTGTCAACAAAAATTATATTTGGAACACAAAAGTCAACAAATCCCTAAAAGTCTATCCATCGAGTAAACATAGATTGATGGCAAAAATGCTAATATTGAAATAGAATTAAAGATTGAAAGACAATACAGCGCAAGGTGATATCCACACCGACCTCTAGCCTTCAAATATTCCTTAGTCTGATGAACAACAATATAATAATTGTGTTAGAAAATAAATTGAATTTTATTTATTTAATGCAGTACAGACATCACAAAGCCAGCAGATTCTACGGCATACCCCATTCCACCCACGCTCGATTCTAGCAACGAATCCATAAAGCAAAGCTGTGAGCAACGAGCAAATGTCGTTCAATATTATGGAGGACCATAATTGTGTGCGTGTGCAGTAAACACACAACAACTCCTGCGAATATATTATTGTAGGTGAATGCGTGTGATGCACATTCGTAGCGAAAACTCATGTACTTGTAGTTGTACTTAGCATATGGATTCGTGTGCGTGTATAGAATGTAACAACGATAGATTATTGATGTGTGAGCGAATATACTTCTACTGGTTCAATTCAATTCTTAATTCAAACACGTTCATGCGTAAAATGTCAATTCAATATGAAGACTTTGTGTGCGTTGCATCCGTTTTTTTCTTTTTTGTCCTATTCTAAGTTTGAAATTTCTACTGCTGTTAGAGCTGCAAAGAAGAAGGTAGGAATTACGGTGTGGTTGCATTTTCTCATTGATTTCCGGTTGCCATTTTGTTGTTTTTTGTTTTTTTTTTTAAGTCTAAAACAGTTTTTTATTCTTTCTGCTTTATTGAGTGGTAATGGAATTAAGCCATTCTGGTTTTAAGTGATTCGTTTATAGCAATATGTGTTAGATCATGTGCAGTATTACATTTTGGTTGTAAAACAAGAATCTTGCTTCACTTCAAATGTCAATAATATATTTTATTTCATAAAATGCCTTATTTTTTATTGAAAAATGTGCAAGTGACGATTAGCAACTAACATTTAAAGGATAAAAAAGTGGCGACAATTAGACGATAATTGGTATACTAATTGTTTGAATGCGTCATCACATATAATATAAAGGACATGTAGGTAATATGTGGTCGAATAAATTTATGCACTGTTCAGCAATGGTGACGTCTGACAAAAATATTGTTTTATTCTCTATCAATTTCTTTAAACAGGTTCATATATAAGTCTCCAATACTTTGTGATGAAGTAAGAATGGATCCAAAATTTATCGATGCATATTTTCAACATTACAGATCAATTCATTGGCATATCCATTGTCTCGGAATTCTTTTTGAGATCTCGAGTAGCCCTCAGCTAGATTTACGTTATTTTGCGTGCTATCTTTATAAACGCATTACAATTTTTGTCTAATTTAATTTATTTATTTATTTATTCGGCTAGTAATTTAAAACCTTCCGGCCAATTCTAAGCAAATTACAATATGCAACAATTCATCTATTAGATTTAATCTGCTCAATAATATGAATTTAAAAAAAAAAGAACAATAAAAATTAACTGTGAAATTTATACAAATATAATATGGTTTAAAGGTGGTATGATCATTAGAGACAAAAAAATAGAAAAAAAGACTAATTTAGAAGTTAATTGGTATATAATTTGGTAATATAAGATAATCAAAAATTTTACTGGAAAGTCTGAAAGTGCTGAAGAATTAGCCTTTTGTAGAAATCAGGGTGTAATTTAAAACAGTTTAAATGGCTTGATAGTAAATTGTAAATTCGTTCTACTCTTGCTACCAAAGCACGACCCATGAGTGTGGTTACTTTAGGAATAAGAAGCTGCTTATTACGAGTGGAATGTGAAAAATTAAAGGAATTAAAAAGAAATTGAGGGCTACACAGTCGAACAACTTTATAAAATAACAACAAAGACCTCAAATTGATATAATTTTCAAAACTACGGTGCAAGAAACGCTTAACGTACGGTGTTATATGAACACGATGCCTCAGTGAATACAAATATCTCATAACTCTATTAAACGCCATTTGAATTTTTTTCATATTTTGTTTATTAGAGCCACTATATAACTCTAAACAATATAGAATACTAGGAATCGTGAACCAATTTCTTCTAAATCGATATAGATAACACTAAATCAGTGTAATGAAAACTTTGAAGTGAATAATTTAAACGCCGGACTATATTATTTTCATGATAGTTAAATCTCAGTTTGTTATCTAAAACAACTCCCAAACAATATAGTACACTGCGGACCACTTCAATACGTGTACCACGGTAAGAAAAACTCAAGTTTAAATTGTGATCTGAGAAAAGTATAGCTTTTATTTTGGGAATGTTAATTGAAAGTTTATTTTACGTCATACATGAGCAGATAAAATTTAGCGCATAATTAATAATACTTTGCAGGACATCAGCAAATTGATATTCTCCCTTAAAGAGCAACTGTACATCATCTGCAAATGCATAGGGAATGCATGTATCATCAAGGATATTAAACAGGCCATTCAAGTACAAAATAAAAAGTATTGGACCAAGTACTAAACACAGAAGGCAATCAATCATTGACAACATCATAATGACTTCAACCATATAAGTAGGATGAAATCAAACGACAGGTATTAACGTCGAAATTAAAATTGTTGTATAGGTATATCATATCTAACAAAACACCATAATCAACACGATCTAATGCCTTTTCTAAATCCAAAGGCAATAACGCACAAACCTTTTGATCATAGGAGCGTGCTCAAAAAATAAGGTGAAGGTGAAAAAAAGAAGGTGAATAAGACAAGTGTTTTGCATGTTCGGCGATTTTCTGCTATCGAAAAAAATGGATCAAAGAAATTGCATCAAATTTTGTGTACAAAATGGAATAAAGCGCTTGAACACACTTGAAATGTTGACAGTGGCATACGATTAAAGTACTCTGAATCAAAAAAATGTTCACAAGTGGTACAAGATTTTCACAGAAGGTCGAGAAGATGTGAATGACAACGTTCGCTTTGGACGCCTCAGCACATCAACAACCGATGAAAATGTTGAGAAAGTAAAGAAAATTGTTATGGAGAATCGTCGAATCACAATTAGAGAAGTTGATGAGGATGTCGGCATATCGGTTGCCTCATGCCATGCAATCTTTTCAGAAATTTTGAACATGAAGCGTGTGGCAGCGAAGTTCGTTCCAAATTTGCTGAATTTTGGCCAAAAACGTTGCATGAGCATCCCTCAGGAATTGTAGAATGACGTCAACGATGATCCAGATTTGCTTAAAAGGATCACAACTGGTGACGAATCATTGGTATCTTCCCAATGGAAAAGTCCAGGAGAGCCAAGACCAAAAAAATTACGCCAAGTTCGATCAAATATCAAGGTTTTTGCTCACTGTTTTCTTCGATTACCATGGCGTAGTGCATCAGAAGTTCTTACCACAAGGTCGTACGGTAAATAAGGACGATTACCTTAAAGAAAGAAAGGAGCAATACGCCCGGAATTGTGGAAAAAAATTAATGGCTTTTGCATCACGATAATGTACCTGCTCACTCATTTTTGCCTGTAAGAGATTATTTGGCCAAAAACAACACCGTTATCATGCCTCAGCCACCGTATACACCAGATTTGGCCTCCTCCGACTTTTTCCTGTTCCCAATATTGAAGAGACCCATGAAAAGACGGCGTTTTGGGACGATTGGGAAGATAAAAACCGAATCGCTGAGAAAGCTCAAGGACATACCAAAAAGTGCATATCATAACTGCTTCGAGGATTGGAAAAAAACGCTGGCACAAGTGTATTATATCTGAGGGGGACTACTTTGAAGGAGATAAAATAGAAACTGATGAATAAATAAATATTATTTGAGAAAAACGAAAATTCACCTTATTTTTTGAACACACCTCCTACATTTCTTTCCCTATGGTATCAGTAAGACAAATGAGTAGTCCAGTGGTACTTCTTTAATTTCGAAATCCGCCAATGTGGATGAAGTCATTCCACACAATGTGAGTGGAGTCATTCAGCAACGACTCACTTTCAATGAAACGCAATAGCTGACACTTTAAATGTGCTCCAAAATCTTTAACAATATGGGAACTAAAGAAATTGGTCTCAAATTTTCAAAATCACAGGAGTTAGTTTTCTTCTTAATTGGGGTTACCTTAGCAAAGTTCCACTGAACTGAAAAAGAAGATGTCATTATGATCGTGTTGGATAAGTGCAAAATATGGCATGAATGGAAAATGGAAAAATTATTTTTAAAAATGTCAATGATAGACTATTGGCCTCCGGGAGCATTAGAATTAATCGAAGAATAGGCAGACCACAATTCATCGAAAATGTTTATTATTACATATTATTATTATAGGACATCGATAGTTGAGGAAAGTCATATATCGTATAGACTACAAACAACAAAAAAGGATGATATTCTTTGCTTTTGTGCTTACTTTATATTCAAAATTAGGATCTACTGCTGATAGGGAGATATAAACGTTTTAAGTCACATTTTTAAAAATTTTCCGTATAAAATTGCTGGTACGTAGTCGATAATCAGGTATTCAAAAAAAGGAATTGTGCAACAATAATTAGTAAGATTTGATATCAATTAATTCCTAAAATTAAAAAAAAATTATTTGTATTATACACTAACAGAAATTGTCCACTATTATCTTCGAAAGAGCAAATCAGTTCATATTTGTTGAACATTATGCTATTATTTAAAAGGATTTAATCGCGCTGGCTACAAATTTAATTTCGAAATCACTTTATTACTTCTCGTTGTTGCAACCATTAGCCATTTCGGACATTAGGGATTAACTTTTTAATATACATTGCTATGTTAGATGTTGCTGTAGAATTTCAGAAACAATTCATCAAATTATTTCGATTTGTTTATTAATTCATTAAACAATTTCGAACACTTGAGTTGGCATATCTTAGCAATTTTTGATTTGAAATCAACACGCCAAATCATTCGGAAAAGTGTACCACAGCTTGACAATACATACTGAATTGGTCTATGCGACACTGTATGACACTCTGTATAAGATTTGTCAGCTTTTCCTTTTTCAAATGTTGCTTTCCAAATTTGAGAACAAATTCCTACCTAATCGGTGGTGATTTGTGTACTATTTTGCTTCCCCAATACATTTTGCAAATGTACACTTTAAAACATGTAAACTAATTCCGCTCTAGATGCCCACCAATTTGTCATCACATATTCGATTTGAAATCCCTGCTTAAAACACTTGCTAATGACTAAAAGTAAGAAAACATTGAATATTTCTGATCGTTGCCTTAATCCCCACCACACCACTATAAAGAACACCCAAATTTTCGCCAATAGGACATAGGGTGCGATCTTTATAGGTCAGTTCAACCGATTGAAATTTCTGCATTGTTTTAATCGGAACTCAACAGAAGATCCGTTTATTTTAATAAAATCATAAAACCCATGACAACAAAATTTCAGTAGAAAAAAAATTTAAAATGAAAAAATGTATTTGGAAATGTTTTTGAATGCGGTGTTTGTTTTTTAATTTAAAATTTTCCTAGAATAAACGTGTTTTGACTTCAATTCAAATAAAATTTATACAGTTTCCTTCTTTCCTTTGCGCTCGTTGTGAAATTAATATGCCATTAAACAATTTTCCTATAATTGTCCCTATAAATTTATTGCCATTTCATATTAAATGCGTAGCATTCCAGTAGATTTATTCGCAACTATCCTTATTTCCTCTTTCTCTATTATAAGTTAAAAGCTCCAATCAACAATAAATATCAAAAGTCAATTTTTTTCAGTTTCGCAAGTGCAACATTCGTTACGTACTCCAATTACATCGGCACGAGTATCAGATAGCTCAGAAATAGCGCACAATATGTCCATGAGCGAATAACAACGCAGTGGCATAAAATCCAATTAAATTTAATTTATAATCTCTCACTGGTTTAATCTTTCAACAAGTGTTCGAGTTAAGAGACCAAAACAAGCAAAAGAACCCAACAAACTGCCTTCACAACACTGCCACCCTGCAATTTTTCACCCCCACGCCATTGATTCGACGCCATTGATGTCCGCAATTGTTAACACATTGAAAGCAAAACAAATTGAAGAGTGTTCATGAATTCGCCGTACAATGAAGTACTAAAAATTTGAAATTGTTGTACCGGTCATTATTTATGTGGGAGTCAGTGTACTTGATTACACTCCCACAAACAGAAGAGAACGGAAACGGAAGTAGCACTTGGTATTGTAAATGCTATTTGCTCCTTGTACAGCAGTCCTCTCCATCTCCTACCATAAAGCGCATAGCTTAACATGACTATTAATTTATTTTAATTTTAAACCACTCGCTGTACAGCTCCTCCTACTTTCCAGAATGTAATCTAATCTGCAGTGGTTTCGTACCCGAACCCACAACGGTCACTAATGGTTTTCAAAATGAAATATGTGCCAGAGGTCCAGAATAAATGTTGAATGCGTATTTATGTATGCAAGAGAAAAGGATCTCAAAACCTGGGCGTCCATTGAATACAATGGAAAACCAAAGCATATTTTATATACAAACTTCCGCAGGAGGGGAAATGTTTAAAAAGAAACAAATGTATTTTTTCTTGGTAGGGCCAATTTAGAGTTGTAAAAGCAAGTAGTGTTTTATCTCTCATGAGTCTTCGAGTTGTGTCCCACTTAAGAAAATTGGAAAATAACCGATGTGCATATTGGTGTGTAAATCTGTCGTAGCTTTTATGCTGAATTTACAAATTTTCTGCAGCAATGTTGAAAAAATGATGGAAACCAGGTTCTATGATAAACTCGTAACATTATGCCATAATGACGCTTTTAAATGTCTGAAAACTTTACTATTTTGACATATTTTGACTATATATTTTGACTATATGTCATTTATGAGGGATATTCTAACGATCTTCAAACCACGTGAGTCATGCCTTAGAGTTTCTTGACGAGCCACAATATTGTATGCATGGCTTCTTTTATCAGATCAACAAAACTGGGTATGAGAGATAAGCGTTTGAAAACTTAGATCACTTCGACACAAAAAAAGTCTATTGCATTCCATTTTAAGTTTGTGTATTCAAAAATTGCTGCCATTTACAAAATATAAAGCCACAATGTTTCGATTTGGACGTCCTTTTAAGCGAAGAATGCTATATTGGTGGCGTCTTATCCAAAGAAAGGAATGTTCATATCAGAGTGTGTTCAAATTTCAGAGTGGTTTCTTTATAGTTTCATAGAAAATGGCAATCATTGTGAGGAAAAAGAGATATATAATAAAAGGGTATTTTTTCTTCTTCAGCCATACTGCTGCGCTTGACCGATCATGGTGAGATGGTTATTGCATGGGAATATCATTGGTCTGGTGGTTGGCGGCCATCCCGAATTGTTGGCGGATACTTCGAGTTGTCGAACAATCAACAAGTCTAGTAAAAACTTCTCAAACTGACGTTCGGAAAACGTCCCTTTCAGTGAGTTCAAAAATATAACGCAACTCTCTTTCATGGGATGTAAGGAAATTTGTTTTGTTATATAGCGTAGGGCAACATTAATGTTGTAGAATCCTGTTAGACATATTAGATATGGCAAAATCAAACTTTTAAATATGAGATTTAAGAGCACGATCTATTCTATTTTACAACAATGTCAAATTTCGATAAATAAGCAACATTAAAAACCTTGCATCCAAACTTGCTTCCAAAGGGGTTTAGCCCACGAAACACTTAGTCAACAGTTGTAAATATTTATTATTCAAAATAAATTTTTAGCTGCTGGCTCTTATTGCGGCCCACGACCCACTTTTACGTACTTGTATTGTGGGATTCGTGTTTGTAATTTTGCAATAAATTGCGAAATCCTTTGTAATGACTTAAATTTTCTCTGAATGTTATCGATTATAGGACGTTCGTTAAAAATATGATTGCAATATTTTCATCAGCACGGGAAATGTTTAAACCATAATATCCTATTGAAGAACCACCTTTACTTCTCCCACAATATGTGTCATTTCTAACGAAAACTCGTTGACTGAAAAAAAAATTGTATAAACAAAATTTATGCTGAATTGTTAACTGCAACTAAATTAAGTCGCATAAACACAATTTATAAAATCTGCCCCACCATGGTATATTGCAACTACCCCCAACAAAATTTAAAGTCCATCCAAGCATTCATTTGATACCATCAATACAACTAAAAACTATATATATATGTATAAGTATACATGTCCTTTATTTCTATGTGTTGTAATTGCACACTACGTTTCTGAAAAGAACATTGCAAGTGCACACAATAATGACACAGTAACAGCAACTTTACTCCCTAAAAGGATTTCATTCGGGATTATTCAGATAAAGTGGAAAGATGCCATGACATTCTTGACAAAAAGGAGCACAGAAGCGAAGAAGGAAAATGAAAAATAACGATACAAATAAAATAAAATATAGTATCGCTCACATATAAATGAACAGAAGCTAAATTGCTTAAAGTTATTTTGTTTTTTTTTTATCTTCATCTGTTTGAAAACAAAAAAAAAAACCGAAGCATAACCGAAAGAAACTGAGAAACAATCATAAAAATGCCATAAAACGTCATTTCAACAATTGCAGCAGATGTTGTTACTTTCGTAGTGGCACCACACAGAAGACAGCACGAACGCAGTCGCCCACCCAAGGAAGCTCAACTACAGGCTAATACTGACACGCACACAATAGCGACGGAGATGAGCAATCCGCGTGTGTGTGTGTGTTGATGTGTAAATTCCTCCATTTGCGAAAGTGCTTTACTAGAACTATTTCTATGTGAACGTAGAATGAGGAAAGTGCGCACAGTAGTTCTGTTCACACCGATGTTTGTTGTTTTTTTTTTTTTGAAAACTTTTAATTTTGCTGTTATTGGATTAAACTTTCCATCGACCTTTCGCAGCATATTGTGTGAAAATTAACGTAACTCATACGCGAAGCTATAATTGCAATATTCAAAACTGATCGAAGCCGCAAAGCTGTAAACCGATTTCTTAGCCCAAACTGTATGCCACTCACCTTATTGCGATCTTTCAAATACAGTTAACGCACAGCTAACATTCATGCTGTGCGTAAACTCAATGGCTGATTTTAGGGGACCTTCATAAAATAATGGCCGAGATTGATTTATAAGAAACAGCAAAACACGGTGACCCAGAATGCTGATTCATACCCAAAAATCGGCTCACCGGCACTGTCTTGTTGAGTTAATGCACATCACTGTAAAAAAAATTGCAAATAGTGCTGGATGGTAGAACGGTCTTTGCAACTGTACCATTAATATCGCCAAATTGAAAAAGTTCTCATAATATTGATAAAAAAAAAATGTCAATGGCGCACCCTTTATGAAATATTTCATGAGTATCAACCTAATTTCAATTTCAAAATTGATAAAAACTATAAAAGAAACAGAAAACTTCATTCGATTGCTAAAAATGTATAATGAAGTCGGCTCCAATGAAGTACTACTCATACTCATGATGATATTGAATAAATTCATCGTACAATCTAATGGAACATTTCACAAGCATTAACATACATAAAGTCAGCTTACAATGGAATTTTTCAAATTTGTGATAAAAATTTCATTCAAATTGATGGAAATCGTTAAAAACTGCAAAAAATCTTCATCGCATTGATGAAAATACATCAATAATTTATCATCAAAAAATACTTTATAAATGAAGAATTGGTTTTCAATACATAGTGAAATATCTCATAAATACAGATAAAAATTATGGCCACATGAATCTTGTAAAGGGCGTCCGTTGAGAAGGTACATTACTTTGTTTTGCCGCCATTTTCGTAAACATTAGTCTTGACAGTTCATATTAGGCAGTCGTAAAGTAGAGACGTGGCAAATTTATTATGCAAAAATATTCGACAAGCCAATGTGTTTTAATCGTTAAAATATCTTATCAAAATCGATCATCGATTACTGTGACGATGAGAAAGTTACGTGAAATTTTTAGAAGAAACAACGTGCCATCAAAACGCACTATTTATCGTGTAGTGAATGATTTCGAAGAAAGAGGGTCTGTAGCTGATAAGGCCGAGCATGGACCACAACATACTGCAAAATCGGCTGAAAACATTACTGCTGTTCAAGAAAGTGTCTAAGACAGAGTTTCTTCCACAAGACCATTTACGCCGCCGTACATATGCCAATATTATGTTACAGCTCCCCCATGACAACCCCGATTTTCATGAAAAAATCATAACGAGTGACGAGGCACATTTTCAATTTTTCATAGATATGTGAATAAACAAAATAGTTGGTTCTGTGCAATGGAAAACCCTCAAATTATTCATCAGTCACCTTTGCATCCATCAAAAGTGACAGTCTGGTGTGCAATTTGGTCAGGAGGAATCATTGGACTTTACTTCTTTGAAACTGAAAGTGGCGTAACGGTAACTGTCAATGGGGAGCAATATCGTGATATGATTGAAAACTTTTTAACGCCACAACTTCATACTTTGGGCTTGATTAGCATGTAGTATCAACAAGACGGTGCCACATCGCATACAGATAGGATTACATTGGAACTACTGCGGGACCTCTTTCCATAATAAGAATTGGTGATGTTGATTGCCTCCACGTTGGCCCTATTTTTGACTGCTCCGGTCTTCTTTTTATGGGGATATCTGAAAAGCAAGGATTATGCAAACAAACCAGAAACGCTTGAGCAACTCAAACAAAATATTCGTGATGAAATTAATGAAATACCGCGTGAAATGTGTGAGAATGTAATGAAAACTGTGCTCAAAAGTGCCCGCATTTGTGAGGCTAACAGAGGCGGACATTTAACTGTTGTATTCCATACATAATTACCGACATCAAATAAAACATTTATCAATATGAGATCCATTCTCTTTCATTTAATCAAAAAATATAAACAAACAAAGTAGTATACCTTCCCGACGGACACCCCGTATTTTTGAAAAATGATTATATAATGCAATCGTACTACAGGGTGACAGTATTACGATTTAAGAACAGTAAAATTGCCGATGCTGACGACCTGTAGGCAAAGTTGCTTAAGAATGGTGGCGATGAACTAATAATAATAATAATAATACCTGTTTCTCTGTTTTTCTAAGACCGATACAGCAAAAATAATATGAAGTGACATCTTTAACATACTTTGAGGACTTTTGCGACTTCTTCAACATAAAAATTATCTTCAATAAAAGCTGCAGCTTAGTTGAGTAAGCTCATGATATAGGTACTATTTGTCGAAAACTGCAAGATGTTACTGCAGCCATCTGAAGCATTAAGAAGAAGTCAGCAAGAGCAGGTCTGGCGGTAAATGAAGACAAAACCGAGTTATTTTTTCGGTAAACCAGTAATCTACTCAATTGGGGGACTTGGTGAACGAGGACAATGTTCATGTATTTAACATATTCACTTATTCACCACAGTCATACTTACATATTCATTACATTTACGTATTCATCATACTTATATGTTCATCGCATTCACATATTCTCCATTCACTAAATTCTTTCCAATTTGAAGCGATGCATAATTCCATTTGCCTCCGTTCCGCCATCATTAAAACTAGGAAGACAAACAAAACTCCAATTGTAGTCCTGTCTGTCTGACTAAACAGCTCAGAATTCCGAGCTATGAAGCAAGCGGATGCATCTGATTTGGTAGTCTTGGAAAGGAAACTTATGGATCTGTCATCTTTAACGGTGGATATCGGCGTTATAAAAATCATGAACTATACACTGACAATAACTTGATGAAGTACATCAAAGTATAGAGATTGCATTTGCTGTGTCATGTGGTACGGGTGGAAAAGTTAAAGTTTTTGACAGTGAATTCGATAGATGGAGCACGTAATACTCCGTTGGAAGGACTAGGACTTGATATTGTAAATTGGAGAAAGAACCTTGGAGTGGCTTTATAGACAGCTTCATATAAGGACCGGTTATATTTCCATATATTTTTTATAAAGCTTGCCACAAGCTTATTGAAACTCTATTCCAATTTTCACGCTATTAAATCCAACTAGTTCAAAGTGATGAAAATCGAATGTTAGAAGAGATGCATCGCCCCAGCTCGTATCGGTATTTGGACACCAATCTAAACTCGCAAATAGTAACAGCCTTGAACTTACAACTTCATATCGAGTGACATTTCAGCGGTATCTTAGCGCATAACCGGTTATATTATTACATAACACTCTAGCTATAGGAAACATGGTTATTCCTCCCATATTATTTCCTCCCAATGTTCCACTGTTTCGTTTTGCAATAGCTTAACATTTAACAGTATCTTGATCATTGCTCGTCGTTCATCTTCACTATCAAACGAAATTTATCGTATACACTGGCAGAATTATTTTCCAGTGTTATAAAACTCGTCGCTTTCGTTGCAGCAAAGTCAGAAGGAGATAAATAATATAATATTTTATGTTTCTTGTGGAACTTCAAGGATATTACCCTAGCAACTAGAGTGGTTGGTAAATCGTTTGGCATTTAACGTTCAAGTTCCGTTGAAGTGAAGGCGACAAATGCGTGAAACTACTTCACATAGCATAAACGTTTAACTGGCATTAAATCAAGTGATAGATGTAAAAGTACTGTTGAGCGAGAACAAATGGAAGAATTGGAAATTTTTCAAAACGTTTTTCGAATGCGTTATAAGATATGATAATAATTAGTGTTGAAGTAAGGAAGGATTAAGAGTAATACCAAAGGATATATGGAATCGGCAATTCAAAACAGTTATTCTAACAGAAAAAATTTGCCATCACTTAAATCGTTTGCAACAAACATGCTTTTTGTTAGTAATCATGAACGTGCGTTCGGTCACATCGCATTTTCAAGTGGACTATCTGCACAAACTGTCCTAGCAAACGTGAGAAATGGAACTGATATTATGCGTGACTATAATATAATTAATGACCGTCCGAAAACGTGACACTGTAGACATTTCACTTCATTTGTCCGAATTTTTCGTCGGCGTTTGCGTAACTGAAACACATTTCAGATAAATGATAAAATGATGTAAAGTATAAGATTGACGTATTTTAACGATTCCAGAAGCCTTGAAATAAAAACGTAGGAAACTACAGCAAGGAGGTTACATTCCATAAAATGTTACACGGATTTCTGCTTCCAAATTCGATCATATTCCTTGTCTCATAGGAAAGAATTCTGCCAATCTTGGTGGGACTTCTATAAGTTTATTAAAGTGAATATGAGACAGAATCGTTTAAACCATAAAACGAATTAAAAATGCCAATTTGGATCATTAGAACTTACTCCACATTACATAGTTCGGTATAGTAGTCATATCGTTTCTTTCACGTTGACTAACTTAATTTCGTAAATTTCCGAAGAAAGTAATTAATTAAGCAAGCAAATCAATATAAAAAAATGCCAATGACGATTTTTTTTTTTTTGTAGATAATGTTCAAAAAGCTGAAATGTTAAATGCTTATTTTATAAGTTCATTCAATGAATTAAAAGGACAAATAATACAACTCCCTTCGGATACGTGTCATGCCTTGAGAACATTAAGAAACTGCAACAGCCAATTTCAGACTAGAATAACTACGCTTAATGAAATGAGAAATGTCATATCCAGCTTAATATCGGGAAAAAGTCCTGGTCGTGATAACAATTCGGCAAAAATTCTTAAGATATGTGCTGATAGTGTGACTCCACGCATATCCCGAAATATTAAAAACTCATAAAATTTTAAAAATGAAAAAGGTGAAAATATCTACTTCCGTTGATAAATTTCGTTCAATGTCCATTATAAACAATGTTTTTGAACATATTTTACATACACAACTTTTTACATATCTTCGAGATAATAAATTGTTAAATAATTTTTAATACAGTTTCAGAAAAGTTTGTGGAACAGAAGAGGCAACTGTTAATGTGCAAAATTTCATATATAAGTCGCTAGATGACGGGTACAGGGGTGCAGCTGCAGTTTTTTATTTGTCAAAAGTATTCAATCTAATTGATCATGATATCTTAATTCAGAAACTCAGATTTTATGATGCGTATGACAAAGAACTTTTTCTCTGGAAAAGCTATTTAACGAAGCGGCTACAATTTGTACAAATTATTAAAAGTAAAAGTACTTTGAAACTAGAGGAGCATGGAGTCCCCCATGGAAATGTATTGGGCCCCTTGTTATTTTCTATTTATATAAATGACTTGAAAAATATTGATTTGTCAGGTATTGATATCGCTATTTTTTATCCATATACATATGAAATGGCTGTGAAGCCTTACATAGAACGAGGAGCAAGTCTATTGATAGAGTATTTGCGTATTATTAAACTTTTCCGTAATAAAAATATAACGAAATTGTTAAGATTGAAGCCACATTGTCGTTTCAACGACAACTTTAGTACATAGTTCAGTTAATTTAATTAAATATTTGAAAGTAATCTTTCTTGTACACTGCATATACACCTGCCATAGGTTTATTGTATAAATTTAGAAACAAATTTGATCGCAATACTAAATTTCTAATATTTCAAGTTTTATTTCGAAGCCATTGTAACTATTTAGCCATTATGTATGGTCATAAAAAGAGTTCTGAATTAAAATCACTCCAACCGCAACAGAATAAAGCATTAATAACCGTAGCGAACTTATCAATTTCGTATGGTACGCTTACTCTGTATGGAGATGTTTTTCGAACAGTTTTGCTAATATATGGTTGTTATAAAGAGTGTCCCAACAAGAACGCAAGATTTAAATGACTGATGCAGCAATTGAATTGTTTCTCCGGCTGTATGACATGTAGCCCTTTCTTGTTGAAACCACATGCCCTCCCCATTCATTTCTTTAATTCTAGGCACGAAAAAACTGGTTATCATTTCACGATACCGAACACCATTGACTGTTTGCTCTTGACATACCTCATTTTCATAAAAAGAAGGTCCAATGATTCCTCCAGCCCAAAATCCACACCACACAGTGGCACGTTGAGGATGCATTTGCTTCTCGTAAATCGCTCGACGATTTTCCTCATCCCAAATGCGACAATTCTGCCTATTGACGAAGCCATCAAGATGTTGTCTCTCCAATACCCAATTAACGAACTCCCTTCGCTGTACATGGTCAGCTGGCTTCTGAGTCAATTGAACTTTGTATGCATGAAGATGCAAATCTTTCGTCAAAATTCACTGCATAGTGGATTTGGAGACACCAATTTGCTGAGTTCGGTGTCGAATTGAGGTGGATGGAGTTTGAGCGACATCATCACGTACAGCTGCAACATTTTCGGTCGATCGACCTGGTCGAAGGCGCGTTGTTGTCTTTACATCACTAACAGACCCAGTTTTGGCAAATTTATCCATTAATCTCTTTACAGTTGATTCTTTTGGAGCATTATTGTGACTTCAAATTGATCGCAATTAGCAAACTGTAACCGCAAAACTTTCACCATTTTAGTAAAACAATTTCACAATGAGAATGCGTTGTTCATTCTTGTAGCGCTCCATTTTTACTGACCTCGTACCTTCTACTAGCAAACAATAAAAATTGTTCAAATGTCAAACAATGACACTTCGAATGCCGCCAAATTTAAATCTTGCCTTCTTGTTGGGACACCCTTTGCATTGTAATTGCTAATATATAATTGCATAGTATTGGCCATCGTACGATAAATTTTTCTCGATATCAGTATATCTTCAATATGAGAAATAATGCAAAATTGGGAGAAGCTATGTGTCGATCTGAAACATCAAAACAGCGTACAAAACATTCTGGTAGTAGTCGGTACAATATTTTACCTCGACAGTTAAAATCACTAGAAACACTATCATTATTTAAATCATCAATGAAAAAGTATTCATTGCAAAATGTCATAGAGCTTCTAGTATAAATTTTGAGCTTTAATGTACATGTCAAGAACTTAGATTTTTCATGATTTTATTACACAAACAATTTTTACGTAATTATTTTGCCTCTATAATGCCATGCGGCGCCGAGGAGTAATTTGTAAGAAGTTTGTTTAACATAATAAATTCAAAACAACAACAAAAAATCTTCCTAGGTTCTGTTGTGAATGAAATGAATGATGTCAACTTGAAGATTAAGAACTAAATGTGGCATGCTAACAGGCGTTACCGTGGCCTAAGCAAACAATATAACGATGAAGCCCTTTATCGATAAACAAAAATTAAACTGGCTTTGGTTTCACCTGTCTTACAGTATAGCGTAAAACCTTGGATTATGGCACAAGTGGATGAATCTTTGATGGGAGTATTTGATAGAAAAATAATCCAGAAATATATGGACCCATTATCGTTAACGCAACGACGTAGTCAATCGTACAGCGATCATGTTGTGGCTGGTTCATGTTGTGGGGATGAACCCAAATCATCCAGCATGAGGAGCTTTAGACAACGAAGCGCAGAAGAGGGCAGCCAAAACTAGTTTGGAAGAACCAGGCTTTTGAAATACTGTCAAAACTTGCTGTGACAAATTGGAGAAGGAGCGCAGAAACCCGTATCGCTTGGTATTATTTTCTACGAGCAACATTATAATATGTTATATTATATATTCTACACGACATCCAAGTGCCCGATAAAATTAATTTTTCATATTTTAATATTTAACACGAATACCTACAAATGAATCATCCTTTATTTTTGAGTTCTAAGAACATCAACACTAAATCATTATAACCTGCCGGATATGTAGGGTGGGTTATAAAAAGATCCGCTCCAGCACATACAGCTTTGTACAAAGATAGTCTGCTAGTCCCAAAAAAATGGGTAAATATGATTCTTCTACAATTAGCCTCGTATAGGTAAATCTGTCTTTCCCGATTGATGTAAATTAATGCACAGCTTCAATGTTTGTGCATGTCGCAAAACTGGGGACATATTTTGATCTGAAGAAAATTAAGAAATAGCTTCAAACATCTTTATTTACGGAAAGACATCAGTTAAGTTTTATAATGTCAAACATGGTCCCCACTTTTTATATGGCAGCACAACTGGGATGTTAATAGTCTAAACCAGTCTTACGTTTACTCTTCCAACGCTTTATAGCCATATACTTTTTTCTTTTACAGACATCCATATTCATAGTCATCAAAAATTTTATTTATTTGAAGGTTACTCTGCCTCAAGGATGGGTGGAGGCAGGCTTGCAAGTAGGAAGGAAACATTTTACATGGTTTCAAACGTACTGTTCACCATTTTATTTATTTATAAAGAAAATTAATTACATTCTGTGAAACATCAGAACCTTTTTCATTTGTCTCGCATGAGGTTGTACATCAAATTTCAACAATTTGCTTCATTACAAAAAAAAAATCAAAAAACCCCCATCACAGAAAATTTACTGTAAGCACTGGTTACGCATATTCGCTCATGTACAATGAAAAAACGCCAGCTACTCAGATCTATATAACTATATATACACACACACTATTCTTATTTTGGCTATACAAAGATAAAAAATTAAATTAAGACTTTAACCCTAAAGAATTCAAAACAAATATCATGAAAAGGAGGTAAGAGAGGAGGTCACATGGTCCATAGCAATGTAGCACATAACTACTTCATCACTTTTCCAGCTAAAACATTTAAACATTTGCAGCCTAAACTTTAAACTTGAACCTTTATTTAGGCTATCATTCCAGTCAACACTTCCTTGTGAGATACAAATAAATTTGTAACATATGATTTCAGCCAATAGATGAAAGACAATTACTGTTGGGGATGATATAGTGGGGACATATAGTAAATAATGGTTACATCATCTTATAATACCCGGAGATTATGCAAAATTTCTCTGGGCTTCCAAGATATATCATCGCGGTGACAATTTCCTACGATGGTTTAAAAATAACAAATATTCTCATATTCATTGGTTAGATACAAGTTTAATAAATGTTGTTGTATATACATACATATGTATATATGTATATATTCCTATATATACATCGATACACAAACAGATGATAAAATGACTAACATTATTGAGGAGTATACAAGACGTATGAGTTACACAGCTTGTCAATTCTGCGGATGCAAAGCTCATACGTGCAGTGTAACAAAAGCTGACTTAAAAAGTGATTTACGAAATTTAAAACGAATTCGTTTAATTCGTCATCATATCAGAAGTAGGTAAAATTTGTTTAACAAAATCAGTATACTTGACCAAAGTACAAGGCGTTCATTTAGTCCATATTTTTTATATATATATGAATTTAATGAATTTAATTAACGAATGATAACCCAAGCATATGCATACCATACCAATTATTAAAACGTAAAGAATTTGTATATTTCTGCATAAAATAACCGCTGACCCACTGTATATAATATATTGTTTCTCTATTTCGAACACATTGCCAACTATATGAAAGCAAATGTCAAAATTACTCACTTGCCGTTTTGTTTTCGAAAAAAGGCAAAGAAAGCAAATTAATATATCAAAAGTAAAAATAATCAAAATAGATAGCAAATAATAAGTGTAAAATGGTACAGTTCTCGTTAGTCTGATAATAATTCCTGTATTTTTCTCAAAAAAGTTAATAATACAATAGATGCAATTATGTCTGGATAAACAGCTCTTTATTGTGATTATTTTCATCTCACTCTCTCGTTCTCTCATTCGCATTCCTTCCCTTTTTTGCAGCTGATCATTTGTTAGCAGAGTTGCATTTTCTCCGAACAATTTGATACGATTTTTGCTACCTTTGGAGTAACAAAAGTGCAAAAATTTCGATCTGGCAATAGTATGATTACCAATAACGTAAAGACCTATTTTTGACAGTCGTAAGTGCAGACAAACGAAAACTTTGAGATAGAGAAAACCCAATTTAAGACGAATACGAGTTACTCAAATTCGTTCACTTGTGTTTTCGTTCGAGATAGAGAAACAGGCTATTAATATTAAGACAATAAGCAATTGTGATATTATTTTGTTTTGTATCACGGACATTCAGAATCGTAGTTATTCCAGAAGAAAGCAAGGATATAAAGGAATCAAACATCTTCCCTATTTCTAATTTTTTTATAGCGATATAACGAATATTTAGGAAACTATCATATTAATTGTATAATTATTTTATAGCTACATTGCACAAAAATAACATTTTTATTATTTGTCATTTTCAGAAATTTTCATTTAAGATACAGAGATTTAAAGACCTCTGTTTTGTACATGTTTTACAAAATTATAACAATTTCTAAATCATCTATCAATAGATTAAAATAAAAAAAAATTACATTAAATTTAAGAAATTTGCAAAAATTCCTAAATGAGTTTGACATTTCCGGTAATGTCATATATTTTTAATAAGCACCAACTTCAGGAAATTTCTTAATTCTAATGCATCATTTGAGAATTATTTAGGTATCTCCCCAGACAATTGGTTGCGCTAAGTGAATGTAGTTAAATCACAGAACGCTGTGCAGCAGCACTTTTTTATACCATTTTCATATAGGGCGGATCTCGCCAATCTTCAATTTCCACATGTCATTTTAATCCCTTCTGAATACAAATTAAAAAACTGCATCAGCATTGTTAACTTTTGCCTTATACTATTTGACATTAAATGTTTACGGAAATGGAAGAAAGGGAATTCTTTCTTATCTTTAACAATCCCAGTGAAATTTGTTGGACAACAACCTGGCAATATATGCATATATTTTAGATTACATTTTTGATAGATGTCAAAATTATAATGAGATTGGATCCATCTATAATTTGAAGTACACCCTTTGAAAGATCTATGAAGGTAATCCTAGTTAAATTTTACTAAACATTTGCAATCAAAGTAAGTATCTCAATCCCATATTTCACTAGAATTTCTAATTTATTTCAGACGAAATCGGCAGAATTATCAAAATTTTTATTGCCTGTAGAAAAGCGATGTAGCTACGAGGAGCTAAGCGAATGTAATTATTTAATAAAGAAATCATCCAAAGCCTAAATCACAATTTTCTTTAACGAATGTTGTTTATTTTTGCCGCTCATATGACATTTCTTCGGTCACCAAATTCACAATAATAGTAAAATAATAGAACAGAATACATAACTGTTCTCAAACCAAGCAGCCATTGAAGAGATAAACAAAATGTTTCCTAGACGCTTGGTCATTAATGTCTCCAAATATTTTTTTTATTACATAAATACTTTAGTTGTCCTTGCATGATATTTCATATATGAGAGAGCATACAATATTAATGTGAAACCGGAAGATTTGTATATGAACGTCCTACTCTATGACTAATATGATTACGGAGTTCATAAAACTTATGAGTTATACACTACAATACACAATTGACAGTCTTAACAATATATGAGCTATGAAATATAATAACAATCACATGTCAAGTACATTTTAGAAATTGAAATGAATGTGTTTGTAATGTTACATATCGTTCAATTTGAGAATATTGTGGCTATGAGTATACAAAAAAATAAAATATTCAATAAAAATTCAAAATAGGGGCGCACTTTGAATTGTATTTGAAAAGAATCGGTCACCATTTTGGAATAATTAGAAACAACAACAGGACCGATTAGAATACCTGCATTCGTCATCTTGTAATATGAAAATATTCTGATTGCTTGAGATAGAGAGACACATAGAAACCACATTCTTTAAAGTTCAAAAATTATTAACAATTACAGAAACTTCCGAAGTCTTCCGGAAATGTTCACACATTTCCTATTTTACGTTATATATTTTATGAAATTCTGTAGAAAATTAATTTCTTAAAAATCTAGGAACTTAAATTTTTATTACAGTCTAGAGTATTATAAGAAGTTTCTTAATTTTTCTGACTGGAGTAAAAAAATAAGAAAACCAACATAACTTAAAAATTTCATTAAAATGTTAAAAATTAAAATCAAATTAAAATTTGTGTGAAAATTAGAAATTTTACAGAATACAGAAATAGTTGATATTTGCTACAATACATTACATACATCTTGACGAACAAAGAGTGTAATTAAACTTTCAGATGCGTCAAGGAGATCGCAGCAGAAAAGTATCCCGCAAATTATGTAGGCCCATCATCAGTAGCGGACAGCTGCATACCACTATTGACGTGAACAAGTAATTTGAAATAAAATAATTGAGATCATGCAAATATTACAGATGAAAGTATAGAAAATCCCGACAAAATCCCTATTGGAAGGATCATATTTCTAAAACCCTAACAGAATTTGGGAAAAAAGTTGTAGTACTTGGAGTATGGCTTAAAATCGATAAAATTTCAATTATAATCTAAGTAAGAACATTTGGTTTGATACTTTAAGAAGAGGCACAAAACAATGTAGGGTGAACATGGGGTAATGTAACTGTTAGAGCGACAGGTGTGACGTGATACACAAAAGCTTTAAGGCCGAATTTCAGAGTTATAAAATTGCATTAAATTATTAAATTAATTAAATGTGGTAACATGTTAATAAACACACTTTGTAAATTATTGTCTCTACCGCCTACTAGGAATAACCTGAAGTTTTTGATTTTTTTCATATCTTCTGTCCCTACTCTTTATCACAAACGTTATCTCTGTCATGTCTCCCAAACGGATAATTCAGCACGTGTCTAATTTGCAGCAATTTATAATATTTAATCATCTACAGTTCAAACGAAATTTAAATATTAAATATAAAATTTTCCTACCCATGACCATGAAATTATGAAATTACTCTAACATCAATATGAATTTCATTTTCAAATTATTTTTCTTTCTATTCCTTCTTTCGTTCTTTGTTTAGTTTACTTAATTTGGCTAAAGTGTTACATACTCGTACATGATTTTGTATACCCACAAAATATCTTGGATTTTATGACAATGCAAGAGAATATTTCATAAAAACTAATTGTTATTCAGGGCATAATGTCCTCATAAACATTCATAACGTTCCTCGTGTTAAAATCACTGCACAAAATTTCTTGTTTATTCTCTTTGTCTTCTGGCTTCGTTCTTTCAACACATCACACATCCACCAATGACATATAACGGCCATGTATATGTGCAATTATAATATTCAAATATTCCTTATTTGTTGCTTGTTTTTGCTTATGAATGTTGAAAAGTATACGAACGGCGGCGACCAAAAGGCTTTTGCACTTCATTCTACCCCTTCGCTGAATTTTACTTTTGCTAAGTTGCTGTTTGTGCAGGAAACGGAAATGATAAGAATTTTAATGTATGAAAATGTAAATTTGCTGTCGCGCATAATGTATTAGTGTGTGGTGCTCTTGAAACTGGTAAATAAATGAATGTGCATAATGGGCCAAAAAGTACTTTGAAGTACTTTAATGAGAGGCGGAAATTATGCTAATGTATCACAGTTTTTGAAGGGTACGAACTAGAATGTTTAGATATATTATTCTGAGACATTTAAGCATACTGTTATGTCCAGAAGCCGCCTTATAGATATTTTTCGTTTCATTTCTGTTCATAAGGATGTATGCAAAATTATTTTAAAATCGTCCGTAGATTACACACCGCGATGGGAAGGTACAATTAATAATTTTTCGAGGTGCTCCACAAATGTCACGCTGCTATAAATTTAAGATGATGGTGTAAAAGTCATAAAACATCCTCATAAATATTATTTATATGATCTTATTCCGACAAACATTCACGTAACTGGCGATTAGTACAAGAGACTATCATATTGAGCGTATCACGTTCACCAAATGTGAGAAGTTCCGCTATTTTCCATTCAGGGAATGCAAGGAAATCCATCAAATGTTAAGATTGACATTCAAGTTTAAATAGAAATATCGTCGACTAACTGGATTCCCAATTTACCACTCCATATTTCTATATTGATTAATTACACCATAACATTCGTTTGGTCAGGTATCACGAAATGAAACCTCGGTGAAATTGAGTCCTTCTCGTTATTAGATGTTTTCTGAAGCCAGTTTTTTTTTTTTTTAATATTATATGTATTTTTATATCATATTTATGTTTTCTTTATTCATGTCATTACTTGTAATGGCAAAAGCTGAAGAGGGTCTCGGAATAATAACTCCTGAGCTGTACATAACTACTTTTTTGATTAAATTATTCGGTGCATTGAAAGGAGCAAAATGAAGTGAGTAAGGGATAATAATAATAATAATAATTGGATAATTATTATATCAGGTTTTTGATTGCACGTGGTATAGAATTCCGAGATTTGAAACCTGGTGTATGCTCGTCTCCTTCTGGTTTCGGTGAGATCCCTGCCTGTCTCCAGACACCCATAATGTGACTCTTATATTTCACGGCATAATCTGGTTTCATAAACTTAAGGAAGCAGCAGGAAGGCTGAGGTATAACGTTCTTTCCACGGTGAGAATTAACATATTCTCTGCCATTAAATCCCTGGAATCTGTCTTACTAAATTCAACATCAGCCCTGAAATACCGCAGATCTCTTAACGAGATGGCTCAGCATTTCAACATTCATCTTATGTAGTTGCCGGGCTACAGAAACATACCAGGGAATTGCAGAGCAAACGAGCTGGCAAGATTAGGGACAACCTTACAGACTCCAGCCAAGTTGGAGTCCGTTGGCATGGCTCTAACCACTTCCACTTCTGTTCGGGGCTGTAATCAATCCAGACAGATGTGGCCTTGCCTAGACCTAAAGCGTTCACACACACTGCCGACGTCTCATCGCTTGTATGCCTCATGACGGTACACTGTCTAATTGGAAGACATGCAGTGAGATTAAGGGCCCGATTATGGTTTACAACACTTAGATGTTGTGTTGTTTCGGCTACAAGACAACATTAATTTTTTAGCGATTATGGTTTACAACATCTAGATGTTGTGTATGTTCCACTGTTGAATTTCAATAGTAGTAAATTTTTCCATAAAATGACAACGGTGCACCGTTGTTTCACCACACCGCGGTGTCAAAATAAAAACAACACTGCAATATACATGCAAACAATTTGTTTAATATTTGTGAAAAAAAATTGAGAAGTTATAAAATTTAAAATGGATATTAGCGCCAAATTATGTTGTAGTGGTGAAAATGGCTCGCATAAGGAAAAGAATTGGGGATGATTCCAACCCATTGGAACTACCTAACGCTGAGTAAGTAGGATAGTAAGAAATCGGGAAATTTAATTGTAATGTGTTTATGTATGCATTTACATTTTAGTTTTATCAAAATGTTCCACATAAACAAAGATTGCTTTTTTTATTTGCTAAATAAGCTCCAACATTTTTTAAAACCTCTAATTCGATGCTCTGTAATTCCACCAATTATAAAACTGTGCTGTGCCCTACGATTCCTCGCTAATGGCAGCTATCAAAGAAGTAGTGGAAACGACGTCAGTATTGGAATGTCCCAGTCAACTGTAGGCTGTACTTTAAATGATGTGTTAAAATTTTTTGAAAAAAAAAATTTGCAAATGTGGATAGGTACTCGAATGAATGAAGAAGAGAAAAATATTATCAAAGCGTCATTTTTAAATACTTGGATATTAGGTAAGAAAGGGAATTGTTACAATCTTTCTATATGTAATTAATCGTGTGTTTGCTTCATAGAAGACGCTGTGTATTTATTGGAGCTGTTTTTAATACCACCATTTCGAAGCGCTGAAGAGGGATCTCCGGAAAGTCGTTACAACACTATTCACGCAAAAACGAGAAACATCATTGAAAGGACAATTGGCATTCTTAAAAACAGATTTAGATGTTTACTTTCTGCAAGAGGTTTGCATTATTCTCCAGAGAAAGCTACAAAAATTATTTGTGTGTAATATATTTCACTTTCAAACTCTAAAATATATAAAAAATGTTTATACTTACAATTTGTTTTCCATTTTTAACTTGTCGCGGCAACAAAACAACAGCTAACGAGCTGTTGTTAGTTTTTGGCTGCTGTGACAACACATAAAAACAACTGTTGTGAACGATAATCACCACAAAGAACATACACAACACTAAACTACAACACAACAGATAAGTGTTGTAAACGCTAATCCCAATTTGAAATTAACAACACTAAATTAACAACTGTTGTAAACCATAATCGGGCCCTAAAGGTTATGACTAGTGACTTCTGCAGGAGCTGTAGGGATCAAGAGGAGGAGGAGTCCATAGAACACCTTCTCTGTAATTGCCCCGCCCTGGCGAACAGGCGGGGATCAACACTGGGCCCTTATTTCTTTAAGGACCTAGAAGATATAGATATTGTCCGACTTAAGAGCTTTTTGAGGCGCTCAGGATGGTCCAACGGGAGAAACTAGGGAAATCCTTATCTTTAGTTTCGGTGGTATCGCAATGGACTATACAGTCTAAGTGAGTCTGTCTATTCAGACTGCCACACTGACCTAACCTAACCTAACCTTCTCAACTTGATTGATTACAGTTTTCAAGATATCATGTTGCACATTTTGCAGTGCTTTATTTACGCCCATATTGGGGTATATGAGTCAGTAACAATTTTGGAGCGCGAACAAATAGAAAACTGATTCCAAAAGAATGAAAGGCTTTACGCCCACTACTTTACGAGATGTATTGTGATGAAGTCGTCAAACTATAATTTGAAGCAATATTTAAGATTTATTCACAGTAATTATAAATTTTAAACTGTAATTTATCATACGCAAGAATTTACAGTTTTCAAAACTACGTTCAACTTTATTGTGTTAGCTTAAACATCAGCGATATAAGATGAGTTTTCAGCCACGTATATCAGCAATCACGGCAATGCAAGCTAAAATCATTTAACTATTAAGATGACTTTTGTAAGAATTTTTCTTTTCTTTTTTTTCAAAACTAGAAAATTTCTTCTATACCCATCCACCGGTCTAGGAAGAAAAATTGCTGTAATTTCTAACATTGGAGGCTCATCCTCGTATTTTCTGTGAATGGTTGAAATATGGGTAATACTCACTTAATTTGGCGGTAGGTTTTAATATTTCTTACCTAAAATGAAACGAGATAAAATTAAGAGTTAACCAAAATTTCTATATACAGTCTTATAATATGAAATAATTAGATTTAAATTGAAATAGTTAGAGTTAAAAATATCACATTCAATTAAAGTATAAAGATTATTTGCAATTATTTATTTAAGTACCAAGCTGTAACTCTATGAAGGTTGAGTTTTTTTTTCACTTCCCAGCAAAATAAATGCATCCAAGGAAATAAACATTCATCACATTTTGTGATGGGGAAGTGATGAAAAATTGTGTAATCACCAAGGAAATTTACACAGGGTTGTCATAGAAGAGAATCACTATTTTATGATGCCCCTTATCTAGATGTGAAGAAAATTCAAATCTTCGATTGCAATTGTTCATTATTCAAAAGAATTGTTTTCTGCTCCAGAAAATGTTACTTCAAACTATGTGGCCAGAAAAACTACCCATTGAAAATAATAATATAATCATAATATTATGAAAATATAAATACAGTTGAACTTCTATAACTCGAACTTCTATAAGTTAAAATCTTCTATAAGTCGAAGCAAATCTAGTGTCAAGAGCGCTTATGTGGTGAATTCCCTTTAGTTTTGCTTCCATAACTCGAACTTCCGTAACTTGAATTTCTCCATAACTTAAATAAAAATGATGGCACAAGCTTCTGTATGTCGAATTTTTCTCGAAGAGGATGACATACCTTTAATGTTCTTAAGCAATCCTAATGAAGATCTCAACTTTGTGGAAGCGAACTATTAAGCCTAGCTAAGTTTGAATCATATAACTTCCAATGGGACTCTTCTGGATTACATTGAAGTTGATGATGATGTTGTTATATCAAGTTATCCTACAGATGACGATATAGTCCAACAGTGCTCTAACCATTTAATAACTCATACTGAAAGCTTATCAGATAGTGATGAGGAGGGTTCAGTGGAAGAAGTTATTAGAAAACCATCCAGAAAAACTGTGGAGGATTCCTTAAACAATTTATACTTGTATTTACAAACAAATGAAAATACAAACGATGAACACTATAAAGCGCTAAATAAAATAGAGTTACTACATACTCACGACAAAAAAGAACCCATTCAGCAAAAAATAACAACATATTTTAAATAAATATATCTGTGTATGTATGTATGTCTAAAATAAAACTGATTGAATTTTAATGCAGGCCGTGTGTTTTCTTAAGACCAAAAATTAACAAATGTACAGTACGGATATTATTTTAGGATAATGGTGATTCGAGTTAAAGAAGTTCAACTGTAATAGTATAAATAATTGCACTAAAATTTCTTCCGAAAAAACATCTTTAAGGGTTTTTTTACCAAATCTGCCCGAAGATTACGTATCAAGCCAATAGATATAATCGAAGCTTATAAACCCACTACCACTAAATATCATACAGTCCGCAACATTGTGTACGGACATTAACGACATAGGGATAGGAAATGTATATATTTCATTTAATCTCTGAATATTTATAGTTTTTATAAATGGAACGACAAACTTAATAAATCGATCAACGCATAACGGAGGTTAAACAAATGTTTTCCCTAAAACTTTAAATAAAGCTTCTTTAAGCCGACAATCAAGAATTACTTTTTCGGAGCTTATTGTGTGTGTTCCCTAAGACTTTGGAGTATTTCTATTGGAAAAAAAGGTAGTAAATGAAATAGTTATTTATTATAGTTATTTGTTTCATTTCATTTATCGAATTTTTACCTTCTTTATACTTTACTTGGCTTTTTCACAACAAGTACAAAATAAACGATTAATGTAATAAGATTAACTGCGTGCGTTTTCCTCCAAGATGGTTTCCAACAATTTCACATTAAGATGTTTCGCTTTACCTGTTAGGAATTATAAACGGGAATTGAAACAATGTTTTTAAGTACTTCATCGCCATTGATTTGAAAGTAGTTTAAAAGCCCTTCCTTGGAAACCAAAAATATGTATAGATCACATCCTTAAAAGTGATGAAAATGTAATTCTATTTGTGCTTCCACATTTTATGATGGGTTGTTGGCATGACGTATAAGTAATATTTAATTCTAATATAAATATGAACAACACACTCTGAGGCTAGAGAACAGCAATGAAATCCTATAAACGTAAACTAACCAATGCAGAATATGAAAATTATATATGTGCCGACTGTACTTCAACACAAATATACGTTTATTTGTAATGTATAAATATCTTATTGCACATGAATGGAAGCCTTGCAAAATTTTGAAAATTGTGAGTAATTGCCTAAGATCTGAACTCAAAACAAGTGCTGCTTTCACATTTCTTCGTACATTTCTTCCCTTATCCAATTTTCCCCGTCATAATTCGCTTTTAATATCGTTACAATGGGCTCTGTAAAATGATCGTGTCACATTCTGCACACATTTTATCATTTCAATCCGCAACGCCACCCTGCCTCTGTCCCTTTATCAAGCCGTGAATGTATATGACAATTATTTCAAATGTATTTGAATTGCGGTTTTGTGTGCACGACAATCTCTTTTATCACGTAATGATATTATCGATGTGGAAACAGCCGCGTCACTTGACATTTACATTAAGCCCATACACACATACGAACATGTGTATTGTAAGCAAACAGAGACAAGTGTAAGAGGGTGATTTGAAATGTGGTTCGAATATGACATTTGATAGTTCAAAAATGTTTCAGTCTAGGTATAGCAATTTCGTAATTTTAATCCTAGGAGTTGAAATTTAAACCAGATAAACCATTTCAACAAAATACTGAGAGGAGACACATTGGACCACCGCACATCACGGCTCACAAATATTAAGGCGATAATTTTTTTTTTTACTTTTTGAGCCCATCGACTTTAAATTTGAATCAAGTATTTTCCTCTACTTTCCCTCGTATGGAAATAGTCTGCCGTATAGCCTCGCACGAACGTGAGCATATATTCAATCCCTGTATTTTTACAAATGCTTGAAACATATACATTTTGTCTCGATTTTATTAACAACTTTGTACACTGTTTGGAGTTGCACAACTCTTCCCGATATTACTGAAAAAGTGGATAATGTTGATACAATAGGTAAAGAAAAAATTCATGATACTAAGCAACGCAAGTGTCACATCAGCCCATCAAGCACAACTTGCTTATGAAAAGACTGAGTCCTTCAGCATTTTCAAAGTGCTCTTACTATTAGACAGTAACGACAGTTGAAAGAGACATCCCCAAACGTGGGCGTGACTATTTTGATATACTAAAAAGATACGAATTTCCATTGGAAGAACCATCTCTATCGATCTATAATGCATATATGGCTTTAGGGTGTTCTGACACATCCACTTTCCAGACGAAGGGTCGGCATATGGTCCACGATATTATGAAAGTGTGTCGCAAGTGGTCAGAAACGGTTAACAGAAATAATAACTAAACATAGACAAGGTCCCAACCTACGTCTTCAACATTTGCCCTTTGATTAAAATCAATACATAGCGAAACTGGCTGATAAGAGAACAGACCGTTCCCAATTTAAACAAGTTTAAAAAAGATCACCATAACTATGATTCTGATAGTTGAGAATTATTAAAAATTATTAATTCCAAAAATAAGAGCGGATATTTCATCAGAAAAAAAGAACCGAATCCGTATGTTGCGACGAAATTTACCATTACCCCCCCCTTATTTCACACAGTACCAGTCTTACAAAAATCCATTTCGAAAATCCATACAGCCACAAAACGCATAGTTTCTAAATATGCTTTTGGTTTGTTCGCCACAACATTAGGATTATTAGGATTTATCTACATTCCATACCACTCCCCTATACAATGATTTCAATTTTCCTCGTACATTTTAAACATTTCATTACAATTTATTGCAAATCTACAATTTTCAATTTATTATCAATTGTCTTTCAGACTGTTATCGCTACATCGTACACACGTTCCCCTAATTCCGTCCCCAACCCTTCTCTTCCCTCCTCTTTACACCCTTCTCCTTTATGTCTTCTATATTGTGATAGTATTTAAAGATGAAAGCAGTGAGCCAATGTTTGTTACAGGTTTTAACAAAAGCGAATTTGTATTAGATTGTGTTGTGTTGCACGTGTATTGGGTATTGTTTGTACGTGTATGTATTCGTATATGGTAGTGGATTATTGACATGACTTGTAGTGTCAGGTTATACTTCGTCTGTCTTTATGTATATATTATGGTCATGTTTATTTGCCTTGCTTTAACGCCCCTTTGTGAATCCTCGGCATTGTTGCTTCATTTATTTGAGTTGTGTGGTATTCAACGGGTGTTTTTATTTTCGTCCTTTTCCATCAGCTTTAAGTAGCAAGCGAAGAGTATTAAAGCACAGCATTTCCTTTATACAATTATAGGGAACACGGTTTTAGGATGGTTTTAAGAGATTTGACGAACAATAAGGGGATGAACGAACTTATAGTTAGGAAAATCTTTTAAACAGAGCGAACGAGTTTTACAGAATATTTGTCAACTCTTAAGTCTACTCAAGTATCTGATGAATTGTAGATTATTAAATAAAATACGCTGAATTTGAATAGGTACGGCTATTTCAATAAAATAACAAAGCATATTTAAAACGATTTACTTATTCATTTGAGTGGAGGTAAGATCGATTTTTAATACTACTATCATAAATTGATCATGTTAATATTAAATATGCTAATTCTTGCAAATAACAAAACATCTTTGAAACGATTTGCTATTTCATTTGGATGGCGGTAAGATCGAATTTTAATACTACTAATATTAACATATTATATTAACGTTAATTGTGCTAATTCTTGCATAATGATTTAAATATATATTTTCTTTATCTGGTTTAAATTCAACTTATGAGATACCTAAGATAACCTAAGAAGTCGCAATTTTAGTACTTTTTACAAAGTAATAAAATTGCAACTTCTTTCGAGCAGCCCTAATTATTGTTGCAAATTGTAGCGTCTGATTTCATGAACATAGCATATGATGACTTCAAATCATTAGGAGTGGTTTATTCCGATCTGCTAGAGTTTCAGAAACAATGAACTTAAAACGGACTTTAGCAAATACTGTTTGTTATGCCAAATGTTACGGTTCGAATTTTGAACGTATTGACTACCGCTCTCAGCAAATAACCATTACGAAATTTAACAGACACCAAAAGTTCTATAGTTCTATAGCTCGTTTTCTGATGAAATATTCGCTAAAATAAATTTTTAAATATTTCTTCACTAACAACGCCCCTCCATTCGGCAAGTGACATGAAATAGGAAAGATTTTCCTTATTCCTCAGTTACTAATACAGTAATTATATTTTAATTTAGGATTAAATAATAAACATTTTAGAAAAATATTGAGCAATTCCTATTCTTCCAGGCTGAAGTTAGTCCTCGCCTAATCTTGTTTTCCTTTTTTGTACTCTACTGCCGGCCACAACTTGTGGATAAGAAAACTTGTCAAAAACGACAAATTCTACAAAATAAAACATAAAAATTATATTTTTAGTATTTTCCAATAAACCTTTCAATTTGGATGTCATAGTATTGGACATGGATCAAAGCCCTTTTCGTACTAATTACATTTTATCAAGTATCTTACAGTCTATTATAAAATACATGTTCTATCAGAAACTATGGCTAATATTAATAAAATAATAATGCTGTTGAAGCAAGTGGGTGGTTCTTATCACTAACTTGGGACTAATTTTTAAAACGAGAAGCTATGTCAGTAAAAATTGAAGAAGGCGGATTTACACTTTTTTAAAATTTCTAGAAAATAATACTTAAAATCTAAAGATTCAAAGAAGCTTCTCTGAGTTCTCCGTAACCGAAATACCTGTTATATATAAAAACGTTAACATCACTGCGGCAGCAAAAGTGCTACTCTGACGTAGTTAGATTTTTTGCTCGTCGAAAGAAGTTCTTTAAAATTCCCCAATCATTGATCAAATAGCCGCAGCATCATTGGTTTTCAAAAATAGTTATTAAAAATAACTTTTCTGATAAGCTCAACTAAGAAGAGTACGTAACACTAAGAATTATAGTAAAATGAGTTTTGTCATTAAATCGCCTGCTTAGTCAAGCGATACACTTTTCAAGTGATACACTTCTAATAATATCCAGGGCGGTGATGAAATTTTCCACAATCCTTTGTTCGTCAAAACCAATAACTTGGTTTTGTTCTTCTTTACCGCCATGCCCACATTGCCAGAACATTTCTTAGTGCTTGAAAGGACTGCAGTAACAGATCATCTTTTTGACTAATAGGGCCTCGTTTAATGCAAAATAGTTCTTTACTATTCTACCAAGGCGTATTATTTTTTCAGGGATATCAAATTCAGCCATGATTTCAGATAATTTTTGTCGCATCGACCTGTCGGAGGTAACTTTACAGTCCTTTAAAAGGGATAAGTGTTGATCTCTATTGCTTGGGTTTCCTCCAGTATGTTTTGTAGCGTGAATATCTCCCCAGCTGTCGATTAACCAGTTATGGTTTCTCCCGTATGCTCCAATTGGGTAGAACAGAGCAGACCCGTGCCAGAGATTTTCGAAAACTAATTTGCCCCACTAGCGACCCAATCTCGCTAATGACTGCACAGGTGTCGCATTTAATTTTATCTTCAATCCAACAAAAGAAGTCTAAAACGGTAATATTTAGTCTAACCCAATTTTAAGTTCTAGAGTTTTTCTTTTGCAGCATTTTCCCAGGAAAGTGGGTGTGATATTTAAATTTCAAAAGAACTCGAGAATTACCATCATTTTTTTTACAAATCACCTTCTATTTGGACCATGTGCATCTTGCGACGTTCTCCGGAACGGCTTCCATTGCCACATTTAACGTTCCCAGTTTCGTCAGAAGTGTGATAAGTATGCTTAATATTCTTTGAAAACCATTGCTAAGCTAAAGAAAGGATCAACTCTTTGACACTTTAAAATCCTATCCGAGATTATGATATTCCATCGTTTCGTCCTTTTAAATGTTAGGGTTATCCGTAGATTTAAGGCCGCATTCACAAATGCTTTGTTGAAGGTTCAATAATCAAATTTTCATAGTAAAAACGTTCTTCAAAACTTCAAAAATCAGACTTGTAGAGTAGAATTTATTAATGAACTGTATTCATACAAAATTTAAGCTGTCAATAATTGCGTATTACGCTGACATGAAATTTTATTGTTTGGGTATCACTTCATGGATCTGCCATAATCGCGTCTAGCTTCCTCATCTAATCCGAGAATTTTTTTCGTTTCATACCTCTCAACGAATAACTACATATGTTGTGGATTAGCAGAGTTGCTTTTAATTATCAGTTTATCGCCTTCAGAATTGTCATGCATCTCATCGTGCAATTCAGTTTAGGAAAATCAATTGGAAAAACACCAGATGATCCAGTGAATATTTTTTGTTGTGGAAATCCCATTGTAATCATGGAGAGAGAGTATTGCCAGCAAAATGGACGAAAGAAGCTTCAACTCTATAACGACATAGTTTACATGGGCTGTGGACATCGTGCACAATTTAAAAAGTTCTGAGAATGCCCACACAAATTTCCCAGAACGTCCGACCGCAAATTTCAGTTAAAAAACTATAAGATTCAGTTCGCATTGCGCAAACAGAGTGCCAACAGTTGCTGCTGTATATTTTAATTTTCTAGATTTTCCTAAATGCAACCGATTCATCCATCAAACGTCAACATGAGAATGAACATGATTTTTTCGAAAATACCTCCATTATTTTCGAAATACTGCCCAGCAATGAGATCCGGGTAGCTCTGTCATGTAGTGTTCTACTGTTAATAAATTTGAAATGCTAGTCAGCGTTATGCAGACATTTTTCCCAACAGCACCATTGCCGCATCAATGGTGGAAAAATTGGGACATCTTTTATAAATATGCGTAAAATCAAGATTTTTATAGATTTTCGAAGAAATTGGTAAAATAACTATTATAATATAACACTTTGTCTGTAGTTTATTTATTACCACATTCCAAGAGGCATTTAAAGTTATCATAAATACGTCTAGATCTTCCAGAATCGAATACAGAAAAAGTTTCAAATTTTGTAAATGAAACTTAATAAGGAACACCCTTTAGGAATACAGGGATGCACTAAGAAGGGACTTTTTACCATTCTGGATGGGCGTATGGGGCTAAAATATTGAATTTTTTAGCAACCTTACGACTATAAAACAGGGATTTAAAAATATGGACATGTTCTTTTGGATTTAGAGTCATGTTGAGGGAACAAATCTGTGCTTGTATATTTTTGAAGTCTGATTTATTCAAAAGCAAAAACTAGCAGTCATTCATATAATTTAAACATTTGAAGTCGTCATAAGGATATCTCCAATTTAATCAACTACCAACGAATTAAAAATTAGACCAAAGCAGTATCTTTTCTGCGTTTTCAGTTGTAGTTTTTGGTGTTGCAACATATTTTTCTCACATAAATATTTATTGCGCATAGGCATTAGCAAACCTTAATCACTTCCTAGTAAAATTCGATTAGTGGTCAATCTGGCACAAGTTTCATGTGCAATTAATTTCTTGTTTTGGATGTAAAATTATTCAATAAAATTTTTTTTTGTTTCAAAACTAACATAAGTATACAAAACATTTGTTCGGCCTTTAGCGTAAAAACATTTTTACTTCGAATCAATTATATTATATATTTACAAAATATTTCACTGACTTTTCCATTAATACAGTGGAGATATTCCTCTCAAACGGTTTTATTAGCCACAGTTGTTGCAAGGGCGCGACTAAATTTTTAGTGGAATTTCACCCAACATTCCATATTGAACTGGCTAAAATTAAAACGCACCAAACCACATTTTCTTGAAAAGTTTCCTCAAACTGACACATCTTTCCTGAGTAGAAAACGAATTGGCAAAATTTGTTCCAATTTTGTTCTTTAGTCTTCATGTCTTTCATTTTTCCCAACTTAGTTAGTAAAAACTTCTTCAATATGTGCAATAAGCTATGTGAGCTGGCACACAGTGTAGTTTGGTAGTCAACTTTCTAAGAGTTCTGTATTTTTTTAGATTCAGTAATCAAAAAATATATCATGATGATAATTTTATAATACCTGGGTCAATCTTTCATATTCGTCATACCTGCACCGTCAGTTGAAGGGTTTCAGACACGTTCTGGAGGTTCGTCTTCCAAAGAAAGAAATGGGAAATCTCAAAACAATTTCAATTATGGTGAAGATACCTAACAACAAATCTTAAATACGTTCTGCATAGAATTCGGTTTCCACAAATTTCTACTTTGCTTACATAATTCTCAACTACGCAACAATTAGAAATGAAAAACTATAACCGCAATCAGAACAGTTTCTGATTCCGATTTTCGTTACATGAAAGTAAAGCCTAAGCAACCTTGGCGCAGAAATAGACCACAATAAACATTTATGCGGTGTCATTTAGATTTGGTTGGCATGGTTAATAAAGCTGATGCCACTCATTGATTACATCAACAAATGCGACAAAACCACTCTTTTTTTTTAATTTGCACACAATCATCGGCAATGTCAAGCGTCAGGCGAGGCAAATGGAAAATACATAAGACACTATTGAGATCTAAATCAAAATGTCAAAAACATGATTTAATCAACACCGCCTATAAGTTAAACCCTCAAGGATAGTCGGACCAAAGACATGGTGCACTCACACCGACGCCCACACACACACTCGTCATAGGGAACGCAAGGCCGAGAGCAATTCTCAATGGAATTATTATTTGTGAAGAAATAGACAACAATCAAGAAATGAATAAAGCAAGATGGAAGCTCAACCACTGGGGAATAAGACAATAAAGTATCATTTAGTACAAACAGCACACAAATTGATTTCAATAGAAATCCGGAAAATAACAAAAACCCACAACAACTATCATTTCGAAAGGGCAAAGAAAGAGAGCGGGAGGCATCCTCACCTCACCTTGAAATGTCGTCATAGTCATGCAAAGGACATTTGTAGTTATTGCAGCTAAACTCGTTACCTTTGCCACCTACCGTGAACACAGCAACAACTAAGACAACACTGATGGTGACACTCCCGTACAGATCAGACAAGGTGTATGAACGTTGAGTGTCACCACGAGCGACGGCATAGCTGTAATAGTGACAGCAAGTGTGAAGCTTGCCCAGCACGAAATATATAAAATTTGCATTTTGATTGTAATTGTAACTTGTTGATTTGTTTTCACTCGATGGCAGCGTCCCCACGTTTCTTGGCCCCACTACCTCCATTGTCAACGAAACTCGTGGTAAGAAACAAATTTAAACGTGTAAACAGTTTAAGGTCCTACCATTCTCGCGAATGTCATAAGCTTAAGCGAATGAATAACTGAGTGACGGGCAAAACACTTTCCGGTGTCTGTGTATGTCCAACTAATGGAAACAATAACAATAATAACAATAATAATAATAGTCACAAGCAGCAACTTTGCAAATTTTCCATAAACCAAAGAGTCAGTCGGTGCTTCGTCGTTAGTGTCCTCCCTAATCAGCGCTTGTATTTGTTGCTATTCTCGGTCTCATTTGGCAGTGTTTGTTTTTGTCTTCCTTCCACTGTTGCATGCAATTGGCAATGTTTGTGTGTAAATATTTTCCAAGTGTTGGAAATGAGGGCCAACTTCAACTTAATAATGTTGGCAAAGTGACAGCGTTGACTGCGATAAGAAAATCCTAATTTAAAATTTTATGAGGTGGTGCAAGTGACACAAATGACGGGGAGCAAACTCCATTCAATTTGATTTATTCTTACACACTGGATAAACATAGTATTAATTAAAAAACTGAAAAAACGTAGGCCAATACTACACTGAAGGTTTTTCATGGAAAATCATCCACTGAGTAAATGTATTACCAATATAAAACTGATTCATTAACCTTCATGAATTTTCAACAAAATGTTTTTCAAATAAAGTCTTCAAATGCCAGAATTTTTCTGCAAACCGTCTTTCCACTTGAAAACGCAGACAAAGATTTAAAATTGTACGCTTCTAATTATCTACGCCGAAGAGCAGTATTGATTTCTCACACAGCAAATGCAATTTTTTTGCCATTTATTTAGAGCCAAATCTTATTAACTTAAATCTTTAACCTGGAAACTTTAATCAAATTTTTAGAAGGAAAAAGTGCACTAATTACAATTAGATCTGGAATAGTGATTCTAAAGACACTGTGAATTTTGTTATATATTCTATAGTTTTCCACGTATACTGCATCAAAAATTTTTCAAACTACAAATTTAAAACCTAACTTTTAATAGAGTGTTCTTGTGCTCATCGTGGATTATCGATTTTCAAAACTACCTTCAACTCTTCTATATTTCTTCGATTTTCGAAAGCAATTTTGAAAAACTTTCAATTTAGTATAATTTCTGAAAAGATTAAAGCGATATCTCTTAAACTGCAACCAACGAAGGTAACCCAAAATTGCTTTTGGAAGCTCATAAAGTTTGTATTAATTTAATATTTAAAAGCATTTAATTTGAACTTATTTCTTGATTTTCAATAGTTCGCTGCATAATATCCCGATATCTGCAAATATAATTAAAGTATTTCGTAAAATACAGTGATTCGTAAAATATGCAGAAACCAGCTATTTTTCAAACATTTGGTAAGGATCATATTACGACAGTGAGCCAATCAAATTTTATAAAAATAGATTAGATAAAAATAGATTATTTTCCTCGATCCTTTTTAGAACTTTGCTTTAGTTGAAGAGGTAATTCTCCTTGGCGTTCTCAGTTAATCAGTGTTAACACTAATTTAAGTTACACCTCAGAAATATATTTCAGAAATTTTACAAAATTTCCCTTTTAAAGGAGAAAACAGTAAGTAAAATCTATGAAGAAAAAAATCCATTACACCGCTTGTACAAACTCGAAAGTCTTCGTTTGTAGGAACATTGCATTTAAAGTTCAGCTCCAAAATTGGGTAGACTTAGGATGAAACTCTAAAAAGGTCTCATGTATTTAAGCCTGTAGGCAATATAGCAAAACTTGTCACAAGTTTAAATATCTGTAGCGAATTTTAAATTGAAAAATGTCGTCACGTAAAGATCGGAATCGTTTTGTACACGTTAGTAGACCATAAATTGAAAACAGTAAATGGGCATAGCCAAAAGTTATGCAAAATTTTTTAAATTAATTTGTGTTCTGTTTTCTAAGTGATTCAGAATATATTTTTTTTCTGGAGTTTTGTAAAGATGGTCCATAATGAAAAAAATATATCAACTTTCAAATTTAAAAAATATGTCGTACATATCGTTGGTATCAAATTTGCAAAGGACTATTCGAACCTTTATCTTCGTCATCACTTTGCTCTCATAAATTGTATGGCCATCGAGCTCTGCTAAAATTGAGAAATTCTTCAATTTTAGGATCCTCAATTTCAGCTTCAATCAGTTTTGTCATTATTATTTTTATTTATTTCACTAAAATATGAAATAATGTTATTTTAGTTACGAAATATGATTCTTTATTATATTCTTACATACATTGTTTGTAGCATTGATTAATTTTTTATGAAGCATTAACATTCTTTATAAAGATTTTATTAATTAAAAATAACACACAATTCTCATATTAAAGCGACCTTGTTTCCATTTTTTGCTGCTTCATTGCAAGTACCACCTATGACTTATAACTATTGCCGATATGTATTTGGTTTCAACATCCATTTACTTTACTTTGATGTTATTATTTATCCCACCGTTCTTATGATTCCAGTAAAACATTCCGTAACGCTGCCAAACGAGGTGATGAATTAATAAAGATTCACGTTTCTAAGAAAAAAATGTATTCAATTCTTTGGTGTAGACAGAGCCCTAAAGGATATAGCCAAGTAATTAAAAAACCACCAAGCAAATCGCTTATGGCGTTTCTAAAATTTGTATCGCTAAAAACGCTTTCATTGTCAGAGCTCAGTTCACTCTTTCCACACAAATCGTCATGATATCAATAAAAATTTGTCTTTACAACGATATCGTAAGAAAAGCTTAAATACTCCATAAATTTCTGATGCATAAAACTCCACTCTATAGATGAATAATACAAAAATGTTAATTACTTGTCAATGTTTAGTAGCAACGACAATAAAAAAGCAATTAATGTAGAACATTCAAGATATTTTTTTTCACACTCAATTGGAATTCCATTTAAACTTTTAAAGTCCCATTAAGAGCACAATTTTCAAAAACACTTTCATCGTTTTAGCATTAATGACAAAAATCACTCTGAATCACCCCTAGAAATTGAAGAAACAAAGGACCCAAAATGAGCTTTGTAACGTAATCAAAAGTTTTGAAGGTCAAAGCGAGAAAAAATTAAAGCATGCCCTACAATAACCAATGACTAAATCATCTTAAAATATACCAAAAAGTCAGATTTCAATACAAAAGCTCATACATTTACAAATACATGTATAAACACACATATATACATACATGAATAGTACATATCGTGCTTGTATACATAATGGACCTGCTAACGAAAAAATGGAAACGAAAAGCCGTAGTAAGTAATGGAGGTAAGGCTCTCTTGTCTTTATCACAAGTCCTTTAGTTCGTTTCCCTCAAATGCAGATACTGAGATCTGTGTGTGTAGACAATCACATAAACTTTCCTATTCAAGACTTTTCTTTCGCATTGCCACAAAGCCATACACACAGTCTCTGTAACGTACATACACACATACACACAACATCATTAACGTCATGTTTTACATGAGAGCAACTCACCGAGAAATGGCACAACAGGCTGTAGGCTGGGAAAAACAAATTTCGAATTATATTAGACGGATAACGGAGCCCGGTCATATTATTGTCGATACATGTCATAGGCTTAATACTGCATATAAGGACCTTGCAAAGTTATTCAATACTTAAATAGGCCTTAAACAAGGTGACTCACGATGAAAATAATTATGAGCCGTACGAAATGCGACTCAGCGACTTTAACAAGAGGTAAATATGGGCGAAATCTGGAAAAATTTATAATTTGGGATTAAACAAATTGTCGATGTTTTAAGTACATCTTGCGCTGCGGCTGTTTGTGCGTGTATTGTCGTGATATTTGGTGATATTTCTCTAAAGCTTAGCGCTTTTAACGTTGTATAACTTATTATTCCTTGTCGTTGTATCCTATCAAATACTTTTCCGCTGAGCCTGCATATTTAATATTTGAACATGCCCAGATCTAAAATAAAGAAATAACTAATTGAGAACCAAAAACAGCTGGTAAAACATTAGATACGAAAAGGCTGGATATAAAAGTTGGAGAAAGAAACTTCAATAACGACGACACCTAACATTCCGATTAAACAACGTGAATTTTCTAAATAGATGGATTTAGTGACAACGTCCATCCGGGCTGCCCTGCCCATATATGAGTTGCTCATCCATGGTATCTAGCCTTCCCGTTTTGCACATCACTTTGCCACACGTTCTAGCCGCTACATAGTTAAAAAAGGCGTTAACGTATGATAATTTTTCAATTTCCTACAAAATTACATTTGTCTTATTTTTTTATTTATTTATTTATTTTTTTTTTTTTTTTGTATTATATTAAATTACACAAAAAATTCAACTAAACAAAACATACATAAATAAAAGATTGTATGTATAAAGAGAGTTTTCCTGATTTTTAAAGATTTACGATGTTTTTTGCCAATAGATGGCGCCAATTGCAAGTGCTTGTCGATTTTGCCATAACCTAAACGTCATGAGCCAAGCTTAGGCATATGGGAAACATACCGCCTCGACACAATAGTAAATTTTTTGACGTCATATCCTTTTGGTTGTGTGAATATGTACGATTTTGTGCAAAATAATCTTTGTATGGGGGAAGTATTGATTTTCTTCTTTCAATCGTAGAAAACGGCGACTGAAGCTCATAGAAAGCTTTAAAATGTTTACTGCAAATGTTGTACAAATAATTTTGACAAAATTGTTTTTTTTTACATAAAAATATTTGTAAATTTTTCGGCACATTTGTTTATACAGAATTTTTTTTTTTATCAAATATAATTTTTTTTAAATTACTATACAGGGGCAAATAGGATGGATGGTTGGACGACACGTGTTAGTTTTACGTCACGCTGTTAGATCATTTATTCGTTTAATTCTAACTTGTAATTAATCACATATCTTTTATCTTTGTAGATATCTCGTGTATTATCCTTTTACGGCTCCCATTGTTAATGGGTACCGCTTTATCTTGTCGTTATCTGAACTGTTTTTCCACGTGGGGAATACATCATGAGAAAGGTGGGGTTATGGCTCGGCTGTGGTATGGAAACTGCTGTATTTCCGTTGCTGGTTCTGATCAACGATCAGTGGTATTTGGAAATTGGTGGACTATAGAATTTGCTAAAGGATGTCAGTCAATTCCGCCTAATTGTTTTAAGACAAACTAACATGCACTACTTCAGAACTTTCCATGTCATATTTTCATTCATGAATTCCATGATGTACAGTTTCAAATCTGGTTCAAAGGTTGTCAAGTTGAAATTCCTTTATTAATTAAAAAAAATAATTATTTTCTAAAAACAAAAAAACTTTAACTTTTTCTAATATTTGCCAGATATTCACCTGGACTTTAACTATTGCGGGTATTCACCTGGACTTTAACTATTACTATTTTCTCTCTCTCTCTCTCTCTCTCTCTCTCTCTTCTACTAATGCACCTGGAAGTTAAATTTAAAGCCTTAGACTTACACCAATCATCACTTGCCACAAAATGAAAAGTCACGTTATCTTACCCAAACCTGATCGTTTCCCTCGTGTAATAGGACATCCTTGTAATACGACGTTACATCTGGTAAGTACCATGTTACATAGTTAGCAGCTGTCGTCTATGTCGCTTCAGAATAGCAAATATTCATTGATTTGGCAATTCCCGAGCGACGTTAGACATGGAATTTTATTAAATTATAAATTTTGAAAAGGTATCGTTTTCATTTGAGGTTCCCAACGGCAAATGAAGTCGTCACATAGAGTTAAGGCTGTTCGGGAGTTGAAGCTCTGCAGTTTTGCGTTTGTTAGTATACGCCACCACCGTACATATGACTGCAGTTGTTTGATACATTCACATACCATTCTATGAGCGACGGTTTCTTCGATATAGGTGCTTTTCGACTAATAGATCTTCCCTGCACTAGCGCAAATTTGTTTAAACCAGTTCCATCAATTTTTTGACAAAACGTTAGTAAATTCTTTCAAAATTATCTTAAAAAGAAGAACTTTAATGACAAGACAAATATTTCAAAATGCATTGCAAATCAGTACACTGAAGTATAGGGTTATCCATTTAGTGGTTTCAAAACTGCCAGCCTGGCAAGGCTGTCAGCTGTTAAATACCTGTTATCTGAAGCGTTATTTATTAAGTACAAAGTTTGGCATCTACGAATATAGATCGTTTAAAAATCAATGAACGCGTAAAAATAGTTAAAACTTACTACAAAAGTGGTGATTCAAACATGGGCTTCCAATCGAACAAAATTTTCTCTGGCAATGAAGCTCATTTCTCACTCAGTGGTTACGTCAACAGCCAAAATTGTCGCACATGGGGCTCAGAGAACCCAGAAGTGATTGTGGAAAAGCTATTGCGTCCGGAAAAAGGAACTCTTTGATGCGTAATATGGTCTAAAGGTGTCATTGGCCACATTTTTTCGAAAACTGGTTCAAAAGTATCTACTGCTGCAACAACCAATGCAAAAGCGGACATTTAAATGACATTGACATTTCATACATTTAGCAAGGTCCAAGCAATAAGTGAAATAAAAGTTTAATCGGAATCATTCAACCTTATCTGAAAATGAAAAATGAATAACTCTATATTTGTTAAAATTCTAAAAAGAAATCTCTTTGATCAAGTTGTGCGGACGGTGAAACGTCCATTTTATCAATCTTAATCTAAAATAACATACGACAAATGTTATGACTTAGACCAATACAACGAATTTCTTAAAATGGGTGTATCACCGCCTACTCTTTATTTGGACATATTTCTTTCCAAATCAGTATCATATGTAGCGAATCGCATCTTTGTATCCCTAATTTTTCAATAGTGGTGAAGATTTTAGTTGTGTGGGTGGTTCCACGCCCCCTTCTCAAATCTTAATTTGATAAAACATAAGGCAATTTTGTGATTGGTAGTAACATCATCATCATTTCAAATTAAACTTACATAAGCCTGAATAAACATAAAGAATATTCAACTATTATTTAATAATAAAACTGCAAAAATTATACGCAATATCGACATGCTTTTCTGATTGTGGTGTCTCAAAGTTTTGAATTGTATATCCTTTAACGCAAGCGATCCTTTAATGCTATGACCTTTTCCTTTACTAAAACTAAAACAAATTATATCTTTGTAGAACAAGGAAGTCCGAAATTAGAAGTCTTTCTTTAAAATCGTGAAATTCGCCTAAATTAGTTCAGTAGGAAAAAAATCTTCTTTATATAAGAACTGAGCCCACCTTTGCAACAAAGAGTACTTTTCAGAATTTTGTCAAAATTTTTACCATCCACTCGTTAATTAAAAACGATATATCTCAGTAAGTGACAGATGCTATAGATAACATCGCATAAGGATACGACCTTCTAATTAATGACAGAAAAACTGAGGAAGTTGATATATCATGAAAAATCATTTATGGCATTTGCACATATTTGCTGCTGAGTTTAAGATTGTCAATGACATTACAGACTAAAGGTGTTACAAATGAACAAAACCGATAGAAAAGGACTTGTGCATACAGAGTTTAAAGCCGGACATTTGAAAAATATGATTTTTCAGTATTTTTTTTTTTAACAATTAAATTTTTGTTAATTTTAAAATTTAATTAATTAAATAAAACTAATATGAGGTAGCAGTTGATATACGAGAAAAAGAGCTACACCAACTAATATATTTTTAGGGGACCATCATATTTGTCGCAAAGTATTTAAAAATACAAACTTTCACTAGCAAAAAAAAAAGAGGCAAAGTAAACATGCTATGGATAAGAAGAGGGCATTTTTTGTTGCTCTTTCTTGCAGGCGCTTACACATATATGCTAATAGCTAAGCCAATACTATAATAAATAATAGTAAAGTTGTTATTATTTTCATTTAAATAAATAAATAGATACTTCCAAATTCACAATATATTTACTGGTAGGAAATCAGTGGCACAATGACGAAGCAGGGAACTTCCCATAATAGTTTACAATCTTTGAAGAAGTAGCCGCTGTGGCTACGACAATATCAAGAAAGTGTTATTTCGCAAATAACGAAAAGCAACTGATGTGGGTATCAACTTTCAACTATTTTTTTAAGATTTGTATGTAACAATTAGGGTTATTGCATCCCTCTTTCGTCTGCAGAGATATCTTAGAAGGACCAGAATAATTAATTCAGCCAGAAACATGGAATTTGGTATTTCTTACCATGTGTGGGATTAAAAACCTGATATAATTATAATCAGGCTTCACATTACTATTTAAGCAAACAAAAGAGCTAAATGAAAAAAACTTCTTAAAAACATTTTCCTCTAAATACTTATTTTTCGAATGCAATTTCTCAATTTTGCCAAGATTTCGTATGATAAAGAAAATTTCCAAACTGAACACATATTGGATACAGTTGTATAATTTAATGCTGATTCAAAATGCAAACCTTCCGGAAATCCTTCAGCATTATTTTTTAATCAAAATCATATCAAAAATGAAACTTTCATTGGCATCCTCGTATCTGTCAATTAGCATTGCGTACACATGCAATCCGTTAAGCAAGACAATAACGACGAAAGGAAAAATCAATAGTTTACTCGACTCTTTTCGCAAAGAAAAAGAGTACAAAAAAGCACAAGGACGAAGGGCAAACATTGGTTGTGTTAACACAAGGAAGGTGAACACACTTAAATACGACCCGACGAAGAACTTTGTCCCTGTGTGTGTAATTTGGAATGAAAGTGGATTTTAGTGCGTGTAAGCAGTGGGTGTATTTATTCCACATATGTTAGGTTGTTAGGTCTAAAGTAGAGTAAACAAATCACAAAGTTTCATTTGATAACGCCGTCATTAGTGATCGCACGGAATTACAGCAAACCCAAGCATATGTGCAGATAAACATATGTTTATATGAGTATGCAAATAAAATAATGCTGCAGTATGTTGTTGGTTGGTTGTACATACGAGTACGTTCAATTTTGGACTACATAAGTGGATATTAAGTAGAGAACACTTGATTTTGGTGATAGTTCTGACACCATAGCAGGTCATTTTAAAAAGATACATCGTTCGTATTTTTCATAACTTAAGTAACTAAAGTGCTAATTGAGGTAATGTAAGAGGATGAAATAAGTTTATGTCATTTCGAAAAGGTGCCGAAAATTGGACTAAAATTTCTAATTCACATCATTAAATTTTATATTATTTCTAGAATATTTCATACCTCGGTTAGCACTCGGTTAGTTATAACAATAATTCCGTGAATCTAACTTAAATATCTTATCTTATCGACTAAGCAACTTTGTAAGCCACGGATGCAATGAAGACGATGAAACCAATGATCCACTTCACGAACAAAAATTCTTGAATGACCTGGCAACGATATTCACATTTTCCGAAAAGATTTTAAGACCAACATGAGAAAAGGAGATATATCTGTACCAGAAGACAGAAAATGCAGTCTACATAACAACATTTACGATAACAGATGCAAGCTGAATACTTGTGCCTGAAAAACCGCATTCGAATAAACCCGGGTTCGATGAGAACAGTCAAATACCCGACTTTTTCATTCGACACTCAATTCAATTAATATCAATTTATAGGAATTGTGATTGAAATTCTTAAGAAGCTGATCTAACCACATTCCACAAAATTTTTGTTGTATGGGAATTTAATATAACCAGCTGTTAAACATAATTTTGTTAAGCGAAAACGCGAATTTCAAGAAATGCGGATTGTGAAAAACTGCAGCAAACATGACTAGCATTAAGATTAACAAAACCCAAATATATATCGGAAACTGTGAAATGCCAAAGTAGATCTACTGGTGAGCGAGAATATTTTTGATGCATAAAGAGTCCAAAGTGGTAAATGATTTTCTCCAAATCTTCAAAGTTACTAAAAACTATCCCCGGCCAGGGAATGAGAAAAAGGCTAATGTAGGCATACAGTGGGCAAGTAAATTAATGATAAAATGCTCCCTTCATCTCGAGTAGCCGATGAATTCCGCTGTACTAGTATCTAGCGCTACACGTCTTTTTGTATGGAATCCTAGTTCATGATTTCAGAATTTACAGGAAAAAAAACACAATTTAACTAACTGCCATCACCATCAAGAACGGACGAAAGCACTCGCAGCACGTACATGGTTTCGAAAGCGCATATTTCAAATATTTTAACTAACCAGAGAAAGACCTGGGTCCAGGATATTACCTGGATTCTATGATATTATTTATTATTATACTATTATCATAACATATTATTAGGCTAAAAGCTTTGCGAATCATATGGCTTGAAAATAGATATTATTTCGGACAAAGAAACGATTTATCTATAAAGTTCTTTCAAGGAATAGCATGTGGCTTTGTTAGAAACCGATTTTACTAACCCAGCCAAGTACAGCCGGTGAGGCGGTCCTGGAAGTTTTCGACACATATATTATTTTCAGCAAAAAAATATCTTTCAATGCAATTGGTTTCAGTGTCTTTCAGAATTTGGTTTAAAAAAATAACCAAAATAGCAAAAACATTCTTTTTTCAACAATTCACAAGTCTTCATATCATTTAATAATGCCAACATACAAAAATGTCCAAAGTCTTTCTTATTGATTTTAAACATACATCTCCCCCGAAACAAAAAAAAAACGTTAACTCGAAACAAATATTATTTCTATCAACTGATAAACTAGGAACAATAACTAATAACTTCAACCATTAAACGTATTCATCATATTCAAAGAATAATTCATCATCCCCCTTTTAGACATCCGTACGCACCCGCTCATTTATCCACTCTCTGACACCGGTAAGAGGCGCAATCACAAAATCAACTATCCATGCGAATAAAGGACGACTTTCGAATCTAAATAGAATTTCTGTCCAAATGTTGTTATTTTCTTTTTTTATCTTTCTTTTACATATCTGCTGACACACCATTTTTGGAATATGATTCATGATGATACAGCCTTCTCTACACTACCACAAAGGTATTTGATTGAGGTATCAGTATCGCTTAAAGAACTGTGAAATATTTCGCCTTCGTTCCTATGAAACGAACGTATTATTCGAATATTTGCACAGACTTGAAAATCGAAAGAAGGAATTTCTGTCAAATCAACATTCCTTGTGACATTCTTGAGTTGTGCTATGTTACTGAGTTTTAGTGTTTTTACAACTTTTTCAAAGGAATGGGAAGACGACGACATACACAGCTTTTATAAGAACAACAGTGTTCCAAACTAATTTCATTAGAATGAAATGCCAATATAATGTAAGACAAACAGATGACCGTTGAAGGGAATAATATCCGGATTATATACTTCTACGAATAGCAGAAAACATGTGTTGAAAACATCAGAAAATGTTGGTTATTTGAAAGTGATTTGGGTTAATGTAGGACTAGAATAACGAAACTGGGGGCAGCGTGATAAAGCTTTAGTGATTAACAAAGGATCATTGCCGAAAACAGGCGATTGTGATTAAAAATCATACGTTTATTTATACATCTACTTTAAGGAAGGCTATTTATTCATTAAGCTGAAATTTAGAATAGAAAGATTTAATTAATATGTAGTGCAACGCATTATACAAAAACTTATTAAGCATTATGCCAGGCATCTCAAACAAATAATCAAATAACAAATAACCAGCACAATGATAAAGGAAATTTTTAACTGTTCCTTCTACATTTTGCCGCATTTTCTTTTTTAAATTTCTGTCACTACCGTTCGCAATTCTAAACTGGTGTACCCAAAAACTGTCTCCATGATTGACCTACATTCTACAAGATATAATAGAAAAATATTTGGAATATCATGTTCTGGAATATCTGTGTAATATTAATATGCAATACGAGTATTACTGCTTCCAAGCGATATAATCCTATTTTTTGAATATTCTAAAATTCCGTATGTTCTAACCCACATCCCATTTTTTGTATTAGTACACACAATTTTATCAATTTTTTTAAATTTTTTTTTTTTAATTTTATTTTCACGCACGCTAAAAGTTGACGTCATCATTAAGAATTAAGCGTACATAATAATATACCTATATATAAGATAAAATGATTGATCAAATATATGTATCAATTAAATGCCGTACCAATGAAATTGCCAAAAAAAAAATGAGAAGTTTGATCATTTTCTTTAATTCCAATTTCGGCTAATTGAAATCGATATCGAGTATTTGTGTGTTAAAAACGTTAAAAAGCCGACTTATATGGGAGGCTCCTAAAAGAATGTGGGCAACGAGTATTTTTATTTATTCATTCTCAGACTTATTTTTATCCAATGCTTATGCTAAATTTGATTGATTTCTATGGAATTGAAAGAAATAAGATCAATAAGAAGAACTATTAGATAAGCTGTGGTTAGTGGTTGCATTTTTTTTAAATTTCATCACGATTTGTAAAGCAATGCAACGGACAAAAACTGCAATAACATAATTAGAAATAACCCAAGAAAGACAGAATTTCAGAACATTTGTCAACTAGGAAAAGTGGATCTCTATAGCCCATTTCAAATGTTGCAATTTGTTGTTTGTTAAGCGTTATCAAGTGGCGATGTCGGGTGGATGTATGACAAGTTTAAAAATGTTTGCTGGAGAAATTGATTTTATTTGAAAAAAATGCAAATTGCTAATTTTATTCACTTTTCGGTCACACCAAAAATTGTATTTTAGTGTCTGGTCTTTTCTATTCACATATTTTCCTACTGCGAGAAAAGCTGACCATAGTCCATTTAGCTTTTGTTATGTCGTAAAAAAAATGAACGTCCGTTTGTTTGGAGAATCGCTAAACTGACTCAACTCCTTCTGAAGGATTGTTTTCGAAGTAGTAGTCAACCTGCTGTGAAACCGACATTTTTTTAAAACAATAGAATTTTCAAATTTTCGCGTTCTTACACTATCATATGGCAATTTTCGAAATGAAAATTAAATTTTCAAAATTTTATGATCAAATTTTATATATATTTTCTTTAATCAGTTGCTTTTAGAACATTAAGTTAATGGAGTATAGTTGGAAGTTCGAACAACTTTTCATATATTTGAAAAAGTCTAAAAGTCGAAAAATCAGCTTTTGATTTATTTGAAAAATTCGATTTTTTGTGTTAATTATAGATCCCTAAAAATTATGTTACTAACAAAAGCCGGGAGGAGTTTATAAGCGGCCCAAAAACATATTCTTCAGTTAGATGTTTATAAAATCGTCATCTGTAGGCAATCATAGTCTATATTCAACAGTATTGTTTTTACTTATGAACCCTAAATATTTTGCAATGATTGCCACAAGACGGACATGGTGCTTAGCTCAAAACGCAATTCGCTATTTACTTAGCATTTAATACAAACATTTTGCTGAGGAATGTCGATAATTGAACATTCCAGCCGAAAATACACTACTATGCTCTACAATATATATTTATGCTTAAAGCAATTTGTCGCTTAAAGAACTGTAAAATATTTCACCTTCGTTCCTATGAAACGAACGTATTGTTCGAATATTTGCTGTCAAATCAATATTTCTTGTGACATTCTTGAGTTGTGCTATGTTACTGTGTTTCAGTGTTTTTACAATTTTTGCAAAGGAATGGGATTTATTTATGCTTAAAGCAATTTGTCACTTCAGACCCCGAAAACTTCAAAGAATTCCACTGCTTTACCTAACCAACTTAATAGAGTATACACCAAGCAAGCTATTTACGGTGGATAACACTATTATAAATAGATCAAAAATTTAGTGGTTTATACGTATATCATTTTTCTTAATCGTGCCTGCACTCGTGCAGATAAGTACTCTCCTTGGAGTGTTGTAAATTTAATTCATTGTAGTTTAAACAAAAATTATGTAACATATTTTTATTTGTCTTGATAGATATAATTAAGACTTACGAAGCACAAAAATTGCAAATGATTTATTTCCATATCTGTCAACTATCACCGTAGGGTAATTTCAATAAACGCATATTAAAAAATTTTAAAAAATACTACAAATGCTAGTTTTTCCACAAGTGGATTTGGTCCTTGTATGGGCAAGTTTTTTTCTCTGAACTTCTGCCACCTATAGGTCATTGTAGAATGAGCCATATACAGACTCAAACCCGATAAATAAGCGTTCAAAACCACCCTATTCTCTTTTTCCGTAACAAATTTGAATTTTTTAAAACATCCTTTTGAAATCATATAGCTCTCTCTCTCTCTCTCTCTCTCTATCATATCGACTACCTATCGCTCTCCAAAGTTAGTGTTTTGATCTAAAGAATAAATGGTGAAATTTTTAGAAAATCTGAAAAATTTGATTTTGTCGAAAAGTGGGAACGATAGTGCCTCGAGCAATCTTTCAAATCATCGTTAGTAAATAAACTTGATCTCTCTCCTCATTCGTAATAAATCGATATAGTTCGCTTTTAGTTGAATTTCACGTTATTTAGAATTTTTCCGACAAGCACACATACAGTTTGGAAGTCTCTTAACAAATTTATGAATTGTGACAGTTCATTCCAGCGTCTATTAAGTGTCACCATACGCGTTGATATTATTGAAATAAATCTCAAAACCAACCCCTTATTCTGGAGTTGTAATCAGTCATTATTTGGCCAAGATCTTTCTTATTGAGCCATCATTTGGCACGGACGGACCGACGTGGTTGCTTAAATCGAAGTTGATTTTTTAAAGAATTGATCATACATGTAGTATCACATCATATGCTATCATATGAGTACATTTGGTTATTGCTATTGGAATGGGATTTAAACTTAAGTTAAATTCCCGATTTGGGCTGTGGAGTTTCTAAATACAAACTAGATAAACAACAAATTGAAAAATTTCAACTAAACTGAACTGAATACTGGCAGAAACAGTGTAGTAACTTTTTAAAATACATAATAGTAATCGGATAGTCCTAAAAATAATAAAAAAAAAGATTAAATAACAAATATAATCGTTTCCCCAAAGCCTATCACTCTGCGGAACAAAACTATATATTTTGTGAATTCCCGACCATGAGCACTACGAAGATATTTAAAAATTAAAAAAGTCCTATTTTAGTACTTTGTACGTGCTAAATTTCAAAAGTTTTAATCATTCTTCAAGTACAATTCTTATCCTCCAGTGATAAATTCTTCAATATGAAAATCAAGTATTCATTTAAACGCTATTATTGAAACGAAAATCACTTTGGAAATCAGCTTAATATACATATCAAAATATTGGGAATACGTAATTTGTATTGTAATAGTTTAGCTACTAATTTCCTTTTATAAGTTATTATAAGAGACCTTTCTATTTTTCAGTAATCAGATACCAGTTTTTGAGACTGTAGACTGAATTGGTAATAATTTAATCATAAAACGTACCAAATTGAACCTTCTTCACATAGCGATATATCATATCGCAAAAACTCGACTAGCTCTGTCGCACCAAAAATGTGGTTCCCCTCTTTACGTTAAAACCATCAAACCAAAATGCTGTTGAATAACGAAGTTCAATCCATAGCACCATATACTCTAATATTGGTTTTAATTTATCGGCAATCCTCACAATAATCTTCGGATATCATTAGAAACTTTTCATCCTTTCGAATAGGCACATCAACGTCTCCTTGTTTACTTAAATTACAGATCCTACCTTTCAAATCCTGCCCAAGTTTTTTTTATATATTCATCTTTAACTCAATTTTCAATTTTCCGCCGAAATTTTAACGTTTTAAATAAAATTAAATTGCATGAAATCCCATTTCCATTTGGATTCTTCATACCCAAATGAAGGAAAAAGTGTAAAAACTAATAGAAAAAGGATAATAATAAAAGGGAACAAAAGGAATACAATGACCGATTGTTACATGGGCAATTTATTTTACTAGTAGTACACAATCAGCGATGGAGCAGCCGTAATGACCTACTAAAGAGAGAATGTTAAAAGTTTAAGAGAGCAGAATGTGAGACTAAAACTACACATGCACTTGTGTCTAAGAGAACATACCCAGCTTGTGCAGAGAACAAGAAAAGTGGAGGTGCAGATTTGGCAGCTATTACATGGCCGAAAGGTTACGTGTCCTTTTCCATTAAAGAGATGTAGAAAAAGAGTGTGTAAGAGTAACGATAAAATAGAATCTTCTTTCTTTGTTTCCCCCCACAAATTCGTATGTATTTGTCGGAATTTATTCAATTTAATTTCTTTTGTATTATATTACTCTCTACTGCGTTCAGTTGTTCACATTTCGCAAGAATTATATGTCGGCCCTGTAATGGATGGATGGCAATGGTGGCCGGCGAATTCTCTGTTCTGTGTGCCAGGACTTTTGACAATAGTGATATGTTGCAGATACTCAGAACTCGGTGTGAGAATAAATATTATTGACGCTATTTCACGCAGAGAAATTTTGTGTGTTTATTGAGATGAAAAGTCATTGACTTTAGAAGCCCTTTTCCTTCCCATTAGGTAAATATTTTCATAAATAACTCTAAGTTTTCCTCGCAATTGACATTTCAATAAAGTCGATAAGTTAATATGTCGGAATAAAAGGACTCGAAGTAACTTTTCAATAGCATCGAAAATATGTAAATGTAGTAATGTAAATAATAAACTTAATGACATTCAACTGCACTCAATAGTGACACTTAAAATAAGGTAATTATTTCCTAATAGACATTGCCTTTTGGCATCGGTTGTTTTAAAATGCTATTGAAAGCTGCATTCCTTAAAACTTTAGAGTGGTTTTAGGTGGAAGGGAGAGTGGATTTTGTAATGTACATTTTACGGTTGGCAGAGAAAATACTTGCATGCGAGCTAACAATATTTGTCATTGGAATTTAAGGATTGTCACTGAATAATCGATGTAAATTATAGAATAGATTGAGATATTGGACTGAGAACATATTTAAAAAGCTATCTGACATTGTAAATGGGCAGAATATTTCAAATCAAAGAAAACAACAAAATTTGAAAACACAATTTCACAATTCAACACAAAATTTCTATAAAAGTGGAAGAAATGTTGGCAGTTCAGTAAAAATCTTCTTTAAAACACTGCTCAATGTGGTTTTGAGGAACATTTCCACAGATTGCAGGGTAAGATAAAAGCTTTCCTTTTTGAACAGGCAGCAGACTTTTGTAGTAAACCTAATCAATGGATCTTGAACATATTCAAAACTTATCAACTTTGCTTTTTTTTGGAAAAAAAATTTCGAAAACGAATGATTTTGAATTTTTAAAAATTGTATAATTCGATTAATTATCAATGCAAAATTGCCGCTTATGTGCTGGATCACCTCAATTAGCAGCTTAACAAAACTCAAAAAAATGAAATTTTGTAATGTGGAAACTCACTTTTATTAAAATTGCTTTGCGCCATCCCTCGTATATACATACGAATATTCTAAAAATATTCCCAAAATATCGGGAAGTAATAATAGAAGTTTCATCTGTACCGGAGAAATGCTTGATTATTTTTAAAATACTTTAGCTCAGCTTTTGCATTGTTATACAGACGATATTTCAAGCTTGAATTTGGGATATGCCATAACATTTTTAGTTGACATTTTACTTTCAAATCGCTTTGGGAACACGCAGGAATAAAAGAAGAGTTTTCGCCATATTTTGATCTTTTATTTCAGAAAAGCAAGCATATCGGGGGGAACGGAAACACATCAGTATGTTTGTTACGTGCTAGGCCAAATCCGATATTGAGCCGGATCGATTTATTCCATTTGAAATATTGCTTAAAAGCAACAAAATTGTTCCTTTTCCGAAATCCATTGTCAGAGAGGAACAGCTTACTGTGAAACCGATGATGAAACTTGCTGGAACACAGAAAAAAAGCACACATTGATAAATTTCAAAGAACTTATTTTCCACTACGGGAACGCTGGGCCTCATGCATGCGAAGTGATGCCACATCCTCCTTATAGTCCTGATCTTTCAGCTTCGGATTTTCCTTTATTTCGCAGTCTGCAAAATTTTGTCAATTGAAACCACCTTAAGATAGATGAGTAATTCTTCCATTCTGGAATTAAAATGTTGCTCGAACGATAATTATTTGAATAAAAAAACTAAAAACCGGCCAAACCACCGTGCCTTAAACGGTGTCCTTTCGTACATGGCATATCTACTTAGACAGTTTTTTCAATGAAATATCTAATGATAAACTATTCTCCCAAATCATGCCCACAATTAGAATGCCATCATAACGTGCACACACTTGCTGTTCCTCATATCTATCAATTTCCACTGTATTTCGTTTCTGATTAACGAACAAATGATACAAATTGCTGAAAGCATTAAATCGAAATCGATTTAGTCCTTGTAGACTCAAACCTTGTCCTATTGAGCCATTCGATTCAGCCCTTGTAGACCCAAACCTTGTCCTATTGAGCCATTTAACATAATATAGTAATATAATAATAATAATAACACTTTCACTCCTCCATGTCGTAAACAAAGCAACGGCTCATCGCTAGATAAGTGGCCGTCGACTAATGTCGTATTTTTTCAATATAAATTTAATATGAATTTAGAGATTTATTTTCCATATATACATATTTTCCGATTATTGCTTTAAATTACTGAATAAATGTTAAAAAGGTTAACAAATTGTGAAAAATAGTTATTTATTAGAAATAGAAATAGAAATAGAAATAGAAATAGAAATAGGTGCTGTTAAGTTTGTGTACCTACCCGGCCGATTTTTTTCAATTTGAAACTGAACATGCCTATGACTATAGAATATTATGTTAGAGGGATATTATGAAATTGACCTTATAGGACGAAAACGGCACGATGTCATTGCAGCCTTCTCAAGAATGGAGAAGGTGTGAGCAAAAGTGATTTTATCCACTTCGGATTCTGTGCGAAACTTGACAACCATAATTTTAGTTTGAGGGATCATGTTATATATAAGCCTAAAAATTAAGAAGAGAGCATTACTTGCAAGCAGATGGTTTTATGAAATAAGGATGGGTCTGGAAGTCTTCAAGAGAATAATTTTTCATAACATACGGTGTGATCAAAAAATTACCGCTATATTAAATTTTGTCAAAAAGTATTTATTTATCCTCAGATATAATACATTTATGCCAGCGTTTTTTCCAATCCTCGAAACACTTCTGCAACGCGCTTTATGGTGTCGCCAACAGCTCCTGTTTCGATTTTTCTTTTATCTCCTCAATCGTAGCAAAACGCCTTCCTTTCATCGGTATCCTCAGTTTTGAGAAGAGGAAAAAGTCAGCGGAGGCCAAGTCCAGTGAATACGGTGATTGAGGCATGCCTGCGGTTTTGTTTTTGGCCAAAAACTCACACACAAGCATCGATGTGTGAGTTGGTGCGTTATCATGGTGCAATATTCATGATTGGTTTTTCCAGAATTCTGTGCGTTTCTGACGAATTGCTTCGCGCAAACGGCGCATAACTTCAAGGTAGTATTCCTTATTGACCGTACGACCTTGTGGCAAGAATTCATGATGCACCACGTCATTGCAATCGAAGAAAACAGCGAGCAAAACTTTCACATTTGACCGAACTTGACGTGCTTTTGTCGGTCTTGGACGGTCGGTCTCTTCTGGACGCTTTCATTGGGATGATTGGGCTTTGGTTTCAATGTCATAGCCATACACCCATGATTCGTCACCAGTTATGACCTTTTTGAGGAAATCTGGATCGTTGTTGACGACCTTCAACAGCTCCTGAGCGATGTCCATGCGACGTTGTTTTTACTCAAAATTTTGCAATTTTGGAACAATCTTCGCTGCCGCACGTTTCATACCTAAAACATCCTTAAAAATTGCTTGGCATGAGCCGAACGATATGCCAACATCATCAGCAACCTCTCTAATAGTGATTCGACGATTATCCGAAATCATTTTCTTAATTGCTTCAATGTTTTCATTGGTGGTTGACGTGCTCGGGCGACCAGTACGAGCATCGTCATTGACACCTTCTCGGCCTTCCTTAAACCGGTTATACAACAATTGAACTTGTTTTCTGCTCATAGTAGACTCGTCAAACGCCACAGTCAACATTTCAAATGTCTTTGCACATTTAATTTCATTTTTTACACAAAACTTAATACAGTTTCTTTGATCCATTTTTTCGAATGGTAAAAAATCAAAGAGGACACCAAAACACGATTAACATTTTTATCTGTCAAAAACAAACTGACAATTCAAAATGGCTGATATTGTTGACATATATAACAGACATGTGTAACAACATAACAGAAAAAAATTCAAGAATCTCTCGAAATTTGAAAATAACGGTTAGTTTTTGATCACACTCGTATACGAACTAGTCGTTGGTATCAAATTACAGTGATTGCGTTGGTTGAACCATGTTGTACAGATGGATCAAAATGCTTCAACACAAAGAGTTCCATACAATAAACTTGAAGGGTGTTGCGGAAAATATTTATCAAACTTTGTTCCTCACATACTATAGGTATAGAAGATTGAGGTGATAAATTGGACATTGAATTTCTTTTCCTCATGCGGCCGATAATAGATAATAATTTTTATTGCAGCTGCCTTTCAAGTGAACTATTTTCAGTAAAATCGTTTCCGAAAGAATAAAAACAGTATTTACTTTAGAAAATCTGCTTGCAACATGCATTTCCCACATCGTATAATTTGTTAATTTCCCGCAACAAAACTGACAACACCACAAAAATGTTGTTGTTATCGAAGCATCAAAACAAAACGCAAACCAAACCCTTTTTGTGTTGTGGTTGTTTTTCTCAAACTGCGCAATGGATTGGCAACGTTACCACTGTATTTGTTTACATTTGCAGCACAAAAGCAAACTAGAAAAACTCAACTGACAAAAGTTAAAATGAAACCATAATAAATGAAAAGTATTAACAACAATAAAATTGATAAGCTCGAAATCCACTGAGGAAGTTGACTGTTTAAGGAGGGATGACGTACTAAGTAAACAAACAGCAAACAAATCACATATTCGTATATACACATACATACCCACTCATATTGACTCATATTCGTTAATTTTCAATAGGGAGAAAGGATTTTTAAAGGCCTCCTAAAAGGTCTTTTTTTTTTGCTCCACGTAAGAAGGCTCCAAAAAAGATGACCTTCTTAAAAACAGGGTGACAATAGGAAATTCAAATAACTTTTTTTCAATGAACGTATTTTATTTCTTTTTTTATTGTATAGAAAATTAAATTTTATTTTGTATAACTAATTGGGGTGAAGATGATAGGCCGTAAATGACCTCGATGATAATGCACGCATATACGACACCTGATCAGAAAGTTATTAATTGCGACCTGAAGGATTGAAGCCTGGATATCCGCAATTATTATTTAATAAACTACTTCAATTCAATCAAATTCCTTCGTTTCATTTTGTACACCTCTTGCTTGACATAACCTCATTAAAAAATTCTGATGCAGCCAAGTCAAGTGCGGGGGGCCAGCGGAATGTGGAGTTTCTGGATATTAATTTGTTTGCGAATTTTTGTTGGAGCTCCGTTTGAAATGCTGTTGAAACGGATACGTCTTCGGCGCAATTCTGGGTAAGAAAACTCCTTCAACATCTTTAAATAACGGTTCGCATTGGCAATTGACAGTTGACATTAGCTCGTTTCATGCGCCATTCTGTACTGCCAAATGCACCGATAATAAGCGAAATAAAAAAGGCGAGCAAAAAATTTTGTTGTCTCATTAAAAATTAAGGCTATGACACACAATCCAAGTGCATCAAAGTATGAATACATTGGGGAGTATTTTATTACATATATAATTTTTATTTTATTGTAATTGTATTAACTGAAGACGTGGTCTTGTAATTTAATAATAATTACACAGAAATAAACTTTTTGCTTGGCTCCCAGGCCACATTAGTTTTATTTAACTCCGGCATCTAGACTTCGAAAATGCTTTCCTTCTGCCCCGAAGTCAATGAAGTATACCAATCAGCCATAAGGAGGTTATTATCTCATACTAATTTCTATTATGAATAAAGTGTATGCTGTCTTTGAGAATACTGCCCTGGCCCTTTGAAAGTGCATCATTTTCAGAAAAAAATATCATCGTTGAAATAAGCGAAGGCCCTAGAAAAGGCCTGATTAATGCAAATAATCCAAATCTTACCACTGGATTCGTACTTAAATGTGGGAGGAAAAGAACAGATAAAACAATGAATACAACCAATGTGATTTGTTTTTTCATAGATGGGGAGGGGGTATTTAGGCTGGTATTTAGGGCTTAGTGGATTCAAAGAAGACGAGTAATTAATGTAAGCAAGGTTATGTATATGAATGAAATGGAGAATTTTTAGTATGTGTTATTTTTTATGAATATCAAAACCAAAATTATTTCTTTACACATTTTACAAATGTAATAAAATTTTTTGTTCAAATTAATAACTTTGTGGTAATTAATGGAAGTTGAAGAAGAGAGAAATAGGAGTGGCTAGTAATAGATCTTATACATTCTACCGTTATTTATTTATTTAGTTTTTTTTTAAGTTACTGTTCATGGCAAGATAAGCAAATAAATACTTGCGTGTTTTTTTTACTATAAGAACAAAATCGTACTGAATTTTATAACAGTAATAAAAACAGCAGAAAGCAATGAAACAGAGATGGGAATTGGTCAGAACTCAAAGTATGAACAAGAAAAAAAGTACTCTTTGTAACATAGTAATGATCAAATCGTCATAAATCTCCTTTAAATCGATTGAACGTTTAGGAAAGCCAATTATTTCCATGGGAATGGTTAAGTTAAAAAAAAAACAAAAATAGACCATCAGCCAATTATAAATATCATATTTCACACAAAATAGAATTGAAGACTGAAAAGACCACATTTTTCAAAAATTTTAAGATATTTTCTCATGTATGACAACACAATACGTTTTTATCAATTGGATAACAAGCAGATCTGGGGTGCATTTTCATGCCGGTGGCTCTATTAGCAAACATAGATGTAGTTTGGCGTGGACTTTGGATCAGTGGCATCATTAGCTCACATTTTCGACAAGCAAACGTTGAAAATATGAACTTGGATGAACAGGATAGCGCACTAATATATACAATAAATTGTACTTTAAAATGAATGTCAAACATAAGCAGAATGTCAAATATAATGGACCGTCAAACAAAAAAGATGAACCCCAATCGTCAACGCTTACTCCGTGAGTCAACAACAAGCGGGATGATGAATTGTGCACAAGGTGCAGATGAATTGTGTATAGATTTTCGAAGGTAATTGCGAATAGAATTTATAAACAGGCATATTCATGTAAGTCGATGGTTCCACGAAATTTTATAGAAGGCATGGCATATTCATGTAAGTCGATGGTTCCACGAAATTTTATAGAAGCTTATAAAACAATTTAATGGAGCAAAAGAATGAGACAATAACTAGAGATCAGTGATAATATTCACTAACCCTTTAGCGACAAAATTCAGTAGTTAAATAGTCTAAATTTCGAAATGTTCCAAAGAAATTGTTTTGAGACCTTATCTGCCAAAAGTTGTATGTTAAAAAAATCAAGGAATCCCGATACAAAACGACATTTTTCTTTTCGAAAACAAAAACCGACACAATATAAGCTTTTATTTCGAATTTTTAGAGTTTTCAGTTAATAATTTCATAAAACACATTTAAAACATAAAAGCTATTAAATGCAAATAATATTGTCTATTAGTATTTTAGTTTTATAGCAGTACAGTGATTTTTATCAGACAAACAGACTTACGGAAACCTTCACCCAATACCTCTTTGCGTCAATACATGCGGTATACGTGGTGGCAAAAGTGGTGTGGAGAAATTCTCAATTTTTATTAAATACTACTCTGAACTCGAACACATTACAAGCCATCCACTTGCATATTATAGAGGAAGCATACAGGAAGTAAACTCCAATTCCATTTTCAGGTCCAAGTTTACCAGAAAGTTTAATTAAATTTAGTGTATTTGAATGATATATGGTCAAGCTTCTCACAGTCCGTAGAAACACACATTATATTTTTAGACTCACTCAATGGGACCTACGATGACTCGCCGATCACTCGACTACTCGAATTATGCGTCAGACACACTGAGGCGATCGCCGCTTAAATAATCGTTATAACCAAATTCGACCCAATACGTCATATATATTAACGTTTCCTATTATAACATCATGACCACGGTTTTTTCATTCTCTAAGTTTACCAAGTGGTCAATGTTTGCCACATCTTACTAAATTCAGTGCTATTGAACTGAAGTTGTGAACCTAAAAACGTACTGATTAAATTAGGTAATTTGCACGGAAGGCACCAGAAGTGGTATCGATATCTGGTAATTTTAGCTAAGCATTATAAAGTAATACGAAGGACAAAAATTTAAGTTACTCCAACCAAAATGAAACTTCAATTTGCCAAGTGCTAAATGTGTGCCAAATTTCACTGAATTTACAGGTATTGGAATGAAAGATATAAACCAAAACAGGCATAGTTTCTCTGTTAATTTGTATGTGGAAAGTATTAGAAAACGTACGTCCGTATAACCAATTTTCTATTCCTGCCTACGGCAAGGCAAATATTAGGCCATAGTAAGTTTTAAGAAGATTCAAAAACACACACGCATACACTACGTGTATTATCCAGCCTGCCACAAAGACAGACAGATGAACACAGCTTAATCGAAGTTAAAATTCATAAAACACATTTCAACAAAATATACTTTTAAGTACTTTTAAGCTCTTTTTCTGACTGTTATCTTTTTTAAGGTATTGGATGATATATAAAGGTATATAATGGTATAAATATATTTTTATACACATGTGAAAACATGTAAACGTAATATTTCGTCTGATAACCTATTAAAAAAACCAAGGCAAATATATATTCAGCACATATGTGCGATTCACGCCTACGATTAAAAGTTCCCCAGGTTATTTGTATTTTTGATACGCAAAATTTCTTGATATATCGGCGGACACTAAGGCCGCCTTTCGGAAAAAAAAATTTAATGCATGTAAATTCAATGAAATATCTCATCCAGATCTCATTCATGACATGGAAGGGAGTTTGTTGTTTAATGCCCATAATCACGAAGGGTCTAATCAATTTTTTCAGTTCCCTACTTCAGATATTATAGAAATAATTTTCGTTTATTGCAAAGCAAACAGTATTGAAAATGTGTCTGTTAATCCATAATTTGATCAACAGGTAAAATTTGCCATTTTGATTAAAATGTGCTACACGACTATGCGAAAAGTGTCATATTTTCCATATCTGATGCAAACAACCACATGTGGGACACGTCCCATCATACGTACACAAATTCACATATTTACTTGTACGAATTTTGTATGAATATATTCTTTATACGGTAAAAACACACCCGGTTTCACTTGTAACACATACATATACATACATAAACAGCCATAGAAGAGAACATAATGTACGAATATTCTGTTAGTGCTGTTGTAGTAAAAGAAACACAATCAAATCATACTCACAAACCCACCGAAAGAAAGGACTTAAAGAAATGAAAGGAAATAAAACAAAAACACTACTAATGATAAAGCGGCTTTTGAGACGGTGTATCAGCATCTTGGCACAGCGTGTTAAATTTTTTTTGTTAACCCAAAGTCGTATCAAGCCAAAATGTTACTTTATTGATGTAAATTGGCAGTGACATATGACTTTTTACACAACATTTAAACTATTTTCATTGTATTTCTTTCCACAATCTGAACAACGAAATCAGGAAATCAGCGATATAGCCTTATTTATGTTTGCCATCAGTTTTTCTGTGCTGGTATATTTTCAGAGATATCTCGAAAAAACTGCTCCCAAATTGAACTAAATAGACATTCTGAATTTAGATAAGCTTTTGGAGAAAATAATTTTAGAAATTGTGAATTGTTATGGTATTGTTGTTGAGTTGTTTTTAGGCTCTGGAAAAGCGAACACCAAACTGTGAATTGTATACTTGTATATCGAAAGATGCTGCTTGTAGAATATTTACAAAATTCAAGGCAAAAATTAAAAAAAAAGAACATTTTTTTCTTGTTGCAAAGACTACAAAACTGGTAGCAGAATTAATTGTCCTGTATGGAAGACACAAGAGAATTTTTTCAATTGAAGTCGTCACATTTGTTGATAGCACCACGTTCAAAATAGACCACGTTCTTCTCTACAAATCTCATGTCAATCTAGCCAGTAGCTTCGAAGATGCATAATTATTAGCATCTTTATCATGCACAAGAATATTTTATTTTAAAACAGATCTTTCGAGTCCTGGGCAGACAAACATAAATATGTAAAAATAGTTCCGAGAATTAGCGATATACCTAAATACTTCAATGTAATCCATAATATTGGTTTATTTATTGATTTATTTATGGTTTATTATAATGCCAAAGAAATTACATAAGAAGTACCAACAAGAAAACTCTATGTGAAATGTTACACTTCTGCGAGCTATCTTTTTAGATTTACTACCATATAAACGAAATAGTTGTCACGATTAGTTCTGGTGATTAGTATGCACACAAATTGGAGATTTCGGAAAATGTTCGTTCTTCTACTTGAAAATTACAAACAGTCTTACAATGAAGGACAACTTTAATCAAAAATTAATTTTGAGAACAAATAGAGGAATCTTTATTGCATTCGATTCGAAATGCATCAATTCGAAAATTCTACCACATAATCGTTCTGTACTTTGCAAATCTCTGGCATAGAAAATAAAGTCTTATTAGAGTATATATGTAAGATACTTTTCAGAAAACCGACTTTTGAGTTATTCGAAAACAACCTAACTTCAAATCAACAGCAACTGCTAAATTTGAGGTTTCTCTATCGAGTAAAGACAAAAGAAGGATATGAAAATCTATTGATAACACGTTCTATACTTATTGGCAGTATCTTTAAGGGAAATTTGACAACGTTAGGTTTACAACCTGTTTCCATAAAATTAATCATTTAATTCGAATAGATTTTCGTTTTGAAGAACTTTTTTTTATTAAGTGGAGTTATTTTAAAACCACTATAGTGTGATATAGATATATAATGATAGCACTGTTTTTCGAAAACTTCAATAATTGGCAAAAGGTTTCACACGTTAATCGAAGAGAATGATTCATGGTCAATCTGCATGAATTTGATCGTACTGATTAATTTTGTTTTTGTGTTACATGAAACAAACAAACAAATAATAAAAAATTATAAACTTTTAGAATAACAGAGATTGTCTGCTATAATCCATTTCGTATAGGGATTCAAATATTGTAACTTATTTTGCAATACAAAAGTGAACAAAATCCACATAATAATTAATTTACGTAACTTTGAGTATAAAATTCAAAAAACAATCGTTATTTTTTATCTAAAATTAAAACTTAAAAAATTCTCTTTTTTTCTTTTGTTTGAAAAATTAAGCTCAAGAAATTTAGTTTTCGATTCTGTGAATAATAAATGAAACTCAGTTAATATTAATATTGAATTTTTAAATAAAAATTATGAAAAGATAATTATGGCATAAGCTAATATGATTACACCAAAATATAAAATATGCTTTCAGAATTCTTTACCTTTAATTTTTTTAGTTTAAATTACATAAAGTTTGCGGCCTCCGCTCTGAGTTTTTCTTATGAAGACTTGAAAATATTTCCTGCAACATTCACATTCTCATATTGAACAAAGAACATACGTTTACTTAGTATGAAATATAGTAAAATTTTGGTAATGTGCAAACGAAAATATATGAAAACAGTTTGCAAATTGCAAAATTTTTCTAGTCGGCTACAGGAGCTGGTACCGGCAAACATAAATCACTTATTTGGTAGTCCTTTGCACAAAATTCAAAAAATTTAGCATGATTTATCTTTTATGTCTTCTGCTGACTGGTCTCAAAGTAGTAATTTAAGGTTTGGAAAGAGAAAACAGTCAGACGAAACCACGTTATTGGAATACGTTGGTTGTTCGATAATGTTCGTTGAGTTTCTAGGCAGAAATTCGTTCACAATATCAGTTTTGTGAGATAGCGCGTTTGCACAGCTCCGCGACAATCAAAGAAAATTGTTAAGATTACCTCGTCTTTTGAATGACCTTAACGTGGTTTTAGGCTCATTTAGCCGGTGCCATTCCGAAGCTTTTTGACTGATTTCCATTTCAGACTCGTAACCCCCTGTCTCTCCATCAGTTATAATGCGGTATATGAGTGTGAATTGACTTGTTCTAGTGATTTCGATAAAAGCATTGGAAAAAGGACTTGTTTAGACTCTTTTTCCATTAAATTGTTATTACATTTTTTATGTCGGCTGGTTCACTTAATGTAACGGTTTTATTCCCATTTTCGTAACTTGTATCGTTTTTGAAAATATTTGTTATAATACCGGGAATTCATTATTCAAAAAGAAAACTTAAAGGGTTTGTCGAAATTATTTTTGTCGCTAATTTGGCATAGCTGCCTTCTATACTGATGCGCAGTTTGTGTGCTATTTGTTATTTAGTTCGTTTAGAGTAGTCGGATTTGTTAGACCACCTCAAGAGTGTTTTGATATTTCCGCAATGGATAAAACAAACGAACATAGAATTTGCCTCAAAATTTGTATTCAAAATCGAAATATTTAATATCTTTTAATTTAATTTAATAGTGTTCGATATGTGGTGATATATGGTGGAAAATTTGTTTCACTTTCGTCGGTCATTAACGTTTTCAACTGACATTAACATCGATATGTAGAAGGAAATGGTGACTGAAAACCGTCGTTTAAGTTGAAGAGAGAAAACCGCCGAACTTTGTGTGTTCTAGGAATCAATTCGTTGCATTTTACACGATTGTCAGTCAATGGCGCTCGACTAGTTCCGAAAAACTTACATTTTCTTCAAAGACTCAATCAAAGGTCGCTGAAGATATGGCAGAACAAGTCAATTCACACTCATATATCGCATTATAACTGATGGTGAGACATGGGTTTACGAGTCTGAAATGGAAATCAGTCAAGAAGCTTCGGAATAGCACCGGCTAAATGAGCCTAAACCCACGTTAAAGTCATTCAAGAGACAAGATAATCTTAACCATTTTTTTTATTAACGCGGAGCTGTGCAAACGCTCCGCTCCATCTCACAAAACTGTCATTGTGAATGAATTTCTGCCTAAAAACTCAACGAACATTATCGAACATCTAACGTATTCCAATAACGTGGTTTCGTCTGACTGTTTTCTCTTTCCAAACCTTAAATTACTACTTTGAGGCCAGTCAGCAGAAGACATAAAAGATAAATCATGCTAAATTGTTTGAATTTCGTGCAAAGAACTACCAAATAAGTGATTTATATCAGCTCCTACAGCCGACCAGAAAAATTCAAGTAAATGGCATTTTCGTGAAAACTGGCTCGCAATTTCGGACAGGAGAGCCGTTGGTGTTATTTCCATGACGAGTTATTAAGATATTTTCAAGAAATCCAATCAGGACGATTGAAGCAGTTCTTACAGATTTGTGCACTACTCATCTGAAGGTGAGGGGGCTGATTCATTCGTTTGTGGAAACATTATAATTTTACTATTAGACACCCTCTAGCATTATGTGTTACAAGCTTATCGTCAACCTATCAAGCCCTTTTAGCAACTATAGGGTGTACCATAGAAAAGAAAAATATAAAAACCAAAAAAAAAAGAACTACTCGTACCGTCGAATTTGACTTAACGCAAAATGAGAGTGAAAAGTCTTTTCAAGGCATGTAAACGAAAAATACCAAAAAAAAAGAAAGCGAACCAAATATGGATATGGTGACACAAAGTTGTGACCGAAAACTTTAGTGTCAGATTACAGATATTAAGACAGCACAAAAAAGAGCAAAATATTGTACAAAAACAAAAACAGACGTTGTACAATTCGCACACATAGACATACTTTGCATATGTATAAGTACAAGCTAAAAGGAAAAGTGAAAGAAAACATTGGACTCACCTTAAAATTGACGGGACGGCGCGCACGACGAGCACGTTGGCAATAGAGGCGATGATGATGCTAATGGTGAGGATGATGATTATGTCAATGATGATGTTGGCGCTGGCGATGACGATGACGTTGATGCTTTGCTAGCTGCCGTGCCGTGTGTGCAAGATGTTTTGAAATCCTTGAATCCTCTGCAGAATTTAAAACGGAGCCTATACTAAGTGTACAATGGTTACAGAAGCGATGTTCTTGTTGTTGTTTTTTTATTCTTTATTGCAACGTTAGAAGAAGTTGTAATATATCTTAAAGATTTTTCACTATTCGCTTTTCTGTCATATTTTGCTCTTTATTGAAAACTTTTTAAGGTAAACAATTGGAAATTTAACACTGCTTTCTAATTATTTTTATACATCTCATTTATTTCACATTATTTGCAATTCCTTTCGCACTTTACATTTATTTGACCATTTTTTAGATATTATTTGTTATGGTTTTTCGTGGTTATTCTTTTATCTTTATTATTATCATTTTTTTTTTTTTTGCTCTGGTTTTGCAAATTCGTTGACCCTTTTGTTGACGGTTGCTTTAGACGGTTTACGGAACAAAACTATTTGGCCATTACCGCTTCCTCGTGCATTTAAACTCTTTTGTTTCATACGTTTTGGGCGAAAGCGTGATTTGCGTTGGCTGACTTGGCTGCCTTTATGTGAGGTTGGCCACAAGGATTCCTATCCATTCTTCGTATCTAACTACCACTACACTAAGTACTCTCTGCTATAATTGTGCCCGCATGATGGGTGAAAGGGGGCCTATGCGATAATAGCTTTGTTTACCAATACACACATGAACACAAGCAAATACTAATTTCTATTTGCTCTTTTGCATGTTTAAGAGATTTACTATTTGGTTATTTTGTTGGTATTTTGCGTGGCGTTTCTTATATTTTTGCTTGGTCTGTTCGAATTGCCAACTCGAAATACGCAACTTTGTATAAGGACAGGAAAGAAAACAACAGCAGAACTGTCAAAGTTTGGAGAAAAATTCCAAATGCAGAGTGTGAGAGAGCTCTTAAGGAGAAAGAGACGGAGAGTAACAAAGAGATAAAATGACAGAAACTAAACAAAGTTGCGCAATGTCGAGCCCATGGCAGGGCTGGTGGTATGCATATTGCGGTTAATATATGTTCAGACAAGTGTTAAGGGGCCAAATTCAGACAGACCGAATATTTTGATTTACACGCCCCATGACCGATCTATTAATTAAAAAAAAAATTAAATAGATAATTAATTAAACATTGCGCGGCTACAATCTAAATATTAAATTAAGTAGAATGTCAGGCCAGAAAATAAAAGCAGCTTCAGTCTTGGTAATTTGTGGATATTATCAACAGCGCCTTCAGAGCAAATTACAAATACGGTTAAATTGACGTAGCGGCGTCGGGAAATGTAATTTAACGGATTATTTTTGAGGAGGAGCATTTTTATCTCAAATTTTCTTCTTCAGTTATATCTTATAACACTGAGGAACAAATGAAGACTGATTGACGTTCTTCAGAATCAGATCATATAAAATATATAGCATTTGTTGCCCAGAACCCGAAACAGAATTTCACAAGATTTCAGGTGATGGAATTTTTATGAAATTTGGGCTCAGCATTGCGACAAAGCGCTATTTTGACGGCTTTAGCAAATCGGTTATGGGAAATTACAAAATAGCAAAATAGATTTTTGAATCTCTTATGGTTACTCGATATTAACGAAGCATATCCAAAAATAAGTTATTTCAATCCAACTTTTCAACATTTTTTTTAAGAAAACTAACATACTCGTAGATCAACCCAGTAGTATATGGGAAATATATAGTGAATAGGAACCACAAAATAAACCTGTTCCACTTATATGACATCGGGCCGTACTTCCTTAAGCAGATGTGATAACATATATGGAAAAATGTACGCATTGTTTTACCTCGAGAATTATGTATTATGTGTAGCTCCCGTGTAAAGGAATGACAAGTTTGTTATCCCTAATCCAAGTTTTTTTATCAACATCAGGTTAATCGATTTTCTATAACAGCTTTGCAATAGTAAAAATAAAAGTGGAGGAAATGTCCTTAGAAAAAATTGCCTCAGAGCCCGCTAAAATGATAAGCAAGAAATAGTGGAACATCACTTAAAGTTACCACTTGCCATTGTAATAGCTCGTACTTTAACAGTGGAATTTATGAGAAATATCGAAGATAGCAAAAATGTTGGTGTTTTCTCCATCTGTATATGTATATATACCTATATATGTATACATATATATTTTATTTATTTATTTTTGGTTTGTAATTTAAAGCCTTCGGCCAATTATAAGTAAATTACAATGTTCAGCAATTATCTATTGGATTAATTCTGCTCAATAATATAAGTTAAAAAGAAAACACGTAATAAAAATTAAATATAAAATTTATAAAAATATAATGTGATTTTAAAGAAAGTATGATTATTAAAGACAAAAAAGTATGAAAAAAACTAATTCAAAACTTAGAAGTTATAATCTGGAAATATAAGATAATCGGTATGTAATAAAGGATGCTTGCAATTTAATTGAAAACTAAATTTTACAGTAAAGTCTGAAAGTGTTATAGAATGTGCTTTTTGTAGGAATCAGGACATAATTTAAAACTTTTTAAATGGCTTGGTAGCAAATTGTAAATTCGAACTACTCTTACTACAAAAGCACGCCCATGAGTGTGGTTATTTTAGGAATAAGAAGCTGCTTATTACGGGTGGAATGTGAAAAATTAAACGAATTAAAAAGAAATTGAAGACTACAATTTTATACAAATTACAACTTTATATAATAACAACAAAGACCTCAAATAGATATAATTTATAAAACTACAGCCCAAGAAACACTTAACATATGGTGTTATATGAACACGATATCTCAGTGAATACAAATATATCATAACTCTATTAAACGCCTGAATTCCTCATATTTTGTTTATTAGTGCCACTATATAACTTAAACAATATAGGCAATAGGCATGATGTAAGCATGAACCAATTGCTCCTTAATCGATCTGGGCAACACTAAAGCAGTGTTATAAAAATTTCGCAGCATTATCCACATGATAGTTAAAGCTTAGTTTCATCATCAACTTTCACAAATGCTTCAGTTAAGAAAATCGATTTATTTTAAATTCAATCATATGTTATCTCATCGTCAACCATTGAACATGAACAAAGAGTCAAATCAGCGCTTTTTCCCAACTTCATTGTTCATTTTGGGTAATGTTGGAAATCAGATTCTGAAGAAAGAAAGCAATGCATTTCTTGCAACACAAAATGTGTGCTCTAGTGTAATTTGTCGCCTGTCACAAAGCATTCCACATCGAATGCTATCTCTTTCACCTCCATCTATACGATGTAATATAAACTGAGTTCTTTTAATGGTTTCCCCTCGCAAGTTATTTGCATGCACGCCCCATTATATGGACTACAATTGGGTATCAACCACCCCTTTCACTGGCGGGTCCTTCTAGTATTTCAGTTAATAAAACTTTGAAAAATCTATTAAATATTGGTGTTAACCCATTACCTTTCCACTAGATTGTAAACAAAACCTAAAACTCTCCCTTAACCAGCAGCCCCACCAACAAGTTATTTCAGTACTTTCAGTGTAACATCTTGTAATCTACAACAACAACGACAACAACGTATTTTGGGAAATGCACTCAACCATCCGACGGTTTACAACCCAAAACTCACCTTACTTGTAGTTGTGGTTAAAAAACACTGCTCTCTTTTCCGTACACACACGAATGCAGGCACTCACACTCCGTACCGAATGCACTCAAACACGTGTTGAGTGACTTTTGTTGCTCCGAATGTCGTTTAATGTCAATGTATGAGTGTTAAAACGAATCGAAGTGGGATATTCTTTATTTATTATGATTATTTCACTGCTTTCTTTTTTCTTTTTTTTTTTTTTGGTTTGGTTAGAATTATTTTCAATTTACTTTGCAATGTTCGCGTAATTTATTGCTGTTTTCGTATTATCTTGTGCTTCAAATTTAACGAACTCTCACGCTCGCGGTAAATATTTTTCGTTTTTGTTTTAACCGGAAATAAAAATATTGTGTTTTTTCCCTTTTTTTCGTATTCGAATTACTTTTTTCTCCTTGTGTTGTAAGGATTTTTTTCTTTCTCTGTCGCTTTCGCTTCACTTACATAGTGTGCGGTTGTGAAGGTGGGTGGTGTTGCAGTAGCTGTTGCTGTCACTGGTGGGTGGTCCGAGGACTGGGTGGTTTTATACTTAACTGCTTAGAAAACCCTGAAACAAGAAAGAAAGCAGATGGTGACTTCGATAACGTATGTAGCCAGTGTTGTGTTCAAAATTTGGTGTTAAGTAATATAAATTTGTATGAAAAAGAATGGAAATGAAAAGTAGATTGGAACGATACAATGGATTCTTAAAAGATAATGTCGGTCAAGCGCTATTTTATGAGTTTTGCCCATTTATGAGAAGCAAAAACGAAGGCAGTACTTAACCTTGTAACCTTTACAAGCTAATGTAATTAAATTAAAATAAAACTAAACTTGTTAAGTTTCGTAGTTTCGTGCACGGAGTGTGGAACATTGTTCATTTTTAAATTTTTGGACACTATATGGTTATAATGAAACGAGTTTAGGCTCAAATAACCACAAATTTTCTGAGGCTGCGTATTCCTATGACTAAGTGCGGCATATCCATTTGTGACAGCACGATCGGAACTTTCACGCCCACGGTTACGGAAGGCTGTGCACAAAGTAACCATATCGAGTAGCCAAACATGGAATTAGATATCATAAAATAAAATTAATATGTTTATACAATTAAAGCTAAGAAAACAGACTTGTTTCTATCAAGTGCGGGATCTACAATTTTCAATAAAATGTACCTTAAATTTCACAAACTACGAATTCTTTAATATCTATCTACCTTTATACCATATCATCAATTTTGTAGAATAAAAATTGCCACTTTCCCATTAATAACCATTTACGCGGTATTGGTGAAAGCTATAATTACTGTGGTCAAAGTTGTAATATAGCTCTCGTGCAAATGCACTCCCCACGTCCTTTCAAATTATATAACATTTATTAAATTGGCGTGATTAACAAACCAAAGCGTTCATTCATTAAGCTTAGGACACGTTTTATTGACGCAAGAATGGGTCCTGTAAACTTATAAAGCCTTATGTTCAATCAAAAAATGGTCCAAGTACCTCCAGCCTACATTTTTTAACGTTTAAATTTGATATTCTGCTTAAATGCGTCACCTGGTTCAAATATACATGTTTTTCACGAAACGAAATTAAAAATTATGAGGATTGCATTTGGATCAAGTCCGAATTATTAATTTTTTTTTAATCAACATGTTTGATGTAGTATCAAAAAAAAAAATATCAAAGCAGTCTTTTGACACATTTTTTAATGTCCTCTAATGGTGGTTTCTTTCTATTACTAAGCTCGCTTTTCCAATTACATATAAATGTCAGTTTCTTTAACTACGACCACAATTACTAAACCTGAGTAAGGACCTCTTCGTTTTTCTAAACGTGACATCATGCTGTGGCAATTGAATATTGAAGTTTTAGGTGAAGTAAACAACGTTTGTATGGTCGCGCAGTCTAAACCATATTATAATTAATTTACATCGCAAAATGTTATCGATAACTAACGGGAATGTTAAATGCTGTTAAATGAGCTTTATAAGCCCATTTTCACCCGTCGCAAAAGAATAGAAGATATCCTTGTCAAATCCACTTATATTCAGCTGGAAGTCAACACCGAAAGACGAAATAGCGATAAAGAATCGGGGCAACTTAATTCTGTTCACCAAATTTTCATGTTTGATATCCAGAATGGAATTCCGTTTGAAGTCAGCACCACAATTTAAATTCCGTATAATTTATTGGTATTTTGCACACCGTAACGGATTTGGTCTTTAGCTAAATTTATTTTTAATAAATATTCCAGTCTACCAATTTACATGAAATGAAATATCCTTCTCCCCTTCTGTTCGGAAAGACATTTCAATTTCGAAACTTCTTTGTTAACTTGCCTTAATAACTCATACGGTGACTGCCGTCCGCGTAGATAACGCAGATATAGATTTCATTTTCGAGACAAATGTTTTTGGAGTAAAAATTGCAGTTCCATATTCAACACTGGCAGAAAGCTTCGTTGTATTGCTTGTAATTTCCCAAACATTCCACAATGTAATTTGGATATTGTTATCTGATAATATATTTGATTAATATATAATAATATATTTGATATTTATTTAGATTGACTCAAAATCTAATTATCCCAAAGGAAGAATCTCGGGCTTCAAAAATACCTTCAATTCTTCTTGACTTTCCTGTCTAAGATGTTGAAATGCTCCCAACTTCAGTCTTTTCACAAAATAAGAGCTGTATGCGCTTGCTGCCCAAAAGAAACGCTTTAATTTAATGGACATTTCTATTACGGATACAAGATAGAAAAGAAAAAGAATTTTGGCTTCGTTTTTGACTTTTTTAGTAGTGAAAATAATAATGGAAAAGATCTATAAAAATTCCCACTAACGAAGAAGTTTGAAAATAACATTGGGACGGACAGCTAGCACAAATCGCAAAATTTCAACAAATTTCATGCAATTGAAAAGAGACTCAATCGTTCACCTTATTTCTGCCTGTATATCACTTCCTATTTTTATTTCTCGGAGTAAAAAGTAGTCAACTGGAGTCTCATCCAATGTGTTGTTCAAATATATTATCTAAATATATATTGTGATTCTCGGCAACCCTGACACATTCTCTTGCATACATTTCAACCACTTGCTTAGTACTTCAACATTTCCGTTTTGCTATACTAATTCGTGCGCAATCGAGTTACACACATATGCACTTTTATTTGTCGTTAGTGGAATAGCTGGAATTTTGTTTTTGTGTGCCAATCCACAATTTTGGTTTGTATCCACTGTCTTGAATGAAAATGGTATGTCTTGCTGCGAGACAATTTGAAACAACTACTGAGCACGTAAACAAAGAATATACTAGGGAGACTTTGGAATCAAATCAGTACTTCTAGTTAAACCATATAAAATGAATTTGGTGACAGAAGTTTTTTGGCATAGATCAACAACCAGTCATCACTCACTTTTTTATCACTTGTTCAACACTTTTTAACAAATTTTTAACCAAACCATGCACTTTCTACATTGCAGTTAATTTAATTTTTGTGTAATTTTTGTATTTCTTTTTTAGACTACACTAGATTTTGTTAAAATTACTCCCCACTTCCGCCTACCACATCCGATCACGAACAACACAACCGAGTGCAACAAAATCCGCAAGCAAACTAATTGGTTCCACACCAACGAGAACAGACAAAATTAATAACTGTTCATTTGGATGTGTTTGTTGTTGTTTGGTGTCAAAATTGTTAGATCTTCTGAGATGCATTTGCAGTTGGATGAGATGACAGCAAATCGGGGATGAGCTTAACCTAAAACGTACTGAACAGAACTTTTGATAAAACATGAGAAAAAGTTCAGCATTGTTAATTGAAATAAATCTGGGAAATTCTAAGTTATATAATATAAAGGCGACTATCGAAAAACTAAAATCTCGCAACTGTAAATGAAATATATATGCATGTTCTAAATATCAATTGAAACTTTCCAGAGATTTTACGAAAGGTCAAAAAAGGACTGGAAATAACGTGACAAATTCAGCGATTTTGAAAGCTTTAAATTTCTATTTAACTTAAGTAGAATTCGAAAATTAGACGATGGGAGTGCTCTTCTAAACGAATAGTACAATCTTTAGATTTTATGCCTACACCGATAAAATGTATCATTTAGAGCGACATTTGAGACAGAAAGATCAAAAGAGGCAATTTCAACAAAGCGTAAAATACTTTATAAAGTTGCCGCCACTTTTACAGTTTTGATTGCAAATAAAAACCAAAACACTGATTGATCTAGCTAAAAATTATAAACTATAATGCGTTGTTGTAGCAATACATTCTCTCTGGGGGGGCTACATTCATTCAATGAACCCGATCTGCAAACCCAGGGTGGCTAAGCTCCCCAGGAACTATACTCACAATTAATAATAAATAAAATTTGCCATTGTGCGAATTTCAAACAAATCTTTCACAACGAGTACTTTCGTTGTATGAAAATGAAACACCGGCACCAATAAATTAAATCAACCAAAAAAATAATCATTTTTGGATAATTCGCCCCTAAAGATTTGCAAAATGATCCTCTTTTTGTAGCTCGATTTTAATTTCCTCAGGTACAAATTCTGATCATTATAGTAAAACGGTTAATTACATTTTTGTGGTATCAATCTGGATTGTTAAATGCACTGGAATTGAAAAAAAATTTAATACTATACATATTATTTGATGCACTTAGACGTTGAAAGAAGTGACGCTGAAATATGAGGAAAAGAAGAAGGAAGGGAGAAGATATATCATTGTATTCTCGTCTCCATATGAAGGAGTTTGAACCACTGAAATTACATGCGCAAATCGGTGTTAGAGCAGGAGATTTGTGATGTGTATCCTGTTATAAAATAAAAGTTTTTGATTTGAGGTCGATTTGCGCAGACTGTTTGCGCTCTGTGGGGTGGAATATGCCCACATTTTGTAAATTTTTATAGCGTTCGGAGAGTGAAAACAATAATTTACTTTTTGCATTCATTTGTTCCATGTTTATGGAAAATAAAAAAAATCGGAAACACAATGGAAAGTAAAAAAATGTAAAATAAAAGTATGAAATATATAGCGAGTGTATAGCTTACTAAATTTCGTCCGTACCATGTTTGTTCGCTTCGTTTTAATAAAGACGATTTGTGAGGTCTAAATGCCACTTAAGGCAACACTTTTACAATAACAACAATGCTACACTGCAATGCAATGAGAAACTAAGAGCAACAAATAAATTGAAATAACTGTTATTCATATTAATTGTTTTTGTAACGAAAGTACTTTGTTTACATTGTTGTTTTTAGTTCATTCTTCATTGCATTCTTTATTTGCTTATGAATGTTGTTCCTATTTCTTCCTTTTTCAAGGAATTGCAAATATTCCTGTGAAAGAATCATAGAATTTCGAATATTTTTAAAATAAGTAAGTAGTTTTTGTAGTTAAAAAGCCAAAGTTGCCGAAATTGAAATTTGAAGAAAGAAAATTTACCGATATATGTCAGAGATTAATAATCATCGTTGTACATCACACATAAAATATTTGTTCGAAAATCAATGTATTAAATGATGAACCTGATTGCTGTGAGACTCATATTTAATTTTTCGGTTCATTAAACGCAAATATGTATTACTGAAGGCAATGTGTCAATTCCCTCAAAGATTTTTATTTTTATCCCGAGTGTATATCAAGCAGTATTTCAGCAGAGTATCAGCTGTTGCTTAAAAAATTATATCGCAGAAATCAATCAAGAATAAGAATCTTTCCCATCTCATTTTTAATTCGGAACTACGCTGAAGCACAGTTTAGTGGATTCATGAAATAACCCGAAAAGGGGAGCAGAAAGTCCCATCGAAAGAGAAACAGCTTTAGGAAATAGTCAATCAAAGTATTCACCGTATAAAACGAAAACATGCCGTTTGTTTGTATTTCCCTCTTATATACATACGAACGTTTAATGAAAACCACATGCACCATTTTTCTGTGGAATTGAAAAACTACAAACAAATTTTGTGTCATTAAAAGCAAACCAAAGCTAATCAACTATGCTAATTGTTTTTATTTCTGTTTTGCCTATAAATATTAAATTCCTATTACCTCTGCGGTTACAGCTCCAAAATCTAAAAATTTGCTTTTGCATGTAAAATGTGCAACATATAATATTTGGATGCAGCTTAAGAAATGAGGAAAAAAATTTAAATATTAGACCAGACTTCAAATCAGAAAATAGTATTAACAAAAAAAGCTGGGTCCACTGCTACGCTATAATAGAACCCGCAACTTCCTCACATTAGAAAGAAATCATATCTGATTTTGGTAATCCACTTTTATGTTAAAGGAAACTAAATCGTGCTTCAAATGCCCGCTTTTATTATGTGAATGTGAGTTTAAAGATAATATTTTTCTGCATAATATTCGGTTTGATGAATTCAGATATATTTAATTTTTTTTTGTTGAATAATGTTTTAAACAAGCGCCAATTACAGTAGCGAAAAACTATTTTTCCAAATCTTCAAGGTGTGTCAAGAGAGACTGTTAAACACTTTTCCATTTTTAAATTTAAATCCATTGCCTGATCACTCATCATCATCATCACTCATAGATATCCACTACTACAAAGATCTTTATATATTCATCTTCTAAGAACAAAATATTGGAGTTATTATGTAGAGCTTATCAAGTATTATCCTCTAGTCATGCAGAAACCGGCAATTTTTTAAATTTTGACGATGGATTTCCCTCTATGAAAGATAAGTTCATAATAAAAGATATATCAGATTTGAAGATCTATTCAAACTTCTGGTAAACTCAAAATGTTATCTATTGTCAAGCTGTGTAATTCGTTGCAAGTTGACACTAACAAAGGGCAAAAAAGAAAATTGTAATGCCGATTAATATATTTCTCTACAGCCAATAGAAATTTCTCGTATTTATAGACAACGGTAAAAATGTAGTAGCCAAAACTACTGCTACGATTGCTTTCCTAAAAATTAATAAAATAATGTTTACTTCTTTACAAACATTTTTGCATTTTTTGTTGGCAAACTGGATTAATACTTGTTTAATCACCCCGGAAGCGATTGTGAATGATTTACTCCTACGACATTTAATCATACACCAAACTTGTCAGAATATTCACTTTCCATTGTCAACTGTCCTTACTAACACAAATTTGTTCCCCACACAAAAATATTCGCAAGCAACCAACTGCGGACAATGAAATCTTAATTCGACACAGAGCCTGAGTACTAAACATCAATAAAAAAAATCCCCGATTTCAATCTTCAATCCTTCTTCATCATTTTACACAGCACTCGGTTCCTCCATAGATGTTCACTAATCTTACCAAAGCGAACCAAAGATAAACTATTACACATTATTTATACTCCGGTTGTTGCAGTGTGATACGTGTTTCTAATTACTTCACTCGTCCCTCGGGATCAATCAATCAAACATTAAATCAATAACTTCCTATCGACCGCAAAACAAGCAAATACGACCAAAGCCACGACCAAACTAAGTACTCGCGCTGAGATTAATTCCTATTAGACTAAAGAAGAAAGATAAAAGAAAGAAAGCTGCAAGAAAGATCTAACGACTCTTCCTTGTCCCTTGCAAAGAGGTACAATTGTTTGTGTTCTTTCGCAAAAGAAACAATTGATAAATGCGACTCGTGTCACATTCATACACAAATTTATATGGCGAATTGCCTGTATTTCTGAACTTTTTTAATGCAATGATTATCATTCTTATATCCTACAAAATTTATTGTAAGTAAATGAAGTGAAACAGCAAACACCCAAAATGTTTTAGTCTTCAGTGTTTGACGACTAAGACAACTTAATAACTTAAAGCCGGCAGCAGTGGTCTTGTCGAGAAAAATTATGGTTTACGGCGAAAGCCGCAGTAATTATATCAATACTCACAGCTGTAGTCAACGCAATGACTGGGGATGACTACAGGAAGTACAAATACTCGTACGTAAAACAATAATTAATGGAATCTTATATAAATTACGTTACAGTATTCTTAAAGCCGATATTTCGAGCATTTTTTATTATTATGTCTTATTTTAGCGATTTTTTATTTAAGTAATTTATTCGTTAAAGTTATTTGACGATTGGACGCTCTATTCTAGAGTAATAGACAGGTTTGCATTTTAGTAATATTTTGAAATCTTTTTACACCTCTAATGGATAAGTGCAATTTTCTTCAAATTTCTTCAAATCTCTAATTTTGTTATCGGGCCTTCGTTTCAGAGATATGACCATATTAGTTTTTTAGCAATTTTTTCAATATACAGGGAGTCCGTCGGGAAGGTATACAACTTTGTTTCGCCGCCATTTTTGTAAACATTAGTCTTGACAGTTCATATTTGGCAGTCGTGCAGTAGAGACGTGGCAAATTTATTATGGAAAAAAATTCGATAAACCAACGTGCTTTAATCATTAAAACATTTTATCAAAATCAATCATCGATTACGCTCCAACAAGACCAACTATTTATCGTGTAGTGAATGATTTCGAAGAAAGAGGGTCTGTAGCTGATAGGGCCGAGCATGGACCATAACATACTGCAAGAACGGCTGAAAACATTACTGCTGCTCAAGAAAGTGTCCAAAATAATCCATCAACCTCAATTCAATTTGTGCAAGGATTTGCATTTGTTTTCATTTAAGATTCAGTTCACACAACAGCTTCCTCCACAAGACCATTTACGCTGCCTTACATTTACCAATAGGATGTTACAGCTCGCCCATGACGACCCCGATTTTCATGAAAAAATCATGAGTGACGAAGCACATTTTCATTTGAATGGATATGTGAATAAACAGAATACGACAGTCGGTTCTGGGTAATGGAAAACCCTCAAATTTCATCAGTCGCCTTTGCATCCATTAAATGTAACAGTTTGGTGTGCAATTTAGTCAGAAGGAATCATTGGACCTTACTTCTTTGAAACTGAAAACGGCGTAACGGTAACTGTCAGTGGGGAGCGATATTGTGATATGATTGAAAAGTTTTTGCTTTGGGCTTGATTAACATGTGGTATCAACAAGATGGTGTCACATCCATACAGCCAGGATTACAATGGAATTACTGTGAGACCTCTTTCCACAACAAGTTATTTCAAGAAATGGTGATGTGATGTCGCCTGATTTGTCTGCTCCGGACTTCTTTTTGTGTGGATATGTGAAAAGGTTTATGCAAACAAACCAGAAACGCTTGAGCAACTCAAACAAAATATTCGTGAGGAAATTAATGAAATACCGCGAGAAATGTGTCAGAATGTAATGAAAAATGTGCTCAACAGGGCTCGCATTTGTGAGGCTAACAGAGGAGGACATTTATTTGATACTGTATTCCCTACATAATTGACAACATTAAATAGAACATTTATCAATATGAGATCCATTCTCTTTCATTTAATCAAAAATTATAAACAAACAAAGTAGTATACCTTCCCGACGGACACCCTGTAGCATATATTGACAATAAGATGCTTCTTTTCTGAGTTTCATGGCGATTTGTTTAATTTCATAAATTCTGTCATTGGACTATCCGTCCGCTAGACATTAATATAAATAGACTTTAATTTAATAGACATTAATATAGACATTAATATAAAAAAATTGGGACCCATTAAGACCCTTATCTATATGTAAGAAATTTTAAATGCAGCCAATTACATTTTTGTGGGGTTTTATCGATCTACTTTCTTCGAAGCCCAAACAACTGAAGCAAACGGCTGTCGTATGGGCTACTGACTTTAATTTGTTTTTTCATTGTAACCGAAAGCAAAGCGAACGAAAGCATTTTGTGTAATCTACTTTATTTTATTTTTTTTTTTTTTTTCTAGAAAAATATAAAAAAAAAAAAAATTCTTTGAAAAATATCTCCATAATTTTATGTAGATTTTATTGTGAGAGAAATCTTTTAGCTTATTTTTATTTTATTTATTTATTTATTTTTTCCACACACTCCAGCCACTTGGTCAGTACTTCAATATTTCTGTTTTGGTACACTTATTCGTGCGCAATCGTGACAGTTTTGCCGTAGGATGCTATCCACAAGTTTTATATGTATTCATTGTCTTTTAGAGGTTTGCACAAAAAAAAATCGAGAGAGTATATCCTACTGTGAGACAATTTGAAACAGCCGTTGAGCATGAAAACGACGAAAATGCTACATTGATTTCAATGCTAGATAAGCTGTACAAAATGAATTTGATGCAAAAGCCTATTTGCAAAAATCAGCAACAGTATTGCATTTATATCAGTTTGTCACTTATTCGTATAGCTTGTTGCTTTAACATCGATATCTCTGAATTGATTTTTGCCATATTCCACAATTCCTCAGTTAATGTAATTTTTGTCTACCTTCAATAAGACTTATTTTACTAAAATCGCTCCTTACTTCGGCCTACTTCTGTTAATCACAACCATGGCTGTTTTCTGTTTTGATAGACTAATTCGTGCGCAATCTAATTGCACACATATGCACATTTTTTCGTTAGTGTTTGTGGTAGAACATTTACAGTTTAGCTTTAGTCAGCCAATTCACAATTTTCATATGTATCCATTGTCTTTCGGTGATTGCACGGACAAATTTGGAGATTTTTCTTAATTTGTGACAACTGCTCGGCACAAAAAAGACAAAAGTTCCGCAAAGCTTAAGCATACAAAATGAACTTGACGGCAAACGTATTTTTTCCGAAAAAAGTGCTATCTTTACATCAATTACTTACCACCCACCTTTTTCTCGTCTGTTCTCAAAGCTGTTTGCTTTAATACCGCCTCTTTCTAACTAATTCTTGCCTAAATCACACACTTACTAGATTACAGTTACTGAAATGTAATTTTTGTTTACTTTCCACTTCAATAAACACTTGATTTAATTAAAATCAAAAGCCACTTGCCGTCCGGTCCAATCAATCACAACGCCAAACCGAACGCAACAAAATCCACGACATTACTGATTTATCACACAAAGATGATTTCTTATTAGACCAATAATTACTTAGTGTTTGTTGTTGTGTGATATCAAAATTGTCAGATCTTCTGCAATGCATTTTTCCTTGAGGGAGATGAACATAACTCAGGGATGAGCTGAGCTAAAACATACTAAATAGTACTTTTGATAATATTATGGGAAATTAGTTTAAAATTGTTTCTGAATAAGGTAAGAAACTACATAATCATACAAATTATGATTTTAGTTTTTGTATTTCGAGCGCGAATTTGATTTCACGAATTAAGACGGCAATTCGAAACAAATTTATCAAATTTGAAAACTTTCAACTTGTATTTTATAATATTGACACATTTAAACCACCTGTCAACAATTACATAATGCATGTTTCAAGGTTTACTTTTTTCGTTAAAATCGTAAAGAGTATCTATTTTGATTTTAACAGGACGAATAAAGTTATTATAATGTTGATCGCGCTTTTAATGCTTTGTTACTAGCACATAATCCAGAATGTGGAAACCGGCAAGAAGCAAGCACAGAATTACATTAAGAACATATGTTATATATCCGTTCTGACGTTCAATATTAAATATTGTACTTCTACAACTGTGGGAATGCTAAGAAAATGTAACAACAGGCATGTTCATCGTATCAGTACAAATAAGTCAATTAAATACAACCGGAAAAAAAGGATAAAAACGTTAGTTATTTGCCTCCCGGGAAACGTCAGCTATATTTCGATGATTCAGCCAAAGCGGAAATTTGACATTTGAGTATACTGCAGGGTTGTTTGGAGTAAACATTGGAGACTTTTTCGACAGCGCCGGTGATATGTGGCCGCAACATAAAAAGAGGTAAATTAAAAACCACAGCAAAATTAATTTCAATGAACATCTGCTGATTTCGGCTTTCTTTAAATATTTCCATCTCTTTCTACGTTGATTGAATTTGATCAATCGGTATTGAGCTCGAACGGAATATTGTTCTACACGCAGAGCATATGCATGTACTGCAAACGGAATTCAAATAGAATGGGAAAATGGAAATGGACATTATTTCCTCCTACAACATAGTTCGAAGTAAACGTTAGAGATTTTTCTTAAGATTGTTATCGATCTTAAAATATGTTACGTTTAGTTAGATTTGCATTTATCTCTACGGAAAATAGAAAAGACGAATATGAAAATGAAAATGTCCCAATGTTCACTTTAAATAGACCTGCTTTTGACCCAAATGCCAAATTTATCGTTCCAGATCACTATAGTGAAACGGAATCCCAGGTGTGGAAAAGGTCAATACCAACTTTTTACAAAGAAAAAAATTTTGACATGTCCACTACACGTTAAATTTGATCACACAAAAACATTCAAACAAAAAAAGTTAAGTTAAAAATAGCATTGAATTAATTTTAATGAATATCAAATGTTTTCTATTTTTTCATACAATCACATTTTTCTCGTTACTCTACACTATCATTTTTCCGTTCAGGAATAAATCACAAATTGACTAAACGGAATTCCATTTAAAGCCAAAATCAACCTTTACAACCTATAGCATTAATATTTAAGTAAAAGCGTCAGACTGAAACTGAGTTTTTAAATTGAGGCCTTCGCTTTTATTGCGTTGTGTGCGGCGCAAATTGTACCACAAATTTCTTTGCCGTAGTGTGTACAAATTAGTATTATTGGAACAATTTGTGAAAATATTTGTCATCAGTATTGTTTATTGTATTTTTTTAAGAAACAAACTAAAAACAGTTCGATAATGGAACCCGTTTAATAAAAATACCTTCGTCAAAAATGTAAAACGAAAGTCCAATTCGCGCTATATCATACCTTTTTTCAAAAAAAAACAACAATTAAAAAATTTTCAAGTTCGTAGTTTCAATATGACGTAACAGTTTCTCACCGATTTGCGTGTGAAAATTTAGAAACACCACAAAATCGCTTGCAGATTTACGCTCAACAACTAAACAATTACTCTCAATACACAAAAATTGGACGATCAACTTAAGGGAAATTGTAATTGTCTCTGTTTTTGTTTTAGAAAAATCACATAAACAACAACTTCAGTCAATTATAGAATAATCTGTAAATGACATTGAAGATCGCTGTTTTTTTGACAAAATTGTGTTATTTGTCTTTCATTTTATATCATTTTGTTTTGTTCTAAAATGAATTGTTGAACTTTGTTTGTTTGTGGCGGTAGCCATTTATTGTGGGATACAAAATCGATTTCCACGCTAATTTTTATTACACAAATTTATCTGTTATTTATTATTATTATTATTTTTTTTTTTTTTGTTAATTATATAAGTTTTGTACTATCTGAAAAGGTATTAAGAACAACAAATAAATTTGTAAAATTTTGACCTTCTTTATATTAATAAGTATTTTGTTTGTAATTATATGTGTGGATTGCATCCAGATCATGAATTTATTACATTTCGCTTCCATTATACGCACGAGAAATATTCAAATAATTTTAACAATGTGTGGGTGGGAATAGGAGGTTATTATATTATGATATAATATTTATTCGATTTTATGCAGGGATCGAACAGCTGTTCAAATGGTTGGTACTTTGCCTTTTTGATGTTGAAAATTATGTTCATTTTATGGTTGTGCGTTATGTTGTTTGTTTAACTGTCGGTTTTATTTAAAAAATAAATGCAACATATTTTACAAAAAGTTTAATGACGTGTAACGCTGCATAGAAATTATATTTTTAGCTGTGGATTATGTTGACAGTTATGTCTGTCAGCATTTTACTAACATTTATTTGTGGATCGTGTCGTTAATATTTATTGTTATTGTTATTCCAGAGCTTCGAAGGTGTTTTAATTCGTAAATTGCATTCTGCAAAAAGTTTTTAATTTAAAAAAAAAAATTGAAATATTTGCTTGCATTATCCAAGCGTGCGTTTTATCGCTAGCATTGAGAAAAACAAGCGCATTATTACACCGCAACTTTTAAGATGACTGAAAATAATTTAGACACTTGAAATAAACTTGCAAATTAAATTTAAAGTGTGTCATCGTATGTTTGCTGTAGTACTTGATTTAAAATCTACAAATCTTCATTTAGTTTTTAAATAAATTATAAAATTTTACTTTTGGATCGTATCATAAATTTATGTTTAATTTATTTATATCAAAGTAAAAACCCATGTATTGTTACTTTACAGTTAATTTACTTCGACATGTGAAGGAACTGTTATCAACAGCGTTTTTATCTGTGGATTGTATTGACATTGATCATTTAATTATTGTTATTTCACTTGTAAATTGTGCACATAACTTAATTTTGTTGGCTGGGAGCAAAAAAATTATTTACAATCTGTTAATCGCTTATACTTTTTAAATAAATGTGAGCCATATTATAGATATTTGCGTTATTTGCTCTTATTGAAGAAAAAAACATGTATTTTTGTGCCGATAATATTCTTTGAATGATTTTTTGTAAGATTTGTTAAGCTTATATTGAAGTTTCCACTTAATATATGATTTTCTTTAGTGATAATAAAATATTATTCCTATTATAGCTATTCATTGAAAAGTGTTACATCAAAGTATATAATAGTGATAGCAATTTACTAAAATTTTATTATTATTAAATCAAAAATTTAATGTTTTATTTGTGGATTGTATTTCTTTTCTCTCATATGTTTAACTGTAGATTTTTTTACGTTTGCCTAGAGATGTTAATAGTTGTCCATATTCTGTGGAGTTTATCGTACACAAAATTTAATTATTTATATTTTATTTTTGAGGGTTATTACTGTAATTATTACTATGTAGTACAAATTTCAGAAATAATAATATTGTACATAGCAGTTTGCTCAATTGTATTACAAATTTTTTGAGGACTACAAAAAAAGAAAGAAATACATCAAGTAATAGTATGTTTAGAAAAATTTTCATTGAATATTCAGTAACTCATTTCTTAATGTTAACGTTCTAAAGAAGTTATTATATCAGGTTTAAAATTGTTGAGCTGATTTTACGCAAACTATGGTATTAACTAAAAAAATATTTTGGCGGTGGAGATTATCGAAAGTAATTGTTAATTTTTTTATAGGATTTTTTTTTTTTTTTTGTTTTATTCAAATGTTCGTCATCTTGCGTCATTATTTCCACAAACTGTTTTATAATTCTGCCAAAAATATCTTGCAAATTCTGTTGTTAATTATTAAAAATTTATGACACCACTTTCGATAAAAAAAATACGAAACTTTTGAAATATTTGTTCACATTTCCTTTTTATAATATTTTGAAATTCATTCCTCTATTTTAATAATTTGCGTCGCTGTTCTTTGAAAGCGCTACTGTTGCCGTCTCTTTTGTGGCGAAATAATTTGAAATCTTCCGAAGAAATTTTACAACAATCACATTTGTTATTGATATTTTATGACATTGGAACATTTCAGATTTGTGTAGTTTTGATTTATGAAATTTTTCTTAATTAGTTATAAAAACACTTTGTATTTTAGATAACCTTGTGATTTTGGATCAAGGTACTGTTGAGATTTGGAAAATAATTATACTTTATGGCTTTTCGCTGAGCCAGTTACTGAGAAACAATTTTGGGATTTGATGTGATTCAGTTAACAACTGTGAGGGCTATTTTCGTTTCTAAGTTAATCTTAGCTTCAAAATCTCCCGAAATTCCGTTCTCTCAAACTTTCCGCCACCATGTTTACATTGAAAAATCTAACAAAATTATTTACAAATAGAGTTAAATTTGCCAGATGAATCTGTTAGTGTATCATCTCCTTAACACAAAAAAACCATATCAGAAAGTATGACCCATAACTCAAACAACAGTTTATTTTGCTGATTGACATGTAAAATATGTTGTGAAGGCTTGTATGAAATTTTTTCTATATTTTAAACATTTATATGTTCCGAAAGAAAAATAGTAAATGTATATTGAATTGATAAATTTGACAGTTTCCTTATTTAGCTCCTTCTGCCGCTATACTTCAATTTATAAGAAAATTTTGCTAACATAACAATAAATCACTGATTTCCGACTCATCAAACTTTCCTCGTAGTTATATTTTATAAATTTATACGTTTTGTGTGCGTATATTCAAATTTGTGCCATGAGATTATTTAATAAATTTTGTTTTTGAATTTTTTTGCTTTGTTGTTATTGTTAATTTATTGTGTGACAGTTTCAAATGTGACGCACATCAAAATCGTCGAAATTAGTAAAAATGTGTACTCGATTTAAATGAATACTCACATATGTATGTGCAGATGTTATTCTTTTTAATTGTTAATTTTATTATCATTCAACTTCGCTATAGTGTTAGGCGATGACCGCACTACAGAAATCTTTTCTTCTCCCGATGATTTTATACAACTTTTGTTTTTTATCAATCCTATTCGCAAATTATTTGAAAGTGCAAAATTTAGTTTTAAACGTCTGTTGTATAACAACTTATCAAAACAGTGAATTATTCTATATTTATGTGAAGAATTTTAGCTAAAAAAATCAATCAAAATCAATTGAAAGTCAGTTATTTCCAAGAATTCTAGTTGCGTGAAAAAAATTAAAGTTAAAGTTTTGTTTTGAACTTAATTCTATAGTTATGTACTAATTTTTTCTTCAATTGTTGCCCTTTCTTTGGAATTGTATTTAGTGCAAAAATTTTAAAGTTGGAATTTTTAAATTCATCATTATTTTGAAACTCTCACAAGGTAACATTATTTTGAATGATTACACGTTCAGAACCACAACTCCAAAATAATATTACGCTTTTGTTATTAATTTTATTTGCCTGTTATCTGTGGAATTCATTAGCACTTCTTCACGGTATGTTACCGTCTCGCTTTAGTGGTAATTAATAATAAATAAATAATAATAGTACTGTCATCTAAATGCGATGTCCACGAGATCAGAAGACAATGTGAAAATAAATTTGTTTTTTGTAGATCTTGAAACCTAATGTAATAGTCGAACTTCCAAAAATTGATACATTTATCGACAAATACCCTGATTGCCGTCATATGGATTGCTTACCAATCATTTTAACACCTAGTCCACATATATTTGGAGCAAGTCATTTGTATTGAATGCCATAGAAATTCATTCTTAAAAAGTTAATTTTTGGCTACAAAAATCAATAATATTTCTTCTTTTATTGTTTATACTTCTGGTTTTGCCTTCAAATTTTAAGATAATAACTATCGTTTTCGTTGTGTATTATTTGACTAAACTATAACTAATCTTTATTTCATAATACGACTGTTTTGCCATCTGAAACTCAAATGTTCTGCGAAGATCCAGTTTATACAATCGTATAGCATAAATTCTGTCCAAACATTCATACAGACTTCCAGCTAAGTTAAACAATTAATTTCAATAATTTCCTTTGTACGATTTCGTACAATTCAACAGATGATTTCTTATACTCTGTTTTTACTGAGATGACGATAAATACTTCGATCTCAATTAAATGGTGAAAACTTATTCAACTTGTTGATATTAATTGAATTGTAAACACTTGACTGCAAACACATAATTACGGCTGCCAAATACTGCGGTGGCGCACCAATTACAATACAATAAGAAATTCAAATAATTTTTTTTTTAATCAATGTATTTCATTTATCCTTTTTTTTGTATAGGAAATTCAGTTTTATTTCATATACCTAATTGGTTTTGAAAATGACACCTAATCAGAAAATTATTCGTTGTGGGATCGCCGCGATTATTACATTAATGGATTGCTTCAAATTCAAATTCCTTGGTTTCGTTATAAACATTTCTTGCTTGACACAACCCCATTAAAAACAAGTCTGGTGCAGTCAGCTCAGGTGACCTGCAGAAAATGGAGTTTCTGTATATTAATTTGACTGGGAATTTTCCAATAGGGAATTTTCTGTTTCCCATACAGAACATGTATTTTTATATTAAACGTTTGCCAATTTGTGCAAATAAGGTTATATTGGATTAAATTTGTCAGAAATATCTGATAATATATCTGACAACAAACAGTGGAGCGATATCAAGTAATGAAAGTGTTTGTTTCCATATCACAACGTATTGTCTGTAGATTTTTATAGTCTTTGGATAAATACAAAAGTGTGAACACTTATCTGGAGATAAATCTTTGCCATGTATGATATTATAAGTGGGTATTTGGTCGGATTCACGTGAGCGATAATTTCAAAATCATGAATAATCAAAATATTACCTTCGTTCAAATAATTTATATATATATATATATATATATATATATATATATGTATATAAACATATCTATAAATTCGTCACTCGCTTTAACAAATTCGTATTTGGAGTTAGCTATTCTGTTACGATTGTTTCATTCGTTAACTTTCCCAAAAATTACGAACTATCCGACTACTAATCATCTAAAGAAACTAATTAAAAATAAGTGCCTAATCCGCAAAATTATAATAATTAATAATTTAATTAATGAGCTTAAATTATTAATTATTATAACTTTGCAAATTCTAGAAATAAGAATGAAACAATCCTGTTAAAATCTGAAACAGATAATACAGATTTTAATTTATTACGGACAATATCAATAAAGCTTGGTACTATGTTCTTTCTAAATTTAAAATTGTGAAAATTGTGTGCTTTTGTGTTGCAATTTTATTATTGAAGTAAAGCATTAAATAATTTAACAATCTATTGAAATGCATGTTGTTCATATCAGCAGTTTATAAGTCATGGTTAGAAAACATTCCCTCCGAAAGAAGGAACTAATTTAGCTTCAAACTTCACGAACACTTTCTCAAACGGAGTTTCACCGCCAAAAGTCTGTTTAATACCAGTCCTTAAACAGAAACCTGTTGCGCCCCAATTAGAGTGAAATACGGCCGTAACGAAATCGTTTGCTCATTACATTCGAGTTAAAAGAAACCATCGTTAAAGCTTGAGGAATTTCGTGATACAAAGCAGTAATTTGGCATAATTCGCAGAATTCATATGTTATTTTGATTTCTTTTTTAGGGGTGTTGGCAAAAATGTACAACACTATAGGAAGATGTCAGCAAAGCAGCCGAATTATTTGTTCTTTATAAAGAAAAATTCGGATTTAATTATAAACATTGAAATTTATATGAGAAGCAAATAGCAAATCAATGAGAACGAAGAAAAATCCGCATTGTAAATGTTCGTTATAAAAGATCATGTACGCTGTGTGAAACATATTCGTATTCAGTTTCTGATCAATGCTAAATTTGAAAACGTTTGTGATATTTGGAAACATCTTTGACTTCTCTTTCCTGTTCGTATCATTATTTTAACTCACACCCCCTTTCTTGTATAGGATTATCCATTTATTGGTTTCAAAACCGCCGGTCTGGCAAGGCTGTCAGGTGTTAAAGGTTTGCCAGTTACGAATATGGATCGTTTAACAACAATGAACAACTCGGTGGTTACGTCAATAATGAAGAACCCAGAAGTGATTGCGCTGAAGCCGTTGCTTCCAGGAAAAGTCAATGAAAATGAAAAATGACTGAAAAATCGTACTTTGTCGACCTTTGTATTATTTGGTACAGAAATGGCTATTAATTGCAGAGAAAGGCTGATTTCTGCTTATTCGAATGTCAACCCGACGGTTCCACGAAAAGTTTGCCCAAACCCATTGGGAGATCTTCTCAAAAATTTATTTATCGTTTTTGATTAAAGAAAAATGTTGTTATATTTTTGGCTTAATTTGGGCCAAAAACATATTGTCGTTCATTTTGGGCCACGGTAAACTTAAGACCACATTTTAATGATTTGATTTGGTTTGGGCATTTCTGAACTGTTTTAAATTATCGTTGCTAGTTCTAGTCTAAGATATATCTTTATTTGTAAAGCGTATCTCAGGTAAAATTTCTGAAAATCTGTATTTATGAGAATTTATGATTTCAATTATTATTCAAAACTGTTATGACTTAAAACAAATCTGAATTTATGATTTCAATTGTTATTCAAAGCTGTTATGATTCACAATAAATATGAATTGTACCCTCATTGCAGTTTCTTTTGGCCTTAAAAAAACATGTTCCCAACTTCTGGCAACACGAAATGTGTTATCTCCATGAAAACAAAAAATAATAGCTATAAAGTAAACTGACCTAAATATAAGCTTAGTGTTCTTCGAGATCCTAACATCTTTGTTGCACTGTGTAATCTAAATATTGTCAATATTCTCAAATATTCAATTAATTTTTGTTAAGTTTTATTTAGTAAGCTATTTATTGGCTGCAATCTTTTTGCAGTCATTTTATTAAAATGAAAAAAATCACCATAAATTTACTCTTATAAATCCCCGTTGGTTCGGTTGCTCCTGTAATTTTGTGCTGGTTAAATTTCCATTTCATTTGAATTTCATTCCATTTGTGTGCACATCTGGTGTTTGATGCATGTGAACATCCTGAGGCGCAACAGTTACTACTCGATTCGACTCGACGCACTCGTCGTCGTTATTACACACGGACCGTATTGAAAGTTGAACGATTCACGCTACCGATTCACCCCTTGCAATGATGACGATGATGATGATGATAACGACGATCCCCTCCGTGCAACGAATTGCGGGACGTTACATGTGGTTCGATTTTTTTTTTCTTTTTAAGGGAAACAGATACACAATTACATCAAAATGACTACTAATACATTTATGCTTATTTACAAATTTCCCATATTTTTTACAGGCTTATTTCTGAAATAATAATTTTTAAACTTTTTAATACTTTTCGATATTTAAAATAATTTTTGCACAAAGATTTCTGTATAAGCAACACTTTTTTATTTTATTGTTTTCTTTTTCAATTTCTTCTTTTCCATCACACACACAATTTTGTCACTCACGCGCGATTTTTCTTCATATACAGTGTTTTCCGCCACGAAAACACGTTTTACCGTTGGTCTTTCTACCCCGACGTTCGAAAGTACGCTAAACGGTCGTCGTTAGGTCGTCCATTGCATTTGGTGTTGATTGTTTATTCTGATTAGAAACACCGACAGCGAGTGAAAATGTTTTCAACTCATTGTGGATGTGATTTTTCGCATCAGCACTCAATACGAATGAGTAAAAGAGAAATCAATGTAAGCTATTTCACTCTTTGCACAATTCTTCCAATATCTCAAGAGTGTCACTAAAGGAAAGATTTCCCGCTTCGAGGAAATTATAGAGAGTAATGTCTTAACTTCCGGTCATTTTAAAGGCACTAACCAAAGTAACGTAATTTAAAGTTTATCTTTCTGTTGTGGCGAAAAAGATTTACTTTGTACCTTTTTATTCATATAATTAGAAAACTGAAACTAAAGCTGCTTGTAAATGGTCATCAAAACCCAGTCTATTTCAGGGGTGGCGCTCAGTGCTGGTGTTGGCCCATTAATAGAATCTTTATGCCAACAATGTATGTGACAACAAGGTAGCGTTAAAAGTTAAATTTTCCACTTAAAAAAATAAAACAATTTGTTAAATGCTCCCGTTGTTGAAACAAATTTATTATATAATCACTTGGTTAGTTGCTGTTTGAAGCATATTGGTCGACTATGGCAAATTAATATCACAAAAAATTCAGTGCAAACTGCAACAAGGAAATTGTGAATTAATTTACAACAGAATAAATATATTTGCTAATTAACTAAAAAATAATACATATATATTGCTCAAACTTCCTTTTCAATATCAGTTCTGCATTAGATGTACGTGTAATTGAAAAAAGTAATTTGAAAAAAAAATTATTTTGGTGAAAAGTGGCAACCTCATAATACATATTTAAGTTTGAAGGGCCACGTTGTTTAATACTTTTGAGTCATTAAAAGTAAACGATCTCAGTGAATTTGTAAACATGGAAAAAAATCGCTCACATTTATGTAATTCAATATTTCTATTTGAAAAGTCTCAGTTCAACCAACATTAAAGTCGAGCTAGATTCTAGGGGAGTCTGCCCCTTCATTTACGACTATAAAATATTGAGTAGCATAGTTTAAACGAGGCCGTACGAGCTTCCAAGACGAACACGGTAGTGGTCTGCCAACTGAGGTGTCCATGCTAGATATGGTTAAGAAAATCCACAAAATGGTATTGGATGGTTGTCGGCTAAAGGTGCGTGAGCTAGCGGATATGAAAGACATTTCAAAGAGTGCCATACATCGCACATTACTATACATATGTATATACATATATAAGTACGTATATTAAGTTTTGAAGATGAGTCAGCTGTGCACAAAATGGTTGCCGCGCTTGATTTCAATAAAACAAAAACAGGGTTGTGAAGATGTTTCGGTAGAGTGTTTGGCGATAATTCACCTTAATAAAGCCGAATTTTTGCACCCTATAAGTTTTTTATAAATCGAACAAAACACTCAAATTTGCAGCATATGTTAAAATTTTTTATTGGAATCGATAAATTGGTCTTTGCCATTTAATTTTTAAAGATAATTTCATGTAAATGTTGTCCGCTGCTCCGTCTCAAAATGACCATCCGGAAGGTCCAATTTATCGTCTCTTTTTCGAGCATTTCGGTCTGTATTCCACGAATAACGCGTGTTGTGTTATCCTGTAAGGCTTCAATAGTGTTCGGCTTGTCCACATAGACTAACGACTTGACATAACCCCACAAGGAATAATCAAGAGGCGCTAAATTAAGAAAGCGTTTAGTTGAGCAAATTAAATAACACGCTACGGTTCCTCCTAACAGTTTTAGGAAAATAGATAGCACCTAGTATTGAAATCCAAATTTTATAGCAGCCTAATAATCCCAACACTGGTGTTAAATGCGGTGGCCTAATAGACTACTCATTTCAAAATGGCCTAATAAGCCACTCCTTTAAAATTTATATGAAATTATAAGAGGAGAGAAGGAAACTGGCCAGCCCAAATTTTTCAACTATTTCGAAGGTACGATGTATGCCAAATTTGGAAGTGAATTTGTGGTTGGCCGGGAGTATGGCACCTAGTCCCGGGTTTTAACAATCAAATAGCCACAATTCTGATTAAACTATTTTTTTTTTTTTTTGTCGCACTGATTCCAATCACCACCTGGCAGCAGCAATGGTAATAACGAAAACGTGATTAACCAGCACAAAGAATGCTGGAAATCGCAGAGCTGCATATTACAAAGCAATGCCCATTATTCTAATGTTTCAGACACACAAAATAAATTCCTTTACATCCCGCGAAGGAGATATAAGTTATAGGAGCATTCTATTTTTTAGACTCGCTCAGTTTAATGACGATTCCGAACGTAACAATTGGGGAAACTTTTTTTCATACTCGACTACTCTAAGTGTTCGTCAGACACATCGAGGTGACCGCCCCTGAAATAATGACATGCGAACGATAGTTGCTTGTACTAACCACGCGTCGGTCAAGTTTCGGACACATCGCCACTAAACAGCGCATCCGATGACAAGTGCTGCAAAACCCGTAATTGGTACAGTAAATGGATGAGTGTACGTCGTATTGAATCTGGGACAAAAAAAGCTGCATACATACGATAACAACGTTGCAGCCAATTGTGACTTCGGGGAAGCTATAAGGATTTGTCGAGAGGGGTTAAACTTCTTTAAATGGAATAATCGAAAAAATATATATATTGAAGGCAATTTTTTATTTTAGTAAATGGGAAACATTTTTCATATTGAAAAGTGCATAAGTCCATATAGAACTTTTTATAAATAGAACAGGCCATTTACGCACAGATGGAAGTCTGAAATGGGGTTTCTACACAGAAAAACATATTGAAAGACATGAAGAGTTTCGGAGCAAACTTGTTTTATTCATATATTTTATTCGCACATAAGTATTTGAGACAATTTTTTTCTAATGGGAAAATAATCTTAGAAATTGTATCGGAGTCCCAACCCATTAGCAGTGGGTATGCATTAGCATCTTCCTACACCCTTTGTTACACGTAAATTTTGTCCCAAGAAGAAATTAATCTACTTATTCAGTATGAATTTAAAACGTGCTGAACAAAATTATGAAATTTGAAAAGAAAGAATATTTAATTTAATAAAAAAATTTAAAAATGTTACACTGTGAAATCATCATTAAACAGGACTAAAGCCCTGAGCTCTAAATGAGATATACGATTTCTATCAGGGCTATGGAAGTCTACCAAAATTAAGAAACTCCGACTCCAGGTCCACAATTTCCAATTCCTGACATAGAAGATGTATTTAAATTGTTTATTTTATAAAGCAAACATAATTTTCTTGACTAGTGAAGAAACCCATTATCCGCTACATAAAATCTGCTGAGTAAAGTATGAAGTGATAAAATTCATATTAACATCAAAATGAAAAATAGAAATGATAGAAAAAATAATCTTGCTAATGATAGCAAAAAGGTAAAAATGTTAATTAAGAGCATATTGTGCAAAAATATCTGGTGTTTTTTTTTTGGTTTTTAAGTTTGTGAAATGCGAAAGAACAATTCTTGAAGTTTGCAATTTATACGCATTACAAAAATATATGTAGCTTGAAATTGTTTTTCAGTTTTTGTTTGTTTTAAGAACATTGCTTCTCGTATTTGTAATCAATACAAAGGTATGTTCTGTTTCGAAAAGTTGAATTTTAGAAAAATGGAAACTTCAAATAAAGTTCTCTCGGAAAAAGTAAAAAAGTTTAGTTAATTTTTCATAGAATCTTATTATTTTTTTAATTACTAATTATAATTACTATTATTTTTATTAAACTTAAATAGTTCCCTGAATTGAAACATCTTAAAAAAATAGAAATCTAGGTTAAACATTTTCTTGAAAATCTCTAAAAACATATTTTTTAAACTCACAACTAGAGGAAAACAGCATTTTTTAATATGTTCATGTTTGCAATAAGTGAACTCGAAAGTTAAATAATCCTACAATCAGAAGTTTGAAAATTAATTCATTTTTTTGGAAAGAGATCAAAGTGCAGTATTTAAGCACAAAATACTTTTTATTCATTTCTCTATTTAGAAAATGACAGTAGTTTTTGTAAGAGAAAGAACTGAAACATGACATTCAAACCATAATATTGCCAAAACTAATGGTAAAAAAACGTCAGTTTCTTTTTAGATTACTTGTTAAGCTCCACATTTAGTAGCTTTAGTTATTAAATTTTCACTAACTTGTTATACGACCAAACTGCGGTTAGCAAATAGCAATAAATATTAACCACCAATTTCATCGATGTTATTAAATGTTTTCGATGCCAAGTATCGATATCATATCCAAAAATGTGGTTTCCATCGTAAGCTTATTTTATTTATTTATTTACAAAAGATCCTTTTTATTTAGTTATAAATCATAAACTGGTGCGTTTGTATTCACACGGGATGTTGGTAAATATTGAAGTCTTCGAAGAATAAAACTGGGCTATCTTTAAGTGCATAATTCTTAAATATGTACCACGGGCTGTATATCAAAATTTATGCACCAAAAATTATCAAAATGATTATAGCTGGAAGAAATTAAGTAATATCAAGTACTAAACCGTGTATTTTGTAATTTTTTTATAATACTTTAAAATCTTCATGTCAGAGTTAAAAAGAATCGATGTCCACAAAACAGAGTGATCGGGTTCAATAAATGCCTCTGCTGAGGGCAAGTCATAAGTTGTACACTGTGTTTGCTTGCAAAATATTTTAAACTTTTGACTTTATTAAAGATATTTTTTGCTTACATTGTACAAAAACACATGATCATAAAGGGTAGAAAACTCGTGGCATAAAAATAGCAAACCTAATTCTCAATGAATAGCATCTCTAATAGGTCGGAGTTGTTGCACTGTTCTCCCTCCAAGCGGATGACCGTCTTCCAACGTATCAGTGTAGGAATAACCGTAAGTTTCAGGCTAGAGTCTTTACGGAAGGCATTTTTCGTATCTTTCCAGCTACGTATTTCAAATACAACATGATCACGTTATCGTATTAATATTAAGAATTATTCATTCGCTTACAAACGCCTGTTGCCTACGTCAACGGTCAAAAATACGGAATCGTCGTCGGCAAATTTGTTCACGGCCTCTTTTACTACAGGCTCAGCTAGTAATCAAAAATTGGTTAAGATTTTTATTCGTCTCTTTCTTATACAAACTCTTCCTCACCATTATTACAATCGGGACACCAGCTAGCGCCATTCTCATCCTTTTCGCCGGTGAAGTAGATGTACAATCTTGTTTTGGCCTTAAACTCCTCGACGAATTTTTTAAATCCATCGTAACCTTTGGTTGTTTCCAAACGAACCATGACTGTTACTAAGTGACTACGTTGACCTGTTTACTGTTAACTGATATTCTATCACAATTCTAATCAAGTGATTTCCAACGTTTTATTGGCCTGCCAATAACAAACGATAGAAGAACTAATGATAAACAACAAATGTGAACCGGTAAATATTCCATTTAGAGGAGACAACCATCAGCGGCTGATGGGGTTGCCAACTTCTTGTTTATGGAGAATGTGACAGTGCATGCCAGTTGTTTAGTTGAAGTTTGAGTTAAATTCGTGCTGATCTGTAGTACAATTATTTAATGAAATCGAATAGAAATATCTGTTTTATGACAAATCGCATAGAATCCTAACAGAAAGACAACGTTACATTTGCATTTATTTTCTACAAAAAACTATGTTATTTTATAGGCATGCCCACATACACATTACAACACATGTGCACAACTGGTTCGCAATGCAGTTCACAAAAATTTTGCCAATTGAAACTATTTCTGCGCTACTGGCAAAAGACACCTTCAGGCACAAAGATATTTTGACGAAATCGTTCATGCACAGAATTCTTTTCACAAACACCACAAACAGCATTAAATTTAAATTTAAGGATATCGTGTCGAATACCATTATAAATTTACTCGCGATTGCGTAAAAACGTACAATACGGTGTCCAGGTGTACAGTATATTTTATACACAGGCAATTTTTGGAACTGCAAGTGTAATGCATCGAAATGTAGAAAATTCTCAACACATTTTATGGGACATTCAGGTAAAGAGCGGTCGACATTTTAGACGAAATGCATCGAATTTAATAATACGCTACTATGTGTTGTTAAACAACTTCAGGAATGAGTTTACACACGAAGAAAAACAATGCAAAACGAAGTCTACCAGAACTGAACATTTTAATAACCAAGTGCCAAAATATTCATGCCGTTTGAGGGGAAAAATCAGTTTTTCCGCAAACTTCCTTGCATTCATAATGATTATTGTATTGATCTCAAAAATAAACCCGTTCTACATACAAAATACATGCAAATCAGACTATTACTATTTTTCTTGATTTTACACACAAGTTTCAGTAATTCTTGATTCTTGTTAGCTGTTGGTTTCCATTCGTTCAAATACTAAATACCTTACACTTTTATTCCAATAAGAAGCAAAATCGCACATTTTATTCACCTCCGTTTTATATACGATTTATATATGTTTTCCGGTAATTATGTAAATATCGCAATGTCCTTTAACAGAAACCGTGGAAAGAGCAATGTGAACATCATTTTTTTGGTTGTGTGAAATTTGCTTTATCCTAATTTAAATTTTATCATTGCAGAGACAGCCAATGGCTTCTGTGTGCTGTTTATATTTTTCCTCGTTTTGTCTTGTGCAGGAATAATCTGGCTATAAAAATGTGCCCAAACAAAAACAAAACTCGAAAAATTATATACTATATGTAAGTATTGAGGAACTCAACAGAGTATTGTCTGTCAGAATTTGTGTTTTTGTCAGAATAGAAACAAACGCCGTCTATGCTTATAAATTTTGTTCAAAATCAAGAGAACTTTTATTAATGTAAAATGTTCATATCGCTACCGAAAACAAAGATTTCGAGATTGCTTTTCTTCCACGATATGTTTTTCGTATAGATATATGTATATATGTAGATATCTGCAATTTCGTCAAATGGAATCTCGAACCTAGCAACAAAAAAATTAAAATGAAATTATGCCCATCCATCCAGTCTTTCGGAGCCACACCACAAATACCAACTGACAATTACATATTTTGTCGTGTACTTCAACGTTTGATCGACTTTGAACTCTGTTTGCCGGTCAAGCATTGAACGCCGTAAAACGCCAAACAAGAAGAAGAAGGAATTACGTGTCATTGCTGTAAACAGCGAGGAGAGTCTTAAGCGAAAGAAAAAAAATTGCCAAAGTGTAGTTTTTTTCCTTGTGGTGTGAAAGTGGAACGATATGAATCGTCCTACGAAAATGTTCAATAGGACTGCCGGTTACAGCAGCTTGATAACCTTCGCTGTATTGCTGATAGCTTGGCTTGCCGGCTTCTCATCACGTCTCTTTGCGGTAATTCGCTTTGAGTCCATTATACATGAATTCGATCCGTGGTTTAATTATCGGGCCACTGCTTACATGGTCCAACATGGCTTCTATAAATTCCTGAATTGGTTCGATGAGCGCGCCTGGTATCCGCTGGGGCGCATTGTGGGCGGTACTGTGTATCCGGGCCTCATGATAACATCGGGCAGCATCCACTACTTGCTGCACGCCTTAAACATTCCAGTGCATATACGGGATATATGTGTCTTCTTGGCACCGGTCTTCAGTGGACTCACAGCGATCTCAACTTACTTGCTAACCAAAGAGTTATGGTCACCCGGAGCGGGATTGTTTGCGGCCAGTTTCATAGCTATTGTTCCGGGCTATATTAGTCGGTCGGTTGCCGGATCTTATGACAATGAAGGTATTGCTATATTTGCTCTGCAGTTCACCTACTTTTTGTGGGTGAGAGCGGTAAAAACGGGATCCGTATTCTGGTCGGCCGCAGCTTCGCTGTCATATTTCTACATGGTATCCGCCTGGGGTGGTTATGTTTTCATTATCAATTTGATTCCCCTGCATGTTTTCGTGTTGCTGATTATGGGCAGATACTCTCCACGCTTGATGACAAGTTATAGTACTTTCTACATTATGGGCTTGATTTTGTCCATGCAGATTCCCTTCGTTGGATTCCAACCCATTAGGACGAGTGAACATATGGCAGCTATGGGCGTGTTCCTTCTGTTGATTGCCGTGGGTTTCCTAAAACATTTGCAGTCTGTCCTGTCACGCAGTGAATTTAAGAAGCTCTTCATTGTGGGTGGTTTGGCGGCAGCTGCTTTAGTGTTCCTCGGTGTTGTGCTCCTAACCATGATGGGTGTAGTTGCTCCTTGGAGTGGTCGCTTTTACTCCCTTTGGGACACAGGCTATGCCAAGATTCACATACCTATCATTGCCTCTGTGTCTGAGCATCAGCCCACAACATGGTTTTCATTCTTCTTCGATCTACATATCTTGGTGTGCGCTTTCCCTGTGGGCGTCTGGTATTGCGTTAAGAAAATCAACGATGAACGTGTCTTTGTGGTGCTGTATGCCATCAGTGCTGTCTATTT